>JAGXJF010001327.1:0-24518 GCA_019208055.1 Stipa capillata
TTTTCTGTGGTAGTGTCAGCTACCGAGAAGGACGTCCGCGCTGCAGGCTCCTCCATGGGGCTCGTGACCAGAGGTCGGCCGGCCATCCGCCTCGCCGTTGCTGCCCGGCGGCCTGTCCACCGTCAAGCCAGTCCAGCGCCTCTGCCGACACCGCACACATGACAAGAGATGGCCAGCAAGCTATATGCATGTGCACATAATGACGGGAAGCCCACGAAGAGATGGCCAGCAAGCTATATGCATGTGCACATAATGACGGGAAGCCCACGAAGAGATGGCCATGCAAGCCATGCACACGTCATATGCCATTCATCGTGAGTGAGAAACGAAGAGCAAGAAATCAACAACAAAGCGCACGCACGTCCTCACCGGCTGCTGACGACGAACTCACCTAAGGACACGGAGAAAAGTTTCGGCAAAATTTTGAACGAGATTCGTGAAATTGACTATCATGATCCCGAATTTTGGAACCGCGAAATAATGCCCGTAATTACCTAGAAGATTCTCAATTACAGACATAGAGTAGTCACATTACCCAACACAGCGATGAACATCCAAATTTTATTACAGAACCGGAAAATAAGCTTAGCAGCGATTTATCTTATAACTAACTGGGGCATCCGAGCCCAAAGTTTACATTACATTCAAAAGGAACCTACACCACCGGCGCCTTGAGCGCGGATAAGACCTAAAATTCGCATTCATCTCCATCGAAGTATTCTTCGTCAAAAGGTTCTCCTTCGTCTTCTGGAGTATCTGTGATGATTGGTACAGTAATGAGTACATGACGTACTCAGCAAGCCACGTTGGGAAGATATACCATGTAACTACATACTTCGGATTTCAAATTAAGGAGGGGATAAGGTTTTATTGTTTGGTGGATGCATAGCTCTAAGCTCCATCTTAGTATTTAAAATCTCTTCCTTTAAACATTTAATTATAAATCGTAGTGTTTAAACAACCCTGCCGGGTCATCGCCAGATTTAACTAATCATTACTAACTTCTACTTGTGCCTTGTATTGAGAATCACCTCTAAACACAGCTTCATTAACCGAAAGCACGACATATTCGAATACCATTTGAATTAACTATGCAGAATGGCTTAGCTTTACCCACATGATACCCATACCTCTTAGTGTCGCTGCAGATCTACACACGCCCATCGGTGTGTCGACAGAGGTAGGTTAACAAGGCTTTTTACCTGTTCTATCTTTTGAAGTTTGTAAAGAACCTCTAATAATCTATATATTATCATGAGTTCAACATGAACCCATTTGTGAATTTAGGACAAAATTTTTCATTTCAACCATATAGATAGGTTGCGCATCGAATATCGAAATTTTAACATCTTGCGTTAGGGCAGTTTCTTTTAGGTTGCTTCCAAGTTTAAGTGCGAACTCAAATTAGATTACCGTTACCCTAAGAGAATTTAAAGGAAATTGAAAATGTCTTAGGAAATCTGGTCTAAACATTCTAATTCTAAATTCCCATTTGAATCTTTGCCCCTGTCGTTTTGAAATTTCAAAATTAAATAATCAAGGAATAGATAAAGGGATGGAACAAAGGAAAAAGAGAAATAAACTTTTTCTCCACGAGCTGGGCCGATGCGAGAACCCTAGTTTTAGAGTAGTCGAGAGAAGCGTGAGGTGGGATTCGGATCAACTCGCACTGCTGAGTTGACCCGAATCTACCGAAGAGCGTCATGAGCTACGTCGGAAGTTAGGTTGAGAGAGGGGGAGGAATTTGTTGTGCATTTGCATCGTCCATGGCATACATGTGATTTTAGTGCATTCATTGGTCGTACAAGTTTAATATGACTGAAATTAAAACTTTATTAATCAAAGAATATTACAAGCGTCTTAATACAACAATTGATGATTACAAAAATGAGTATCGAAGAAGAAGATAAAAATTACATTGAAATATTTCTATCTATACATCAGCTAAACCTAATCTTCGACATCTTGAGCCGTAGGAGAAGCACCGTGAGTCGGCGGGGGGAGGTTTTCGGAAATGTTGGCGACATCCGAGGTCGTCGAGCATGAGCACTCGAGACCGTTGGAATTACGCCATTGCTGTAGGAGGCAAGATTTTTTGAAAACGGTATTTGAAATACGAGTGGTCACCGGCATAGTTCCACCGACATCCACAAGGTTAGCTGCGGGGGCAAAATAGTGCCGATGACCTAGATAGTTTTTAAGTTCTAAAATAGTTTGGAAAACATTTTTGTTTTTTTTTGAAAATGTCCGAGGGCCACGTGGCTAAGACCCTCCGTCGGACGAATCTACAATAACTATATTATATTAGAGAAAAGAGGTGAGAGGTAAAAATACTTTTATTTTTCCTAAAGCTAAAATGCCTCCAAGATTTCTGCTTTGAAAAGAAATTGTTTTTACAAAGAAAAGTTGATATAAGGCAGCCACTCCATAAAATTATCCAACCATTTTGTCCCAAATTGGCCAAAACCATTCGTTGAACCATAAGGCAACCATCCATCCAAATGTTATCCAACGGCCCTGTCACGGACCCGGAATTGCATATGATTAGGGGAACAACTGGTCGCCAAGGGCCGAAGGACCAGTCGACTTGGTGGCACGGTACCTGCGTCGTACACACCGAGGCGGAGTGATCCGACACCCGCACAACGCGAGCCGGTCGGAAGTGACAAGACTTCCCCGAACCACATACGATTCCTTGATCCGGTGAAGGTTTAGAGCCGTTCCCGGATCCTACCACGCAAAGCAAGGTTGGAGGAGCCCGGCGATTCTACCCACACCCTAACCTAGCTCGGAAGCTAGTGGGTCACCCGAAGGCCCGGTAGAACACGCCCACACCCTGCCTGGCCGGCACAGCATCTCAGCCAGCGGGTCACTCAACCGGTTCCTGCTCGACATGGTAAAAAGGGGAACAACAGTAACCCTTCACGGTGTACCCATACGCTTCATATCATACACGCATTGCATATGGGCAGCCTGAATAACAAGTTGGATATCACAGCAAAGCACTACATTACGATAATAAATTAGTTGTCCGCATCGGACTATTAAGATTACATCATTCGGCATAGCCGGAAACATATCCGAGTACGGTAATTAAAACGACAGCGGAAGCAATTAAAAGTGTCCCACAGCGGCGCCTTGGCCGCTGATCAAAAGTTACCACCTATCCCAAAGGCCGAATAGCTAACCAAGGAAACCATAATTTACGCGTCATCGAAATAGTCTTCGACCACCGGCTCACCTGCAAGCTCTAGGAATAACCTAGGTGAGTACAAAGTACTCGCAAGACTTATCCGTGCTTGATTAAATGTCCTACCCATACTAGTACAGCAACAAATTAAACATGAATGCTTCTTAGAGTAACAATAGACAAGTTAAGAACATAACCTAAACAAGGGAAGTAAAGACAATATAATTAACAATCTAACTCAGAGTACAACATATTGTAAACAAGTCACTACGAGCATCAATTCAACAATTCCAAGTTCATTGGGGCAGCCCATGAGTCCAATCCAAAAGAATCCATTAAACATCATCCAATTCAATTAGGGCAGCCCCTAGGTCAAATCCAAATCAATCCAGTATCAACACATATTCAGTTAATCTCTCGAACAGTTACCGACAACTCAACCACTGCAGACATAGTGAGTGCATAACCGTTTGGAGGTAGCGAGCCTCCAAAGGGCATGGAGACTTACCCCACTATTCTCAGCGTTGGTTCCCCCTAACGTCCCTGTGTGAAAAGGGATGGTGACACGCTAAAGATAGGGTTGGTGTGACGACAAAACTCTACTTACTCCTGGTTCACCGTCACACTGCAATTAACACCAACCATACCCATTGTGCACGCCCTCGGCTCTCCCAACTCACTTAAGCAATTTAGTTGAAGAGCAATAAGATGTTCTCGACGTAAGATACATCCTACACATACTAGTGTGCTCAATCTCGCATACGGCAATCAAGTAAGCATCGACACAAGCACACATGAACAGGGCATACACATAAGTGCGGAAAATAAAAGTGCAACAAGCTCTGCTTGCCTTGTTCGGGTTGTTCCTGGTCTTGCGGGGAGCTGTAAGCCGGGTGGTCACCTTCTTCGGGCTCTATTGCGATTAACACGAACACCGGAAAAGAAACGATAAAAGAATATGAGTTCGGCATGTATGCATGAAGTACAATGCTAGTTGTGCATTATCTTAGTGGTTTAGGTTTGGCTTGTAGAGATTACATGTAATGTTGAGCATGCATGCCTGACATTTTATGTCGCGATTGGGCGTCTGGGGTTAACTTAATTAATGATAGTGCATGGCAACGTGCTAGTTATGTTGGTATAATATAAGTAGTGCAAGCCACGAGTCCAATGCAGTTAGGATCGTGCATTCTAGGGTTACAATTGTCGAGCTAGGGTTTGACGACGAATGATGATAAGAGGGCTAATAAATTGCACCCTACGAGGTTAGACTATGCATGTGACCCTACTGGAATTCCAATTGCTCCAGATCGTAGGAAATATCGCAAGGTTTCCAGAACTATAAGGTTTGTCGAAATCGGAGCTATGGTCGCGAATCTAGGGTTTATCGACCCTCGACAGTAGCAAAACATCAACCCTAAGTATCACCTTGTGCATGTGCTCAAAATTAATTTTTGATTCAGCCATATTGTAGAGATTTTCATAAGCTTTCCAAATATATAAAATTTATCAAATTTGGATGTGTGGTTTGAAAGTTATGAAGGTTTGAAATTTTGAATCAAAATTAACCCTAACAGCCGAAACCCTAATTGCTAAACTCACCCGAAACGAACCCCCTCTCTCTCTGCTACGCAAGGGACCCAGCTAAATCCACCCGAGAACGCACCCCGCAATTACCCGTGGGTCCTACTCGTCAGTGGGTGAGGTGCTCGGGAACCAATAAAAAGGCGCCACGTGCTCTTCTTTTCCCTCTCTCCTCTCTCTCTTTCGGATCCGGCAGGAGGGGCAGCCCGGGACGGCGGAGCTCCACCGGAGCACTCGCCGGAGTTGGCTCCGGGGCTCGGGTAGGCTCGGGAAAAGGCCAACCGGGCCGGAAGCTCACCCTGAAGAAGTCTCGGTGCTCGGAGAGGACCGAGGAGGTTCGGGGAGGGCTGGCGACGGGGACCGGCGGCGAGGAGCGTCGGGTCGTCGGCGTCGAGGGCCTCCGAGAGCGGATCTGCGAAAATAAAGGCAGCGGGGAGATGAGGGGAAGGAGAGGGAGCTGAGGAGCTAGAAAATGGGACTCGGGAGCCACTGGGACCGAAGTGAGAGCTCACCGGAGTTCTGATCGGAGATGGGGAAGAACGGGATGGCTTCGGTGCAGCTCACGCAGATCTGGAAAATGGATGCGTGGGGAAGGTGAGGGATGGTGGGAGGAAGGTCCAGAGCGCAATGGGGAGGGGGATTGCTCACTGAGGGCTTCGGGATTCCTCGTCGGAGTTGAAAACGGAGGCGGCGGAGGAATCGCTTGGGCACTGGAGAAGAGAGGGGGAGGAGCTAGGGTTTGTGGGCTTGGAGGAGAGCTGTCCGAGCGGCAGGTTAAATACGGCGGCGGCGGCTCGGACAGCGGCGTCGGGAGCGGGGCACCGCCCACGCCGGCGTACCCGCGGCCGGGACGTGGCGGGGAGGATCCGACAAGTGGGGCCCAGGCGTCGGGAGAGGAGGGAGGAGAGGCTGGCAGGCGGGCCCGGGGTGGCAGTGGGGGAGGGAGAGCGGGCGCGCGCGCGGGGAGAAGTGGGCCGGCCAGCTGGGCCGGCCGAGCAGGCTGTCGGCCCGAGTAGATTAGGGTTTTAGTTTTCTTTTTCTTTTTATTTATTCCTGATTCCTTCCCCACGTCATTTTATGTTCAAATTTTTCTCCAAATATTTTGAAATTTTTACAGGGGCTCTAATATATTATTTGGGAGCTACTGGGAGAATTTGAATCAATTTGGACAAGGTTTGACCTATGTCCTTATTCAAATTCAATTAGGGCTCAAATTAGGGTTTACACTGCGACTAGGCCCTAGGTATATTCAACAATTCTGAAATTGCACATAGGATTAGGGTTTTCACTTTTTGGAACTATTTGCGAAGCTTGAGAACCTTTCATCTACTAGATTGGCTATATTCTCTCCACCCTACTTCTAGCTCTCGTTAGGGTTTGAAATTAGGATCGGGGACTCTTCGAAGAATTCGATGACTTCCCCCCCACCTTTGCTGATGACATTGTCAATTCAACTAGTTCGAATAAGTTGATTGGTGTTTGTATAAATATCCACCGAGGATGAGATATTAACATATTCTATAAAGTACAATTATATCCTTTCGGGTTTAAACGAGATGGTGCGGGGATGATGACATGTATGCATGCATGCAAAGCAAATACCTATTTCGTTACAATTGGGTATTACAGGCCCACACACATTTTTAACCAAAGTCAAGACCCTTAGCTCATAAGGCAGCCGAGTAATTCAAGGTGATCAGCCACGTAGCAGAAAAAGCAAGCAGGAGGTGGCAACGCAAATGCCGAGGAGACCATAGGAAATCTCGGTAGGAATAGTAGTAAGGCAACCAAGCAAAGCCACACCCCAGCAATAGTAGCAGTCACTGAGACCACAAACTCCAGAGCTAAGCCACTAAAGTAGCTTGAGAATAAGCTCTAGGAAGGAAAGGCCTCAAGAACAACAAGGTGAGTTCTGGGGAGCAAGACCACCACGTAAGGAAAGAAGACCACCAGGGCCAAAGGAGTTAGACGAGGAGGATTAACAGAACCTGTAGGAGACAAAGTCTCAAGGGAGCAAGAGCCAAGAGGAGTAAAGAGAGAAGAGGCCACCAGTAAGCCGAGGAGCAAGCCAAAGGCCTGGGAGGCCAAACCTTGCTACTTGAAACAAGGTATTAACTCGCTCAAGACCATCATAGTCTCAAATATACATGCATAAAAGTTTAGCATGTTTTAATAGAACCCTCAGAATCTGTTCTCGTCATAAGAGTTTTGTAGACAATTGGATAGTATCTGTTCTTATCCATTAACACCATAAGTTCTGAAACAAAATCCTCAGCTAAAGATTCATCACAGGGTTTTTCTGAGGCAACATTTGTAGCGAATCTGTTCTTATCAGATTCTGTATATCTTTTCTCAAGTTCCTTTCAGAAAAGATCAGCATAGGCTTAAGACTAAGACCTTGAGAGCATCACATAGGCGAGAGTATTATAGTATCCGCCCTCATCAATCAATATATGAACCCACATATATGTGCTGAAATTCAAAGCTAAGTATCATATGTAGCATCTTGTTCTTTCAGAATAACAACTGATATCAATATATGCACAGAAAGTAAAATTAAACTAAGATCAAGTCGTATATGTTTTTAATCAGTTGTAAGCAAAAATAGCATCAGGGAATTGATATGGTCATTGCACGAAAGCTATGGGACCATCAGAACAACATAGCAGTCGGTTTAACAAGGGAAGAACCCTAGAATCAAAGGGGCTAATTGGGGAGATTGGGGAATGGAGAGGAAGAAGGAAAGGGGAAACTTACCTGGAGGTGACCTGCCACCACCGTGGTTATGGTGGTGGTCAAATCCACTGCCCTCCGACGGAGGTGGCAGGGGATGGAGGCGACGCTGAGGGGCGGCTCACCCGAGCGGTGGCTCGCGGGAGGACCTGAGCGGAGCGGGGCCAGAGGACGTCACGGCAAGGCTGCCAAGGCAGCGACCTAGAGACGACTGGACGGAGCTGGGGCCGAAGAGGCACCAAACCGAGCCCTTGGCGAGGTGCTGAGGCAATGGCGCAAGGGGCCGGCGTGGCAGTGCAGAGGGCCAAGGCAACGGAGCACCGGGCGGAGGAGGCCCAGAGCTGAGGCGGATGGCGGTGCTCAGGTACCCGGTGGGGAAAAGGAGGCTGCCGGCGGCGCACGGATGGAGGAAAGTGGGTGAAGAGATTAGGGGCAAAGGGAGAAGAAGGCGTCGGATGGGCGTAAAGGGGCGGACCAGGGTGTTGTTTCTTTTTAAGTGAATAAAATGATGAGTATATAAATAAATAAATAGAAATCAAGGAATTTTCACTAATTTCTTGAAAACAGAAAATGAGAATGAATAGATAAATGAGGATAACTTCACAAGGAGTAAATTAAAAACTTAAAGAGATTACTTAAGCTAACATAACCCCTTGGAAAGAAATTGAGGTTTATCTAAAGTTGTAGATCCTTATAAATTGAACCAAGTGTGTTAGTCTTTAAAAGAGGTTAAACTCTAAAGTAGTTTCATAAGATCTTGATTAATGTCCTTACCGAAGTCAATAGTTTGAATAGAAATGCTAGAATTTGAGTGAAGTAATCAAGGTTAAATTGGTTGAGGTTATCATATGAAAGATTAACACCTTATACCAATCCTTTAGAACTTAACCTGCACCTTTAAATTGCCATGTGTACATCATACAGGTTATTACTACGATGGTCCAAATTTCATTAAGATAAGCTAATATTAATCAATCACACCTGCACGTTTTAACCTTACTTATAGGATATTCACATCCATCTTATTGCATGTCTCAACGCTCGAATGCATACATACTAATTACACCCATACATCTTCAACATTTTCAAACTAGCTTCTTAGATTTGCTTTTCTGTTTTTGGAGGTCATTTGCTTCTTACCAGGTGTTTCGAGTATTATGGAATTCTTACGTATGATCACCATTCTTCTCCAAGCAATGAGGCAAGCTCTGCAAAGCTCGCTAAGATTCCTAATTACTTATGTTATGGTTTTGAATGAGATGTTTGCTTGATTGCAAATTGGTTGTATTGCTATGTGATGGCGAATCAATAGCATGGTAGGGTTAACTAGTTGTGAGATCAGCAGTGATCTCTTAAATGGACAAATCAACTATGGAACCCTAATGGTGAGTTGTGAGAGCCGGGGTACCGTCACCTACAGATGGATCGACAGGCTGTTAACCTGCTTCGATACCGGTGTCGTACGGCTTTATCCGTCACCCATGGCGGGGTTGAATTGAGATTGGTGGGAAGTCACGGTCGGCCAACCCCGTACTTACACATTCTTAATTCATCTCTTGCTTCGGGACAAGTCTTGCTTGCCTTGCCTGACCATAGAATAGGTTGAGCCTTGCTTGGAACAACCATAACTAAATCAGCTTGTTTGGTCTACTCTGAATGCTTGAAATAGTCTTGCTTGACTACCTTGAAATCACCTGGTCTTGGTTGACTAGTCTGAGAATTTGATTAAGTCTTGTTTGACTTAATGTGAGCAATGTGGATGAATCTTGGTTGATTTTCATAGCTTGATAATCTTAGATTTATTGTTTTAAATCTTAGATTGATTGATTGGTATGAATCTTGATGATATTGCTTTATCGTTCATGATTATGCCATGTTATCATGTGTTAATGCTGAATACATGTGTAGTATTCAATTCTCGTTCAATGCCATGCTTAAGATAATTAGGATGAGCCTACAAAGCATCTTGCAAGTACGAAAGTACTTAAGGAATTCAATTCCTAAAACCGTTGCAGGTGAGAAGATTCCTACGTTGCTGATTTTGTGAAGAATTGATGTTCCTTTCAGCAAGTTTGTCCTTCACGGTCACACGTGTGGGTAATGTGTTCCTCAGGGAGATGGTTTGGGCTACCATCTCAAGGGTTTTCAATTTATTTCCGCTGCTGTTTTTAGGCTTAAAAGTTGTAGACGACCTTCGAGTCATTGTTTATGTGAAACCTCTCTCGGGTAAGAGGTGATTTATATATTTGTGAATAACTCTTGTCTTCTAGAGTTTGACCTGTGATATGAAGTTGTTAATTATGATCGTTCCATATACCGTGCGTGTATGATTGAAGTATATGGAATCGATCGTAAAGAAGTAATGTGTTCTTTCCGGCTTCACTTCGCGAAGTATGTTTGGTTGAGTGACCCGCTAGCTGAGATGCAGTGCCAGCTAGGCAGGGTGTGGGTAATTGTACCGGACTTTCGAGTGACCCACTAGCCTTCGTGCTAGGTTAGGGTGTGGGTGCGATTGCTGGGCTCCTCCGATCTTACTTCGCTTACTGATCTTGAGAGCAACATTAGTTCTTTACCAGATCTTGAATTTGTTTTCAGCTTCTTTTGCGATAAGTGTGTCCTTGCCCGGCTTAACCAACCGTGAGTGCATACGACATGTGGTGATCGTATGGTGGGTTGGTTAGGTGTCGGATCGTCCCGCAGTGAAGGCATATGAAGTTTTGGTGAGCGTATGGTGTGTTGGGCGATTTCTCGGGTATTCAAACCTCGTATCGCAGTTGGAGTTGGTTATGAATTCGAGGTCCTGACAAGTTTCTACCCAGGAACACTACATCACTCACTCTCCCGGGAGCTGACGGGCCAGTGTCAACTTCGTGATCCGGGAGTTGGGTGAGTTCCAGTTATGATTTCCCAATAAATGGCCTATCACCTCATTCGCTTCTGTGGGCCTTCCAGAGAAGAGGAACGGCAAGCTATTATGTAGTTGTTCAGCAGGTAGAGCAGAATTACTAGGCCAGGTTTGACAAGTCAAACATGTGGTTAAGCGGTTCTGTGTTCACCACTTAGCACAAGGATCTTGTCCCTAACTGCCCTGAGTAAGGTAATCCACCATATTACCCTAACTCCACGGAAGGGGTATGGCTGCATAATCAATACATGAAGGACACCATCTTCTGTGTCCCCAACCGTTGGTCATTTCTTTTTAAAACCACATTCTCTGAGTTTTGAACTAGGGTTACCAATATTCCTGAACACTGTCTGGCCTAGCCTCTAATGCCGGTGAAGGATACTGATATGACTTATATTTATCCTAAGGTCTTCAAGGTGAATATGGCCTACAAAAATTAACTAGGGCTGTGGGGTGGTAGGTGTTAACTACACACTCATGTCATTCAAAATATCCCATATGAAATTAACATGCAAAAAGGTAATTAACTCAACTAGTAATACAATAAATAGAAAGGCGTGTGGGATCAACATGAACAAAGGAGTGTGACTTGCTTACTGCAACCGAAGTCTATCGGATCGTTGTCCTCGGGGAGGCCTTCACCGTCGGGATCTTTTCCAAGTGTCGGATCGCCACTACCGCTTCCTATTTGCAAAAGATCTAAACAAACAAATACATATAAGTCCGGGCTCGACGCATGCGAGCTGGGAGCAAAATGTAATATAACTTTAAAATAATACTATAAATAGGAAGTGGGTGTGTGTGAGGTTGGAGTCGGAATATTGAGAAGATGGAAGGAGTTATATGATGCGAGTTAGGGTTTTCAGATGGAGAATCGGGATATATGTGGGATAAGAGGGTTTTGCGGGTTTTGGGTGTTAAGAAGGGAAAATCTGGATTAACGGTGCGGAGAATTGGAATCATGGCATCGAGATGATTGAAACGGTATATAATTGTGTTTCTAGGGTTTCGGGCCCGACAGGTCGGGCTAGGCCCGCAAAAATTATATTGGGCCCGTTAGGGTTTTCGGGTTAGCCGAGTTGGACCTAGGCTGGGTTTGGATATGGGCTGTGGGTTTTAGATGGGCCTAAAGTGTGTTGGGTGGTGGGCTAGAAATGGGCTTAGGCCCAACAGATAAAGAAAATGAAAAGGAAAAAGAAAAATGTTTTCTACTCTAAATGGGCTCGGCCCAGGAGAGATTGGAGCCGGCCCAAAAGAGAACTGAGCCGGCCTGAGGAAGGAGGAGTTGAGTGGCTCGGCTCGGTTTTTAGCCGCCCGAAGGGGTATGGCTCGGGGGTCGGCTCGGCTCGATTTCAAATCAAGCCGGTGGCTCGGATTGGGGAATTAGGGTAAGAAGTAGAGGAGGGGCGGCCGCCAGCGACGGGAGGAAGAATTGGTCACCGGTGAGGCTCGCCGTCGGTGGCGGGGAACGTGAGGAGGCTCAGAAGGACGTGGGGATTCCATTTTTAGGGAGAAAAGGAAGTGTTTTTACGGGGAGGGAGCTCGGCGGCGTGGAGGTGCGCTTGAGCTCACCTCGCCGGAGTTGGGGGCGTCGGTGGTGGCTTGCCGGAGCTCGGGAGGGAGAAGGAGGGGGCAGGGGTGCTCGGGGAGAGGTGGGGAGCTCGAGAGCGTGTAGAGAGAGAGCTTGGGAGAGGGATCCCCGTGGGGATTTATAGGGGAGGAGAGGCGGTGGTTGGGGTGCCGCTCATCTCCAGAGGAGATGAGCTCGCTAGCGGATAAGCTCCTGCGCTCAGCAGGAGCACCGTCTCGGGTGACGGGCTGCTGCAGGCGATGAGCTCGGGCAGCGAGCGTGGCAGAGGTGATGCAGGTAGCGCAGAGAGAGGGAGAAGGTGGTGGTGCAGAGGATGAGGAGGGGCTCGGCGACACGTGGACTGGCCACCTCGGGCGCGGCGTTGGGCAGAAGGACAGGACCCACCCGATACTGGCGTTGAGCCGAGGGTGGCGCAACAGGCAGTGGCGACGGGTGGTACAAGCGGCGGCGGTGCTAAGGCAGTGGAGGTGGAGGCGATGGGGAGATGGGCCAGATGGGCTAAGGGAACGGATCGTCGGCCGGAAGAAAAGAATTGAGGCCCACGAGAAAGGATTTTGAATTTTAAAATTTTGAAAAAAAATTCATACTGTCACGTTGACGATTTTTGATAGGGGACAAAATATGGCATTCCCGACCAAAAGAGTTCATTCTAATTTGAAAAATCCCAGCCTTATATGATTCTGGAGTGAACAGAGCCATCTATATTCGTACTCTTGTCTACTGCAGTGGTTGAGGGGCTTTACCTTGTTGTGTTTCACTACTGCAGGAAGGAAAGTCATAGGCGGGTCTGTCATCACAAACAGTTTGTAACAATGAACCATCTGTGATGGCAGGAGTCATCATAGACGGTTGACCATTCTAACTCGTTTATGATGTTCTTTTCCAGATGACAGATTTTTTTTCCTGTTTTTAAGGTAGCCTTAAGAACTGCTAACCATGCCCTCTAAAAAATGACAGTTCAATATAACAGTTCACAACACAATTCAGATTGGATCACAGAGCACAATTCAAAAAGACAATTCGACTCAAATTATATACACATGAAGTGAACCAAATAAACTCAACAAGAAAAGTGTGATAATAAATAATTCAACTTTGATGATAGCTATACTCCTATACCTCAACCGTGGAAGTCGCCCTCGGGGATAATAAATAAATTCAACTTTGGGTATTAATGAAGAACGCAAAAATCCCCTGAATCCGCTTTAATTCGGCTTCATCAAGATGACTCTTGTTGCCGATCGTGCAATCTTGTTGCTAACATAGATTGATTATATTAAAATCATGCATATACATATTGACAACTATAAATGAGTCGATTTAATTCGAAGATAAACCTTCCAATCTAATTTTTGGGTGATGAAACTCGTTAATAAGCTAGTATGAGAGATATTAATGACTATGAAATGCACTATATTAACATAGTAGTGGAGATATAAAGAAGTTTAATTTGTGCTGCAACTTAGATCCTTTGGCTCTCCCTCTTCGAGCAATGTACTCGATGAACTCCTTGCCAAGTATTCTTCGGATAGGCTTGAAGTTGCGAATATGACTAACTTTGGAATCAAGGTATATCACCTTGTTCTATTTTGATATAAGGACTACCAAACCCAATGAAAGCTATGTACAGAGGCATGTCTTCATGGTTATTTAACATATCGTATTCTCCTAAAGTTTTAAATTAACCAATTAGTGCAACTCTTACCCCGGATCGTAGACAAAGATGATGTACTCCTTATCCCTTTGAGCCACCAATGCTTGTTTGACGTATTTTAGAACATATTTTCAATTATCAGTGATGGCTCTATCAGTGATCCTGGCTGGGTGAAGGAACTGTCCGATTCCTTTTGCGGCATGGCTTCATTGTACATGTATCTATATGAAATGGAGGATATTGTATATTGTCTCATATATTGTGAGAGTTCGGACTTAACTTCTAGACCCTCCCTGTGTATCTCCTTATCAGTCCAGGAACAAGCTGATGAACACAGGCGAATTGATACCACTGCAGACATCACGAAATATTTTAGAAACATAAACAATTGAGTAACTAGGACTTATGTCTCTTACTATTCAGAAAAACAACAGAAAGTAAAGCGTAGATGTCTCCATCTCAACCACAGGTAGTCGACGGAGGCCACGTGACCTAAACTTCAGCGTTGATGTAGAAGATACCTCATAGATTTCATCATCCTCATGGATATCTGAACACGTCCAACAAATAACATGCTTGATGAGTACTTCACGTACCCAGCGTGCCCTCTCATAAGCAAACCTACGACTACGTGCAGGCTTAAGCAAAGGAAGGGTTTTATGGCTCTTTTGCACAAAAGCAATTTGTGGTTGTAAATACTACAATAATTTCAAAGGCGGCTTTGATGTAAAATCAAGTTTTTATTTTAGCGGTGTTTCTCATAAATGTGAGGGCCCACGAGCAACACATACGAGTAAGGCATCGGGCCTAAACTCATCATAGGTTCCAACAACCTTTTCACATTTCCAGAACTGGGGTAGAGGAAAATAGCAAGGGGGAGAAAGACATGTCCTTTTCATCAAGAATGAGTCATGTGCCATCTGTGACTGTGGATATGGCTAATCGATTAGTTTTACACTCTACAGAGTTTGTACACTTTACCCACATGACACAATCTCGTCTTGTTGCCCACCAGTGGCCACTGATAGAGTACACACCCATCGGTGTACCGGCGGGGAAATCGTGACGAGGTCTTTTAGCTAATCTCCTCCTGATGCGACATGCCCACCGGGTCTGACACGGAGTGAGTGTACGTCCCCACCCTTTGGCCTCCCATCTGTGCCGAGGTCCTCGTAGCTACGTCCACCCTTCTACAGTATGGCGATGTTGACACCAAGACTCGACTAATCTACTTAACTAAGCTAATGGTCATATAGTATGTGGTTGCACTTTTTTCACACTTCTCAAAATCATGACTTCGGCCTTATTCGATATGGATGACCAATGGCTTCTTCAACTAATGAAGAATGACCATTTGCTCCTTCAACTCATGATTCAGCTGTCGCCCGCACTTTTTAGATGGTAAGTTTCACCTAGAGTAGAATAGGAAGAATAAAGAGAGGAAACAATAATGGGCATCCGGCCCTAGCTCAGAGAGCTCAACAAAGTTTCAATAATAAGGATCATCGATTCAAAGATCATTCCTCCACGAAGGCAAGTCAAAACATCCTAGGGATAAATTAAGCATGGCTAAGCATTATCTCTAGTCTATTCTAAATATTAAAGTAACAATCTACTCAGGGTATTAGGTAAAATGGGCAACAAGCAGATATGGGTACATGTATGTTAATCGACACGCTAGCTACGGGAATAAAACAACATGCATGTTTATAAACAATAAAATATCATGACTTCCAAAATATAGGATCAACATGATGAAGAAGAGGGGCATTCCTTCATTAACGAGTTGGTCTTCTTCTGTAGGAACTTGCCTTACCCGACGTCGTTACTTCCTATTCATCGTGACAGTAATAAAGTACAAAGCAAATGAACATAACTCCAAATTAAAATATCAAATGGAAATACTAGAAGAATAGGGTTAGCAAGGTCCGATAGGTGTCAAAGAACAAAGACAAAGAGATATGATTGTCGAAGGATAAAAATAGAAAGGTGTGAGATTATGTATCTCAACCGGATAGGGTACATGTACTCGCAAGAAGGTCTTCCAGATTAGGATCATTCTGGAAAAGGATAGGTTTATAGGAGATCAAATTTGCATGTCAAAGGACTATGTTAATCCACATGCGAGATGGAGATAGATGTGCAATTGGAAACAGGATATGATCGATGATGACCATATGATCGAACATAGAAACCTGACATAATAGTAAAACAAACATGACCTATCATACTACTAAACAAGCAATGTTCTGGCATGATAGTCGGCAAGAAATGACAATAGGTGACAGGACAATCTATATGAACTAGTGTGCAACATACAATCAGACATCATGTAACAAGCTAGATAGACTAGACATACAATACAGACCAGAGAAAGCATAGCATAGCACCAAACATGTGATCATACGGCTATAATTTCAGAAGGAAAATATAATTTAACAACTACCAATGAGAATGCAAAAGGTAATGAACCATATGAAAAAATAACAACTAGCATCTACCTCACGTGCACCATACATATATGCAGCCATATGCTACATACAATAACGTCAATCCTATTCATGTCATTGTGTACATACAATGTAGTAATCAACCTACGCATACTACACATAATAATACTAATAATTTAGTAAAGAATGATTATTAAGAACATACATATACTATAATTGACACCTAAAAGGTTAACCGTATATATGTGGCTATTTACCACTTTATGAACATGCAACATGAGATAACAAGCTACGCATGCTGGTATATGTTACAATACAATACACCAAAATACCATATAACCTTATCTAACATAGATATATATATCTCTATACAAGGCAATGTATGGATATATAAATTATCTTGCTATATAACACACATTAACATGGAATTCCTTCATGCTAGTATCACATATGAAGTAACAACCTATGTGTGCTAGTACATACACATTATATAACAATCAACTAACATGTAACATGGTTTAATAATAATAATTTAGTTAAAAATTATTATTCCAACATACAAACTGTCAATAATACTGAGTCTAATTACACATTTACATATATATATGACTATATGCCACTACATGATTATGCAACATGAAATCATGTCATACATGTACAACTTGATTATTTTTAAACAAATAACTAAAGTATAAACAGGAGTAAAAATACGTGCTAAACCAATTCATAACAACTATTATCTAAAACATGAAATAGTCTATGTGTGTATGCATATACATATATGCATAACTATATATGTAAACCATATGAGATGCAATGTACAAATATGACTCATGTGTGTAATCTTAACCATATTATAAAAAGAGGCTAATAATATGACTAATTATGATATAGCAATCATTAAATAAATAGGAATCAAAATATATGTGCGCCCATGATATATAAGAATATATGCACATACCACTATTTAATATACATCTAGCAACAATAACTAGATACGTAAATGAAGCCACATTAAAAACAAATAGATGCTAACACGTGTTATGTACATAATACTACGGAGAATATTCTATAAATAGGACACAAGAACTATATAAGAACTATGCATGTAACTATATGAAATGATAGTCTAACATGAAGTACTATTATTTGGGTGATCAAACAATTATGACAATTATTAGAGATGAACATAATGGCAATGCGAGTGGTTTTAGATAAAGAATAATAGTGGAAAACAATGGTTAGAGTGCCACGAGATGATATGAGAGTAGCTATATAAGTGGTGGCGACGTTCGCGACACAAAACGGACGAAACTGGACGTAGATTGGTTCTGGACAGACCGGAGAGTTTTGGATGCTGAGCGATGCTCGTTCAACAAAATCATGATCTGCCAATTGGGTTAGAAACTAGACATATAGATGTATAATTCTACCAAAGGGTTTTGGAGAATTCTTACGAGTCGACAGGAAAAGGTCAGACAAGACCTATTTGTGCAGATTGAATCTGGACGTCCGCGGACAGCACGTCGGAGATGGATGAATTCCTAACAAACGGCTACATGGATCAAGATAAAAATTTACAGAGGTGTTCACAGGAACCTAAGACTCAAATTGACTAAAGGGATTCCTGAAAGACTCACCAAATCAACGGGAAAGAAGTTGATAATGCTGCTGTACCGTTCGTGCAGAAACATCTGGACGCGAATATCAGCATAAAGAAACTTGATTTCCTGGCGATTGGACCATTGGATTTCTTTCAAATTTTGTGGAGGTGATCCTGACAACATTTTGCATGATCCCACTAAACGGATCTTGAAAAGAAGGTCCAAGGCGATGAGGGCACCATTCCACTCTAGATGCACGTGTCGAAAAACTGGGTGCAAACAACACATTAGTATTTGGAGGTTTCCCAGTGATTGCACCATTGGATCTTCACTAAATTTTGCAGAGAGATTACTCATGATCACACTGAAGGGATCTTCCAAAAGAGTTTTGAGGTAGCAGGAATCAGGAAAATACTGAGGCGGTACGTGCTATTTGGAAATTGCACGGGAAGAAAAGTGGGGTGACATTTGTTTGGAGGGTTTGGGGGCTAGGGTTTCATGGGAAAAGATTGTGGGGGAGTGGGGAAAAGGTGGAGGGGTATCAGGATTTTATACGAGGGTGGAGGAAAGAGTTTGACTCAAATTTGAGTTGGATAAGAACAACAAATCGATACTAAATGCGAAACGAACTCTGGAAAATTCTGAGAAAGCTCTAGGAGACATATTCTAAATTCAAAGCAAACCAATTTCAAGTTGGATTAATTCAAATTAACTCCGGTTTAATTTGGGAAATTCCAATTAAGCTTTAATTGATTCGAGGATAAACAATAAAAGTTTCTAGCTCTAATTTTTGAATAAAAGATTTTCAAAAGCTCTGAAAATCAGGATGTTACATATATATAGGTATTATGAATTGAGCAAGCAAAATTACAATGTCCAACATCTCAAAGGGTTTGTTTCGAGCGTGTTGAGGTGGAAGTGCTCGAACACGTCCTGGAATTATACATAAAAGTACCCGCCGAGGTCTTGGTGGAATATGTCCTCCTTGAACCTGAGGGAGATGCATTTCAGCCTTTCTTTTCTAGGTTGAAAATTGTCGCTTTGTTCCATGTACCACTCATGAAATCTCTGACAAGCTATTCATCGGCTCTCCATTAATGAATTGGTGAGCCAACAATATCATTGGGAGGTTTTCAACATTTGTTGGGAAACTAAGAGACGTTGGATTGGCACTCTTGCTATTCTTCACACCCTTGCTACTCTTGCTCTTGCCGCTTTTCACACTCTTACCTTTCATTACCGAAGAAAGCTTCGTTGTTGGCACTATTGGCTCAGCCGTCATTAGCTCATGGACGGCCAAAGTGTCAAGCTGCTCTGTTGGCACTGCTAGCTCAGTCGTCATTTGCTCATGGACGGTCAAGGTGCCAAGCTGCTCTGGTGGCACTGGTGGCTCAGTCATCCTTGGTTCGAGGATGACCCGCTGCCATTATAAGCTCCATTGGACTTGGGTTCTTCTCCCCTACCTGTGATGTCGAGGATGTTGTCCCTCTTTGGCCACTGGATGAATGAGCCGATCGCCTCTACGAGGATTGTGATCTCGTCTTCTATGGGGATGGGCACCGGGAGGAGCTTGAAACCATCAACCACGTGGTCCACAAGAACCCTGATGTAATTAGGCTCAAGGGGGTAACTGTGCTGAAGACCCCGACTTCGATGGATATGCCATCCCAAAAGCAGTATTGACGGGACTATCACACATTACCCTAGGCATGAGTTTTCATCGGGTAGCTTCCTACAGAGTGATATAGTAATTAGCTAAGGCATCTTAGAAGTTTAATTCACCAAGCATTATGGAACTAGTTTATATCTTACTAAGATGAGTTCATAAGGAAGTAGCTGGCTTCCTTCTTCTCCGGCCGGACCACTAGATGTGTAGCTACTCCTACGGTTTCTAGAGCTTGCCGTAGCAACACCGAGGGCGAGCTGAGCCTTCAATTCTTCCTTAAACATTGTAACCTCTCTCGCTACCTCCACTCTGATATATTCATTTATGGCAACTTGGTCTATCAGAGTAGTCTATGACTAAATCTGCTGGCTCCTCTTGGCTCTCTTCCTCAGCTCGTATGTCTCCTTGGACTTGACAAATCCCTTACTCCATGGAACACCACTTCCTACGCCTTGAGTGCGACCCAGGTGCTTAGGGTTTCCTAAGGTCGTGGTGAGGAGGTCTTGGGTCCTGGATGTATGAAGCTCATCACATTGGGAGCATTGAGAACTCATCTGTATGTGAAAAAATCATTGAGAACTCAATTGCTATGAGCTGGTCCAATTCAATATGTACAAACAAAAGTAAATGAGATGTACCATGAGTTGGGCGAATTACTTGTCTCCAGGGTTTGGAAATCTAGGGGTGCCCGTAGCTGGGTCTGACTTGGCACAAGCTCTTAACCTTATCCAGGACTATGCCCACTTGTAAATCTACAAATGGGGGATACATTCTTCTCCTTGTAACTCCTTCTTCCATTTCACCTGAGCAGCCTCATATCCAGCTGTGCCGAGTCTATGCAGGTGCTTGTTTTTAGCCTGTAGGGCCTTCTACTGGGCACTTATACACTGAAATTCAGGTGTAGACTTCAACTCCACAAATGGTTTCTACACTTCTGGGTCCAAGAAAGGGTACTAATTGAACAGAGTTTCATCCTTCCTCATAAAATTTGTTGTGAGCTCGCTATTGGATCTCCTGCACGTATTCGGAATAGTCTTGACTGCGGCTTGTCACACATAGTCAGCATGTTCTTCGGGGATCTCAAACCACTATTTTATTTCATCCATGAGCGCCTCTTGCTGCTTAGAGGTGACCAACTTCCAGTTATCTATTCTGATGTCACCTTCTCCCGTCCGAGTATCCCAAAAATTATTGGAATCTCGAAGTGACCTTTCTCGGCTTCCTCAGGGCCACAGACCTCGTAGAAACTTCAGTGATAACCATGCATAGTATAGGCCTCTGAGAAATGTGATCTAGGCTTCGCATGTGTTTTGATGTATGTGAAGCTTGTTTGTTCGCCGAATAAGGGTTTAGCGAAGAAGAGGATGAGGAAATCAAAGAAGCGTTTGCGATTGACATCTTCTTAAAAAATCTTTAGATGCAAAGAACAAAATTTATAAATGCTAACTAAACAAAATTAAAATAGAGGCAGACGTAAAATGCAAAACTCAAGCAATATATATTCAAATAATGAAAAAGGCATATATATAAAGAATAAGATTTATAAATGATATCTTAAACAAAATTAAAATAGAGGCATACATAAAACGTGAAACTAATGCGACATATATTCAAATAATGAAAGTGGCATATACAAAATTAAAATAGAGGCATATATAGAATTAAAATAGAGGCATATACATAATTAAAATAGAGGCATACATTCAAGAAATTGTATTGATATGTACACATCGACAACCATAATGAAAGTGGCAAATCATAACTTTGATTTATACATCAGATTCCTATTGGAAATTCCATCAAACATGTAGAATGCAACTAATGAGTGAGCTATAGAAAGCACCAAGTCAACACCTAGTAGCATGATACAGTTGTACAAATGCAGTGTAAAAATAATTATTAGGCAACGGAGACATGGATCACCTAGAAAAGCAAGGGGGGAATGGGATCAAGGGCAAGCCCACCACGATTGCCATGGGAAGGAGGCTTCAGACTGATGGCACTACACCATAGTGGAGGGGACTGGATGCAATAGTCGAAACACACGGCAATCCGATAGGGCCGCCGTCACAATCTAAAGCACAAACATGATAATTGCAGAGAAAGGGGAGGGCCGCCATTGTGCTAGTTTGATGGGCACCGAGTGAAGCGTCAGCGGTGGCGCTCGAGGAGAAGGAAGTGTTGGCCATGGTGCTCAGGGAATGAGAGGGTCCCAACAGTGTGTGAGATTGGATTTTTAAGACTGAGCGCGAGATGTGAAAAACCCTAAGTCTGAAACCCTTATAGGACAGTCATCATAGACGGTTCAATTTCCAAACCGTCTATGATGAGACAGTCATCACAAACAGAAATCTTAGATCCGTCTATGATGATGTCTTCTAATGGGCATGTATTTTCCTGTTTTTAGGAAAAATAATAGGTTTCTTTACTCTTAAAGATCTGAGTTGGTGGTCATCCGTTCACTTCATCAAGACTACACCTTAAGTTGTCAGAAAATTATCGTAATTGTTATTTATTCTATACGGTGGATATATGTACGATTTTGTATTATAGTTAATTGGATTGACACATATTTTGATATTATTGTTATTTAGCACAAAATTGGGGAATATGATGGCACAAACGTTTAAATAACTCACACAATACATTTTTTTCATTCCATAGCAAAGCACATGCATTTAGCTAGTATATTCAAAGAATTCAGAAGACATTTATTTCACAGCATATATCAACACAGACAAGTTGGTAAAAACATATATTTGCATACAAGTAGATATATCATCATGCATTACAAGTAGATTTTTCATCATGCAGATAGAAAAAAATGCCTTCCATCATTCACAAAAATAGAATGATACATATGTACAGGTAGCTTTTTCATCATGCATTACAAGACTTGCTTATTACCTTTGAAAATAAGCCCTTCACGATGATCTCTGTGGATGTAGCTAGCTTTCTCATGATGTCGGGACCCAAAATCCATAACAGAGAGCTTTAGGTGAAATCACCCGCTAAGTCAAAACGTCAACTCCGACCTCAACACTTGGGTATCAATTCCAAGAGGAGTGGAGTGATATGGCTTCGAATAGCCCAAGACATCAACCCTTAACTTGCTCCGACAAACTAATGCACAGATCAAGTAGGGTGATATGGTCTCCTCACTCTTTTCTTGCCGAGCCGGAACATCAACCCCAAACTCGTCCCGGCAAATTAATGCTCGGCTGGAGTAGGATGATATAGTTCCCAAGCTCTCAGTAGATGAGTCACTTCACAGGGGTGATTAAACCTAACAACTCTATGATATAAACTTTGGAACCCTACCTGCACCATGTACTTCAATAACATACACGCAGGGCACATGAGGCAGGCGAGAACAAACCGATACCACAGCAGTAACTCTACGACTGAAACTACAATATTATAAGTTCTGGAAACTTAACAACATATTCACACATGGGATTCGAAGATCCAAATTCAACTCACAGTGGAAGAGTAAATATGGCTAAGAAGCTAAAAAGGTCAGGCCAAAAGTGGCAGCAGAACAAAACGAGCTGCCAAACCCTAGGCAGGACCACTGCCTAGGATCTCCAGCGACTGGTCGTCGTTGGCGTCGATCTCTATGTAGAAACCACCCTCGGAGGGGATAGTTTCCTCAGCAAGAAAAATGTCAACGATTAGGTGGTCCGAGGTGGGCTGGTAGGCCGGTAGGACTAGCGGGCTGCGGGAGGGAAGCGGGCCAGAGAAGGCCCGTCCGGTAGGGGGGTAGATTAGGTTTTTTTATTTTCTTTCTTTTCTGTTTTTCTTTTTAACTTCTTGTTTTACTTTTCTCTTTTTAATTCTGTTCTGATTTCAAAACCCATGTAAACCTTTAATTACCCCAACAACTTTAAAATTTGGAAGTTCAATTTCCAAATATCATTAGAGCATCTTGCCCCACTACTTTAATTGTATTGAAATTTATTCTTGTGCCTTTCGTGCAAATTAGGGTTTTCCTTGAGGATTTCAAAAGTTCAAAAAGATCCTCATTTTCATGCTCAATCATGGATGCCATATCATGCAATGATGCACATTAGAACATTACTAAAACCAGGATGTTACAGACCTACCCCCCTTATAAGAATCTTGACCCCGAGATTCGGATCAGCTGGAAAAGAGAGGGGTACGCTGATTGAAGAATATCCTCGCATTCCCAAGTAGCTTCTTCTTCGGAATGGTTAGACCACTGCACTTGGAAGAACTTGACGTTGCGCCTCCGTGTGGTTCGTTCTGCTTCATCGAGAATACGAATAGGATACTCTTGATATGAAAGATCTTCTTGAAGATCTAGGGTATCAACAGTGGATTCCGGAATTAGATCTTTGAAACATTTTCGAAGCTGGGAAACATGGAATACATTATGGATATTGCATAACGACGGAGATAGTTCCAACTGATATGCGACTTCACCTCGTTTGGAAAGAATGCGAAAGGGACCAATGTAACGAGGTGCCAACTTTCCTTTGATGCCAAATCGGCGAACACCCTTGAGAGGAGTGACCCGAAGGTAGACTTTATCGTTTGGCTCAAAGTGTATCTCATGACGATGAACGTCGGAGTAGCTCTTCTGACGAGATTGAGTAGTTTTTAACCACTCTCGAATAATTTGAACTTGATCCTCCGCTTCTTTGATCAAGTCCGGTCCAAGAATTTGTCTTTCTCCAGTCTCAGACCAATTGAGTGGACTCCGACATTTGCGTCCATAAAGGACTTCGAAAGGAGCCATGCCTAGGCTTGATTGGAAACTATTGTTATACGAGAACTTGGCAAATGGAAGGCACTTCTCCCACTTCGTGCTGAAAGATATAACACAAGCCCTAAACATATCTTCGAGGATTTGGTTAACCTTTTCGGTTTGTCCACCGGTTTGGGGGTGATAAGCCGTGCTGAAAGAGAGATGAGTTCCCATAGCAGCTTGAAGACTTTCCCAAAATCTGGAGGTGAACAAGACACCACGGCCAGAGATTATCCGCTTAGGGACTCCGTGCAGAGATACTATCCGAGATATATAAAGATCAGCTAGTTGACTAGCAGTGATGGTTTCTCGGACAGGGAGGAAATGTGCGATTTTGGATAGACGATCAATGACTACCCAAATAGCACTA
>JAGXJF010001328.1:0-428420 GCA_019208055.1 Stipa capillata
AAGCTGTACTGAACGAAGAGATGAGTTCCCATAGCATCTTGGAGACTTTCCTCCCAAAATCTGGAGGTGAACAAACTACCACGTCGGAATTATCCGTTTTAGGGATCCCTTGAGAGATACTACTTCGCGATATATAGAGAGCTATGGACCAATGCTGGGCTAGCTGAGATCTTAGCTCAGGAATTGAGGAATTGAGAAGTCAGTACAGGAAGAAATGTGCTAACTTGGACAGACGATCGATGACTACCCAAAGGGCATCGATTTCCCCGTTCTGAAGATATCTTAGGGGAGAGAGACCGTGTGATAAATCGCAATATCGAAAATCTCATACCCAGATCTATCCACTCAGGGATAGGATAGGTTGAGTGTGACCCTGCGGATTTTTGTGTAATGAAACGACCGCCCTGTAAAACGACGACGACACACATACAACTTCAGAAAGATGAACTGAGCAAGATTTCCCTTTTCATATCAGGTCCACCAGAATCTCTGCTTCAGATATCGGTACACCTTTGTACTACCTGGATTGAATGGACAGGGAGAATCATGAGCTTCACGAAGGATAGAAATCTCGAAATCTTTATTCTTTTGGCTTCACAACAATACGTTGCCAAATCCGAACATGCCCTGATCGTCGTGAAAAACATTTAGCACACTTTCGCTTAGAGAGAGCAATGTTTTTCGCATTGATCTGTTAGAGGTGCAGACCAGCACTGTTAGTCTTGACTTTTGAGCAGCTTTGATTGGATCTTTCTGCAAAGAGGATTGGATATTCAAGATTATGTAGAGGGAGGCCAAAGGGACGACTTCGAGATATAAGAACCAGATAAGCGAATAATACCATCAGTAAGAGGAAAGGAGGAGCGGCTGATAGGTCCTGAAGAATAACCTAATATTATTACAAGTAGATGTTTTCCGTCTAAAGTGCATCCGCAATGACATTAGACCTATTAAGAACCGGAATGAGTGTGTAATTGTAGACCTAAGATAAAGCAAGAATCAAAAATCACATGTGGAGATGACAATTACCAAGCCAATAGCATGGAAAAAAATCTTCAAAGTTTTGATGAAGCCGGGACTTGGGTTCAGAGAGATCGAAGAGAATGGAGAGCTAGGGTGAACAGATATTTCGAAACTTTGGTGGATCCAGGAAATACAACCTCTGTGCAGAAAAGGAAGATTGAAAGAGAGAACTCACAGCGATTACCGTGAGGTAATGCCGCCGAAATCTTTAAGGCATGAACCACCGCAGCGGTTCTAGGTCGTGGGTTGGATTAATTGGAGCTCTGTGGCCTTAAACTGATGAGGAAAACGTAAGCCTACGCAAACAGTGTCCTGATAAAAACTTAGCATCCACACACAAAAAGAATAAGAGAAAAAAGATGAAAAAGAAAAAGATTTGAAGCCAGAAGACCAAAAACAGAAACGCGAAGCATCCACAGAAAGATATCAGAAGTTATTTGTGGATATCTTGGAGAACAAGACAGGGAGCGGAGGTATAGATACTGCACTGTCAGCCTCTTGGAAACTTCCTTCACAATCTTTCGGACCATTCAAACTTCTTTTCCTTTTTGAGGAGTTTTTTTTCGATCAATGGCTTGCAAGCTTGAGAAGTCCTTGATGAAACAACAATAATAAACCGGCTAGACCAAGAAAACTCCGTACTTGAGTGACCGATTTGGGTTGCCTCCCAATTGAGAACAGCCTTGACTTTGCTAGGATCCGACGGCGGACACCTTTCGCCCGAGAGCATCGTGGCCTAGAAAAGGCGACTTCATTCGAGCCAAAATTCACGACTTAGTGATTTTGCATAAGCTGATGTTCACTGAATGAAAGTAGAAATTGGAAGTATGTGATCTCGACAAGAGCAAGATTTAGTATTCTCGAGGGAACAATGAGCTTAACTTTGAGTCCTTGAAGAAGAATAAATCAAGAGATGTACATGCGAAATAAGAGTGATTACAAAGCGATCCAGATATTGCCAGATAGTGAGCGAATGGAATTCATCACCTCATGAAGGTATGCAGGAAGCATTGCGTTAAACCCAAAAGACATCACGTATACTCGTCAAGCCCGTAGCGAGTGTGAGAAAGCCGTTCTTTTGACTGTCTTCGTGGCGCGGATCTTGATTTGATGTAGCCTCCAACTCAATCAATTTTAGAGAAGACTGTAGCTCCGGGTGTTAACTGATCAGAAGACACAGATCATCAATGCGAGGGAGATATTTTATTTGTTCTTTCGATCGTCACCTCGTTAGAGGCTGATAGTCAACACACATCGGAGGGTCTTGTCTTCTTGTTTCACGAAAGAGCTGAACACCCCCAAGGTGAGGAACTAGGGGATCGGATAAAACCTTTTCTTCTAACTCCTGAATCCTGAGCTGTTTTCTTCAGCTCGATATAATTCATCATGAGTCATCCGATAGGGACAGCCGTAGATGGGAGCGGGCGTTCCAGGCATCAACTCAACTCAATAGCGAATTCATCTCGCGATCACGGTGGCAGACCTGGTAGCTCATCAGGGAAGACATCTAGAAAATTGCAGACCACTGGCGACATCTGGGTAAGATCAGGAAGAGGCTTGCCTTCCAGAGCACAGAGGTGGTGGTTGACGGAGGTCCCAGATCACAAAGAACAGATTGGCCGGACGATGGAAAAGAGTACGGTATTGGTGCACAATCAATTAGGGCTTGATGCAGCGGATCAACACCATCCATACACCAGGCTGATATCGATATCGGTGGAGGCCAAAACAATCAAGGTGGCATAGAACTTCAAGATTTGCGATTCTATCGACAGCGAACGTTCATGACACTCTTGAGGATAGTTCTTCGGATCACAGAACACGAGCACTAAACCAGCAAGGTGCAGATAGAGACAGATAAGCAATCGAGCATACTCTCGAAAGGAATATGTGCTCTCAGGCAAACCCTTAGCTTATAAAAGAATGGGAGCTCCCGAATCGACAAGGACGAATGCGGAGAGTAGACTGGACAAGAATGCGTACCCAAGACGACGTCTCTGTGCGAACGCTTCCTAGAGCTTCTTCGCGTGACCTTAGACGTGCTTCACGCGAGCACCGAGATCAAAGGAACGTGTTTGAGACTATCGGAGTTGGCTCTTAAACTGAACATTGGCTACGAGCTTTGGGCCTTGTCCTGATTAGGGCGAGGTGCAGGATTCTGATTCGGATGGACATTCACGGGCATAGAGTGACCAGGTTGGCCACGACACAAAGCAGATCTCCAAGGGGCTGGCCTTGAGCGGGATTAGACGACTGTCTCACAACTGGTCTGGCTTGGAAACCTGTCTGAGCGGGGACGAGGATGCAAGCCTGCTGGTCTTCAAAGACAGCACTAAAGGGCAGTTAGCGTCGGTTGAATGCGCAAATAAAGCACAAACGCCGGAATCAAAACAACAAACAAATATCTTCTCTGAGTTGAAACTAGGAGCTGGAGCTCTGATGGGTTGGCAAGCATCAGACGAGCGAGTGCTGTCGCGATTCTTCAAGTGTCTGCCTGTCCGGTTCCATCCTGATGGCCTGTTCATCAGGGCCTGGAAGTTTGCGAAATCAGAACGGAAGCAGCTCATGGAAGCGTTAGAATCTCCAGGGTTCAGGACACCTTGCAGAACTTCTCCAGACTGCTTATCCGCATCGGTGGCAACGTCATGTTGGAGCATAACGGAGCCAATAGTAAACTGGATGGAGATACTCGAAAATTACACTAAAAAAAAAAAAAAAGAAAGTCTGTTCCGCGCCTTGAAGAGAATGAGGAATGTGGCTATCAGGTTGCGAAACTCTTCCTGTCTTGAACTTCCATTGTTCCATCTGGGATATGAGCCTCCGTGGGAAAGCATCCGAACTCATACCAGGTAAATCTCCACGATCCTTCTGGTTGCATTGGATGCTGAAACTTTCTCACTCTACCGAAGAGCGGCTGCGGCACCTTCAAGCTTTGAAAGGCCGCGAATTTCACTCGATCTGCGTTGGCAAAACGCGTGCTATCTCCAACTTGCGCTCGAAAAAAAAAAAGACGGTGCGAATCCAGATCGTCGGCAATCCATAGGATCTTCAGAGCGACTGAAACACCGGAGGTTTAGTTCGAAGGAATCAGAGTTCCACAACGGTCATGTGCAGGTTGACGGCCGTTGTTTTGCACAAAGGCGCCCTCGCAGCGTATGGTTTGTTTCCATGCGATTGAGCGCTCAATCTGGCATCAAGACTATCCGCCATGTCGCGGTGGAGGGGGAACGTCACCGGTGTGACTGCAGCACCATGATCTGCTGGGCGCTGATATGCCAGCCATAGCACGCTGAGGAAGGAAAAATAGAGAGTACTTCAGATTCAGAATCGAATCCGCATGACTCGCTGTGACGGTAGGATGTACTTTGGAGGACAACTAAACAGTAGTGAGTGGAAGGATACATGCTAAAATATGTCACATATGGTAGTTACAAATGCCACGGAGCTAAAATACATTCATAGCAACGCAGATAGACATCTGGTACGTAATATACATGACCGTAATATTAGCAAGCCCACAGGCTAGAACATGTACACGATCATGATACATACCACACTCGACACTTTAGGGTTTAGTTGCGGATACATGTTCATCTACAACCTTAGACAACGGTTATAGACTTAGAAGGACCATACACTGCTCAATACAGGGGATTCTGCTATTACACTGGCTATAGTTTCAGCTCAGGTACAAAAAGGGGCCAAAGAGAGCTGACTACAACCTGTCGTACACACGAGCATGGACATCACGAGAGTAGTCGGAGCGAGTCGGGTCCAGTGAACGTAGTACATTGCCTGCTGCGAAAATTGGAAATCGAGGCAGGAATCCGGCGTGTAGACCGTGTCTTGGAAGATATGCGAGGCTCACCGAATCGTGCACGAGAAGTGCTCAAGTCCGATGCACGAGAGATTCCAGTACTCTCCATAGCTACACGATGACGAGAAGTAGTAGCGCGGGTGTCCCGGAACTGGAGCTAAGAGAAATGCATGGAGATGGCCTAGTTGGCAGCATATGGCCCAGTAAATTCCTCTCGCACGAGCTGACATTAAATGCGGCCTTGGAGCTTGGTGGCGTCCATTAGGGTGCGCGTTGATGACTCGAGGGCGTGTGACGACAAACGATGAAGGTTTGCAGTCCACGATCGTAGAGCGGCTGCTCGGTAAAGACGTGGCGTATGTTGAGCATTGGGGCCATTTCAACGACGGTGGGACTCAGGAAGTGCATTATGAAATCTGCCAACATATTGGGGTGTTGAGATTTCCTGCCCACATGATAACGAAAGGGGACTCCCGTAAGCTGCGCCGCAGTAGTGTACCAGATGAAATTTATGGCATTAAGAGCAGAAACTGTTTGGGACGAGCTCTTCGTAAGAACCATCACGACCTCAAAGATGATAGGATGTCCTGGTAGCATAGAAGGCAAATGCAGCGGTTCTAAAGGGTGTGGTCGGATGAAGACAGAAGCAACATAATCATCAATCCAAACTGACGGTTGCGGCGATAGATAGCATACTCAGGCAGCCACTCGTATCCCACCTTGCCAGATCCGGACTAAGAGTCGGAGAGCACCACAACTGACACACAGTGAGAAGTGCCGCAAAGTGATATACATTTCAGCCATCTGATAGGTGGAAACAAGGTTAGAATCACAGAGGTTAGGAGATCCAAAGATAAGAGAGGAATAAGATAAGAGGGAATAGATCCCCAAACGCGTGAACCCTAAACTTTTGAAAAGAGGAACGAGTAGTCAGACCACTTTTTAAACCAAATGAAGGGATGCGGAAACTAAGATCGAGAGGATAAGGAGAAATAGAATCACTACTTATGATTTTTCGCAACTCCTTTTAAGTTTCAAATAGTTTTCACAATTCTAGACTCAACATCGGACAAGTCAAGAGGTTATCCTACGGACAGTCCTGCTCTGATACCAAGCCTGTCGGACCCCAGTGTTCTAACGAGAGCTTAGGATAATCACCGCTAAGTCGGAGCTTCAACCGCTCACGCCAGTCAAATCGAGAGAGTGAGTGATATGGCTTCGAATAGCCCGAGACGTCAACCCCAAAGCTTACTCTGGCAATTTAATGCACTGAGTAGTAGGGTGATATGGTCTCCTCACTCTTTCCCACTGAGCCGGAGCGTCAACCCCGACCTCGTCCCGGCAAATAAATGCACGGCTGGAGTAGGGTGATATAGCTCCCAACATCTCAGTGGAGAGTCGCTTCACAGGGGTGATAAAACTTAATAGCTCTGCGATATAAAACCTGAAATCCTCCCTGCATCACGTACTTCAATCATACACACATTGCACATGACACAGGGGGAGAAACAAACCAGTACCATCACAGAGACTCTACGACCGAAACTGCAATAATACTAGTTGTTCGGGAAACTTAACAACATATATATACAAGCAAAAGATGCTTTACACAGCGGAAGTTTTAGTTTGGCTGAGAAGCCTAAGGGTAGGGCCAAAAGCGGCGGCAGAACAAACCAAGCTGCCGAACCCAGGGCAGGACCACTGCCCGGGATCACCAGCGACTAGTCGATGTCGGCGTCTACCTCAACGTAGAAACCCTCCGCTGCGGGAGTGGTTTCCTCTGCACGGAAATAATATCAACGAATGCAAGGTGAGTACAAAATGTACTCCGCAAGACTTACAGGGGAAAATAATAATAGATGCATCAGGTATCAAGAAAGGGCTATCTGTGGACTATTTTTGCAGAAAGCTAATTTATTCTTCACAATATCTGTAATTAGATTGAAATCCGTCTACTGGAATACTTTGCAAGGAGAGGAGCTGAAACTGCATAATAAAACCTAAAGCAGACCATCGAACACACGAAACCCTCGATTCTTCCTCGACCACCAGGGAGGAAGCAATCGCTAAAACCAAATCCTTAAAGTTGGCAAGTTTTAGATTGGGGTTATACTTGTCTAATTCGATGCGGATTCTTACCAAGCTGTCCATAACCGCGGACACGGCTATTCGAATAGTTTAAACCCTGCAGGGGTGTACATCTTTACCTACGCGTATCAACCGACTCTTAGCGCTACCGAGAACACACTTTCACGAGGTGTGCTAGCAGAGGGAGGTTGAACACGACCTTTACAATGTTTTCGACCTAGGTATGAGCCGCCCTAATAGGCTAGTCCGCGAACGACAGTTCGGCCGATACTTCGACGCGGTCCCACTAGTTGTGGCAGGTGATACATCCCCGGTCCCGAACCGTGTGTACCCCTCACTCCTATATTGTTGCATCACACCACCTCCTTATTTTCCACGCACCCAAGTCCCGAAAACGGCGAACTATGCAGCTCATATCCTAAGCCTAGACAAATTATTCGATCGTGGGTGGCCCATTATACCACCCGCGTAGAAGCACGCAAATCTTGGTTCGAAAGGACACCGGGAACCGGTCCTTGTGGGATTAACGAGACAACCCACCATGCTCCCAGCATGGCCTCTCGTCGATGCCCGATTTGAGATTAGTCAAGTTTATTAACAACCGCCCGGTGAACAACCACCTAACCGCTAACCCATCCAGAGTGTTGTGTTGCATCTGCCATCCCAGGAATTACGACATTCACGCAGCTAAGCATGGCTAAGCATAAGTAGCTACGTAAATAACTCAACAATAGCAAGCAATCTATTCTAAATAGGTTGGGAGGGTCGGTGGTGTTGATTGAGCGACAAAGTAAGTTTTCATGCACGGAGTAGGGCTAACTTAACGTAAAATATCAGTTGAGCGCATGCGATACGTATTTAAAAACAAATAATAGAGTTGCAAATAATGGGATATCCGCAATGTGGTCAAAGGGGGCTGCTTGCCTTGCGGTTCAGCGACTAGGTCGGGTTCCTGCTCGTAGTTATATTCGTCGCAATCCTCCGGTCCTATCGGAAGAACGAAAACATCGAAACAACGCAACAATAAATACAACGTCGGAAAACATCGGCATGAGATGTCATGAATGCCATGTCCTAGAGGATGCAAAGTCGAAGCTAATGCAACTAGAATCAGGTTAATCGGAGTCCGGGTGCGCGAGGTATCGCGATCCGAGGATTTCCGGGGGTTCGGGGAAAACCCTAATTTAAGTTTTTTTGACGTTTTCATCTTTTCTAGCATGCAAACATGTATGATCATGACATAATTGAATGACTTTCATTTATCTGAACATTTGGATATATCATTTGCATCTTTCTGAGTTCGGATGAATTTTCTACGAATTTAACAAGATTTAAACCCCTTTGTTGTATTTTTCTCAGTAAAGAAATACATTGATTCTTTTTGCGACTCAACTAAACCCTAGCTACAGAGAAGGACAAGTGGGCCCTTTGGTCAAGTTAGGTCAAAATTGACCAAGTCTATGACTAGTGGGTCCACTGGTCATATCCCTTTTATTTTCTTTTAATTCTTTCTCTTATTTCTAACGCGTGGGACTTAATTGTCAAAGAGACATACTCAACCAGCACATTAAATACACTGCTAAGCATTAATAGAGGTCATTAACATGCTGGAATAGCAATTAGAGTTATTAAACACACATCATTAAAGGTTAAGCATTGATTACGCTTCATAATTATGCCCTAACCGAAACCAACGGCAACCAGAAGCATTAGTTACGCTGAACAATTAATTAAATAGCTAATCATTGGCATTTAACCCAGAACTATAATTGCAATTAACCCTAACTAAATTAACTAACTACTAACCTAACCAATTACTAACCTAATTACTAATCTAGCTAATCTAACCGCTAACTAATCTAACACTGCTAATCAATCTAACTAACTAATCTAACCGCTAGTAATCCTAACTACCTTACTAACTGGCCGGAGCTCGGTTGGACCGGTTGAGGCAGCACGGCGACGGCGGGGCTCGGTGGGGGCGGCGTCGAGGTGGTTCCGGCGACGGAGGCGAGGTGGAGAGGCGGCCGAGGAGAGGGGCGAGGCGGAGCTCGGCGTAGACGGCACGGTGGAGCGGAGGTCGGAGGAGCGGCGGTTGCCGGGGTGGACCGAGGCGACGCGGCGGGGAGGCTCCGGCGAGGGGTGGCGGTGGGGCTCCGGACGACGAGACGGCGGGGCTCGGAAAGGTCGCGGCCGAGGCGAGAAGGAGCTCGGCGGCGGAGCTAGAGGGAGGAGCCGGAGGTCGAGCGGCGACGGGCGGCGAGCTCCGAGCGGGGGAGGAGCACCCGAGGCGGCGGCGGGAGGAGATGGCGGGGAAGGGGGGCGGTGAACTCGGGCGCCGGTGATGGAGGGAGGGCGGAGGGGCATGGAGAGGCGGAGCTAGACGGCGGCGACGAGGAGCGAGGTGGGCTCGGGTCGGTGGGTGGAGAAAGAAATGGGGAGAGGGGGCGCGACGCGGCCGAGGGAGGGGGGTCTTAGGGGGAGGGGGCCGGCGGGGCAGCCGAGGGGAGGCACGGGCGGGGCGAGGTGGCGCGGTCAGGAGGCAGGCGCCACGGGGCGGGCGGAGGAGCCGGGAGGTGGCAACCGGGTGAGGGAGAGAGAGTGGAGGGGGGGTGGCGTGCGGGTGAAGGAGAAAGGGGAGGGCGGTCGGGCAGGCCGGATGGGCCAGGAGAGGGAAGCGGGCCGCGGGGAGAGGGAAGCCCAGTCGGGGGGGGGTTAGATAGGATTAGGGTTTTTAGTTTTAGGGTTTTGATTTCTTTTCAATTTTATTTCTACAGAATTCAACCCAAACCTAATTTCAAACCTATTCTGAAATTCAACCCTTTTCTTCGATTCAAAGGATTGCAACTCAAGGATGAGTTTAATTTAAAAAATTTCCTAAACTTTCTCAATCCATCATCATGTTAACTCTTTTGAACTTGCTTTAACTCATTTGATTTCTAACTAGAATTCCATGTTCTTAGATCCTACTTTACAAATCCAAATCGAGTTCAAGCCTTTCTTTAGGTTTTAAATTCTAGTTCAACATGCGAATTCATACGATGCCATGCCATGTTATGCACAAACAAAAGAAAATAAAAATGGGGACGTTACATCTTGTAACCCTATTCCGGCCGGCTATATAAGGCCCGGTAGGGAGCCTCCGATCGGTATCTGATCTCATCTGACCTAGTCTCCATTGTTTCATACCTCAAGCCCCCTCGAGATCGATTCTCTAGGGCTTGCGGCACTCGGGATACACGCAATACCAGCCACCAAACACAGGACGTAGGGTATTACCTCTCCGAGAAGGCCTGAACCTGCCTAAATCTTGTCTCCCATGTGCAACCATCCTGATTTGCTGTGCTCACACCGCCCCATATTAAGTATTACCGGAATAATACTCCGACAATGAGTTTTTGTATTTTACAAGTTTCGACTCTTTCTACCATTTTCTCGATTTTTCTGATTTAATTTCAAATTTAAATAGAAAAAGCACCTACACCTAGATGAGCTAGCTACAGAGGTTGCCAGGTGGAACCAGGGGTCAAGTTTGGCTGTTCACTGACTTGGTCAAAACTGATTATTGGGCCCACCTGTCATTCTCTAAGTGTCACTTTTTATTTAAATTTTACTTACCTAATAGGGTATACATGTCATTGACAGATTTTTTTTAAGCAACAATTTAAACATGAAATTAGGCTAATGAGTTACTTGTAGGGAGACCTACATGTCCGGTTATAAAATTTTAACAGGATTGAAATGGTCGAGCCGTATGTCAGTTCTCAAGGTGTTAGCTGATTGGTAGCATCTAGCAGATACTAATTACTATGTGCATGCATGTATTAACCGTAAACTTGCTACTAGTTACTTGACATGCAAAACTAATTAGAGGCAATGCACGCATGCGTGCAGAAATGCATGCATGCCCACAGCATACTAGCAGCGCAGCTCTGCTCTGCGGCTTGCCGGACATAGCAATTAGAACGGCTACGGTGCTACAGGCTAAGAAATCGAGTGAGATTTGGTGCGTTGCCTTCCATATCAGTAGTTGATTAAGCTTAACTAAACAAATTAATTAATTGATTCGCATTGAGCTAATCCCTACGCAGAGAGATTAGAGAGAAACAAGTGCTAGCTAGTAATGTTAGTACTGGCACTTATGCGCGCACACAACTAGCAGCAGCTGCACGCTCTGCTTTGTGCTGGTCGCACACACGCTCTGCAGGGCCAGCACAGCGACGCAGTTCTCCGGCGTTATGAGGGCCTGGGACTGGGAGGCAAGGCGAAGCTGGGCATGCAGGGCACACAGACCGGGGCGGCGTCGGGCTCGGGAGCTCACCAGGAGCAAATCTGAGCTGCCGCGGATGGCGTAGGAGCACGGCATTGACGGCAGCTGCGAGATCCGCGGGGACGATGTTGAGCTCCATGACAACGGCGAACGTGCTTGCACAGAATGAACCCGAGGTTAGGAAACTAGTGTAACGTGACCTGGAAAGGCTAATTCATGCATCGGATGGACGGGAAGCTCAACGGATGCAACCAATCGGTCAAGGTGGTGAACGGCCGGAGACGAAGAGGATGAGGATCAAAGCGATGATTCCTTGCATGAAATTCAAATCAAACGGGGTGAGAGGCGTGGAGAGGCTAGTGGCACGAGATGGGTCAATTAAGAGAGTCGGAAACGAGATATACTCACCGGAAACGCCGCTGGCCATGGCAAAGCTCTACGGGCGCGTCCATGGCTGCCATGGGTGCCGCTCACGTTCCCAACGGTGGAGATGACGAAAGAAAAAGAGGCTCAATGGTGCGGGAGAGGGCTTAAAAGGAGAAGGAAGGAGACGGTGAGGGCGTCGCATTCTCGCCAGGGGCGGAGGGTTCACGGGATGGCGCGCGGTTGAGGTGGAGGAGGGGCGGTGGAGGAAGAAGTGGCACGATGTCGGATGAAACGGACGGAGACGCCACCCATGCCGCGCTCCACGACGTTCACTGCGCGGAAGCTGTTCGACGCGTGGACGGGTGCGTGGAGAAGACGATCTGACCGATAGGCCCGCTAGCGTGGGACCCAGGCGTCAGAGATACAAACAACTAGCTTTAACAAGAGCATGTGGGAATTGGATTTGAATTTGAAAAAAATTAAATGGGGTTTTTATATCAGTTATGAACTATATGAATTTTTTAGGATTAAATAAATCATATTTGATTGTTATTTAGATTCAAATTGATTATGCCCAAAGTGGGTTCGAACTGCAGCTAGGTGAAATATAGTTTCATTATTTATGAAAATTTTATATCCATGCTCAGGAGATAAATTGAGTCACTGATATAAATTTTTACAAATATTTATTAAAGGAGTATTCACCAGATTAATAAACTATACTTCTATCAATTTTTGACCTTGAACCAATAACACTTACTTCAAGTACAACATTAAGTTCAAACTACTTGAAAATTTACAGAAGCCTTCTTTGAGGTGTTTAAGACCTATAAAAATTATCAGGGATGATTTGGAGCATATGGCTTCACAATTTTTATCTATGTTTTATTTTAGGTCAAATTTACAAATTTTTAGGTTAACTTACTTTAATTAGTTAAAGTGCAAAAATGCTATGCCATGAAAATATAATTTATTCACCATCAAAGGTCTCAAATACACAAGGTTAAAAACTTGGGACATTACACCAATAATATGGATCATTTTTTACTTTTCACATTCTCGAATGCAAGATTAGTTGAGTCTCAGCGGTGTAGATTAGTTTTAGAGAAAAAATATTCTATCAAACATATCATTAGAGTGTAGATAATAGAAAGGCCATATAAGAATCAGATAAAAATTAGCAAATCTAGCCGCGTAACTTGTGCAGACCACTCTACTAGTTTTGATTGAACATTTAAATTTTCACCTCAAAGGTTACAAGTATTTAACTCCAAATCGTACATCTAGAATCCAAATTTATGACATTTCAACACATATTCTAAAATGTTAATCCAATTTGAAATTTTAAGGCTTGGATGTCTACCAGTGGTGGGGCACATTGCAGAGAAGGGGCGGTAGCGCGAGGAAGCAATTCACACAACAGCAGTGGGAGGAGAGGGAGCGATGGCCTGGAGTTGGGGGAGGGCGCTTGCTGAGAAGAACCAGAGAGACGAACTAGTGCATATATCCCTGAGCTCCGGATCCTGATAACTAAAGGTTACATTAAACACCCTATGAGCATGGCGATATTTTCCTCAGATACAAGTTCTCTCCAATGTTCTCTGAACATATAATGCTTAAGTTCTTCAGAAATTGCAAAACAGACGACCTGAAAGCTTAATGGAAATAAGAAAACATGCATCGCAGAACCAAAACAACTGATTATGATTAGCTAGTGCTCTGAGTTCCAGTGCTTATTCGGGTAAGGTCGTCCTTAATTTCCACTCGTCTTACTATCTTATAAATATGAATTGGTGAGGCGTAATTCATTCATGCCTCGCACTGCCCTTTATCATCTTATTAGAAAACATCTTATAAAAAATAACTAATTAACTAACTGAAACATAATGAACCTCCTAAAAAACTAACCTAACCACCTCCTAAAAAAATCTTGAATGAAGATGGGGCATGATGTGGAGCTCAATGCGGAGGCGTGATGACGGCCTAGACAAAACTCAGACGGGCATGGTGGCATAACCAAGGTGTGTAGCAGGCTGAGCCCACGACGATGGTTTAACGTGATAAGTTAATACTTTTTATCCGTAGTAAAACACAGATATTTAGCTCGAAGCAGCAGTAGGAAGAGCAGCAATCTGGCGGACACCTGTTTCAACCAAGAAGTTCCAGACTTCTACGACAAGAAGCAACGTGTATCAGAGTTCAGACCTTAGGATCTGCTTGGCACTGCAAATATTCTCCGGAAAGCGAGTTCTGCTCAGTCCATCTAAAAGTAAACATGTTTTAACCGTTAAACTTTTCATTGAGATACTTTCTTCTCGTCAGAGTATCTAAATCTTGTCCGCACTTAACAGTTTCATTTCCATTCAGCAACCAAAAAGTAACCAGTATAAATAATGGGACATCATTAGCATGACTTCTGCAGTTCTACTAGAACCATAACACCACAAGTCATCATGCAGAGGAGGCTTACGAATTCAATAGTTGCGATTCTAATCTAAACATAACGGAAATCGTACTCCGATGCGTACATAAGTGTTAGAGTTTGCTCCAAATTCCTGTCACCCCTTTGCAGAAGACGTTCTGCGTTGCCGGTGTTAGCCAGCGGTGTCACCCAGCGGTGTCACTCAGCTGTGTCATAGGTGTTATATCCACCGGTGACACTGGCAGTAGACACAGATAGGGTTAGCTCACCTGAGTCAGGTGTTAGCATGTTAAGTGTTCTGCCTGTGTGAGTCAGCTGTGTCACAGGCAGTAACACAGATACCCCTTCAGCCACCTGTAACTATATATACCCTTCCTGTAGACGTTATGGGATAAGCTAAGCATTGTAAATCCCTAACGGGTTAGGACTTCATTCATAATGGAGTTGACATCTTCGTGCGTCCGTGGTTTGCACCATTTCTAGGGTTTCCACGTAAAATTCTCTTGTGCCTTGGATCGTGTGATTGTTCTGTTTCCTGCGCGCGTTCTTTGCTTGATTCTTGCCGCACTCATTTCCGCTACTCTGATTTCTCTCTTCCTCTGGACACGTCCATCCGTTTCCCCCTATAACAATAAGGAAATGGGTGCAATTGAAGCGTACAATTGGTAAAAACTTCCATACTAGCTGTTGGAAATACCACTACAGGAATCAGCCCAAACAGAAAAGAGCTCAATAATATTCATGAACATATAATCCACACATAAAACAATTCAAATAGCATTAGCATGTTTTCCATATTCATATTATGTTTTCCCTCAAGAGAGATTCTTTGATGGCATGCAGTTCCGCGACGATATCTCCGGTTGTCATTCTACTGGACGGCAATCCCTGAGAGCAGGACATTCCAAGTCTAAGTAGTGAACCAAGGCAATCAATCGTTGTCTTGTATGCAGAAGCATTCAGAGTCTGAAGCCCATTCTCAAGGTCCAAAGATAGCCGCATGTCAACAACATCCATCATTCTATCATACAGATCAAGTTCAGCATACTCACGAAGGCTCAATTCTTGTCTGGATTGGCTATCGGTGGGCCTCTTCCCGGTGACTGTTTCCAGCACAAGAATGCCATAGCTGTAAATATCTCCATGTGTCGACACCGTGTTCCCAGCACCATACTCTGTGTCGTAAAAAAAATTCAGAAAAAAAGAATGCTACTTATGATCTACACAGGTCTAGATTTATAGAAACTTGAGAGATTTTAGATAACTAGACAACAAAAAGCATGATATAGAACTAAATTCTTCTAGAAATCCCATTAGGTATAAAAATAAAAAGTTGGAGGAGCAACAAAGGTAAACAAGTAAAAAGATGGAACAGAGAGTATATTAGGCTAACCTGGAGCAACAAAAGTAAACAATGAATGGTATGACTTTAGACAGCCAGACACACAGAAATACAATGTAAAACTAAATTCTTCTGCAAATCCAACATAATAAACAATAAAAGGTAAAGGAGCAACACTGATAAACAAGCAAAAAGATGGAACGGAGAGTATATTAGGCTAACCTGGGGCAGCATAACCAATTGCCCCTCTAAATCCCATTGAGCTCATTGACTGTTGGAGGATTGAGCTTCCTTCAACAAGAATCCTAGCAAGTCCAAAGTCTCCAACATGGGCTACCATATCAGCATCTAAGAGCACATTACCTGACTTAACATCACAATGTACAACAGGTGCAGGGCCATGGCAGTGAAGATAGTCCAACGCATAAGCCACGTCAAGCAGTATGGTCACTCTTTGATGCAGATTCAAGTGCTTCTCCTCTGCTTGGTCATTTGTGTATGGATGTAGCGAAACTTCCAGACTACCATTAGGCATGAACTCATACACAATTGCTCTGAAGTCATCCCCTCTTGTATCAATGCTTGAGCAAACCGTAATTATCTTGATAAGATTCTGGTGTCTCATATTTCTCAGTGCTTCGCATTCGGCAGTGAAACTCATGTGCGCCTTAGGAGTTCGAAGTTTCAATACCTTCACAGCGACAACATTTGTAGTACCAATAGCATGAGCATCCAACTGTCCTTTGTACACAGACCCAAATGATCCAGAACCCAGCAAATTGCTTGTTGAGAAACCATCTGTTGCCTTTACCAACTGGGAATAAGAGATCACTGGGTGGCCTTGCATGGACGTTGTTGAAGCAATTTTTGCTTTTCTTTTCTTGTGCCAAGTAAGGAGCTTGTAAAGGAACACAAGACCCGCTAGTGCTGAAATGAGCGAAACAAGCATAGGTACCACCGGAAATTTATGTTTTTTCTTTGCTGATTGCAAAGAACAAGGAGGTAAATGTAGAGCAGGAATACCACCACAAAGTTTTCCATTGCCTGTGATTGATATTGCTGTAGAGTTTGTGAAAATTCCAACATTTGGCACTTCTACAAAGCTATTGAATGAAAGGTCGAGATAATGGAGCGTGGCAAGGTCCCCCAAGGACTTGGGTATCTGGCCGGACAAATTGTTGCTTGAGAGGTCAAGAATTTCTAGACCTTTCAGTTGACTGAGAGCTGATGGGATGTTGCCATTTAAGGTATTATTTTGGAGATTGAGATGCTGAAGAAGTTGACAACCACCAAGGGCGCTAGGGATTTCTCCTGAAAATTTGTTCGACTCAGCATAGAATGCTACAAGATTTTTCAGAGTCCCTATTTCTTGTGGTATTGATCCCTCCAAGTTATTATTGGATAGATCCAACACTGTAGAGAGAGTTGGGAAGTTCAATAGTCCAACTGGAATTGGCCCAGTAAAGTTATTACCTGCAAGATCTAGTGCCAACAACTTTGTTAGGTTTCCAAGCGTGGTTGGTAATCGACCAGTGACAGTGAAGGCATTCCGGCTGAGGTCCAAATAATTTAGTTCAGTAAGATTTCCTATGGTCCATGGAATTGACCCGCTTATCTTATTTTTAAATACATTGAATCTACCCAACCTTTTAAGCTGACTCAAGGAAGAGGGAAGAGTTCCGTGAACGAGTTGAGATAGAGATAGAGATTTTCCAAGTTAATGAGATTACCTATATCTCTACGGGTGTTTCTCGATATTTTGTTGATTGCTACGTTGAGATCCTTTAACGAAGTGGAAAGATTGGAAAGTGAATCAGGGATAACTCCCTCAGACTTACTGTGACCCAATCCCAAAAGTTGTAACTGGGAGCAATTCGTTAATGCTGTTATGAATTCCCAATCTTTGGGCTCTTTAGCTTGAAGCAAATTCACTGAGATCTGTAGCCAACTGAGATTTCTTAACCTTCCAACCTCTGGAGGAACACTGCCGCTGAAAAGGTTATCCATGAGCTGAAGTTCTGACATATGAGAAGCATTAGCTATGGAAGCTGGGATGTGGCCATGAAACTTGTTAACGTCCAGCAATATGATCTGGAGACGAGGTAAAGTACTGAATGCATTTGGAGGTATTGTTCCGCTAAGCATATTATTCTGGACAGAAAGTAATTTTAGAGAGGAAACGTTCCAAATAGAAGTGGGGATCGCTCCAGTTAGATAATTATTGCCTAAGTTTAGCCATAATAACCTGGGCAACTTGCCAAATGATGAAGAGATAGCTCCTGATATCATGTTGCCGTTGATATCAAGACTCGACAGGTTGGAGAGGTTGCCCAAACCAGGTGGTATCTCACCAGATATTTTGTTTCCACGCAAAGACAATATCTCGATCGATGGCAATTCTCCCAGCGATCCAGGGATCTGTCCTGATAAAACATTTTGGGAAAAGTCCAAACTGACAAGATTATTCAGGCTGGCACCTATCTCGGTGGGGATCTCGCCTCGGAGTTGGTTACTGCTTAGGTTAAAGTGTCATGAGGTTGGTGCATCCCTCAAGATCCACAGGAATGCTTCCCTGGAGAGAATTCATTTCCAGATTCAGCACCCGAAGCTTGGCAAGATGGCCGAGCTCAAGGGGTATTTGATCAGTGAGGTGCTTGTTGCCAAGGTCCAGCCACCGGAGGAAGGATAGGTTGCCCAAGGATGGGGAGATGCGTCCCGAGAGGTTGGCAGAGCGCATGCGCAGCGCAATGACCCTCTCAGGGTGTCGCCGGCCGCCGCAGGTGACTCCGGGCCAGCTGCAGTAGCGGCTCGACGAGTTCCATGAGTCCAGCAAGCCCATGGAAGAGCCTGCGGACAGCATGGACTTGAAGGAGAGGAGCGCGAGCTCATCGTCCATCGTCGTATTGTTTCTCCCTGGGGACACCAGAGCATGGGAACAGAAGAAGAACGAGAAGCAGAAAAATGTTATTGCTCCCTCCATCAGATAAGACCGTGCTTGTATATGCTGAAGGTTGCTTGTCGTTTTGTTTCAAGAAGTTTAGTGAGGATGGGATGTATAAATAGGGATAGGCACTAGGCAATGTAGCAGAGATGGAGCTTGGTATGATCCATGGTCTGGCCAGAACTAAATATTGTAAATCCATTTGGAATATGATAACTGAAAAAAGAAGTTGAGGCGAAGATGGCAAACAACAATGTATTGACGCCGAAAATAGCAAACAACAGAAATACAGATTCTTCTATTGTATATTCAGATAGTATCCATCATTTGGCAAAGTTGTAGACATATAAACTCCAAAATTAAAATGTTTTAAAGTTGGACAGCGTTGAACTGCACGTCCACTGTCCAAGGAACAGAAATCCCACTTTGTACTAGATCATTACCATAATTAATATACATGTACACCAGAGTGAGCCATGTCAAAGTCAGCAAGTCGTCATCTTGCCGGCCTTTGGCAGATGATGTCTTGTTGATCTAGCTCTAGTGCTTCTGATATAATATATGGGACGGCAGAGACAATCAAACTACTTATAATAATACAAGGTTAGTATCTAGTGAAGAGTAGGTAAAGATATAGTAAGTCGAAGAGTTTGTACCATAAAACACTACTACGCTGGTCATCTTGCCGGCCATCGGCAGATGATGTTCGCTGATCTAGCTCTAGTGTACTTGATCTAATGTATGGGACGGCAGAGACCGCCAATCACTTGTGAAGGCTGTCGTTGTCATGTACACTAAGTTATGCAACACATTTAAATAACAGGATTTTTGTGTGTGTTAAGAGTATTTGGTCCATGTACTGGTACTAACTTTTCCTTTTGAGACCCTCATGGTTAGATCATCAGTCGTCACCGGCTTAAACCGAGGTATTTCTCGTTATGCCCCTCTACAGTCAGGTTAAGCATGCGCATCACATCCACCTTTATGGCCTCATTGCAGTTATGGCTGAACATCATACTGCTTTTTTCTCTATTTATCACTTGACCCGAGCAGGCTTCATACTGATCGAGGAATCGTCGGCGAACAGAAGGTGGGACATACTGGGAGCATTGGGGCAGAATCTGAATTCCTTGAATCAGGCCGTATACTTCTGCCTCATGCAAGAGGGAAGAGAAACCTTCAGCACAAATCAGGAATAAGTATGGCGATAAGGATCACCTTGTCGAAGACTCGAAGTCCACACTGCGGTTAGATGACATATAGTTCTCCATTGACCTTGATGCGGTAGGAGACTGTTCGGACACATTTCATAAGGAGGTCTACCCATGTAGCGTGGAACCCCAACTTGATTAGCAATTTAGCATAGCTTCCAAGAAGGGAGAAAACAACGACTCATTCATATATGGTGTGACTCTCGGCTGAACATGTTGGAGAAGTGTTGCCGCATCAGCTCCACTCTATGATGTAAACAACATGCAGTAGTAGTCTGTGATGTAACTTTTCAGAGCTTGCTGACCCTCGATTAGATCCCCATTCTCCCTCTTCAGTTTGTGTATTATGTTCAGTTTGTTCCTCTCCGAGCAACATGAGTGAAAGAACTGTGTATTGGGATCACCCTGTTTCAGCCAGTCCACATGGGTCCGTTGCATGGCGTGGTTCGCCATTGATTACTTTATAAGCCGGGAAGCTCATACACCATTGCAGGTTTGCTACAGCTCTATCCAGTCTTTCCTGTATGTAGCGCTCATGGTTGTGGCTGTGGTTTCTCCATTATAGATATCACCCATGAATCCAAGATCATCTAACTCGCAAACTTCCAGCGCCTCACAAAAGCGATCCATTTGGGCCTGTGGGCGAGGAGCACCTCCCAACTTCTCGTGCATGTACAAAATTTCGTTGAAGTCCCCCATGCATATCCACGGTCCATGCACCATGATTTTTCAAAGTACTCGTAGCTCGCCATGTCACCTCTTTCTTATCAGTTCGAGACTCTCCATATATACCAGTGAACTGCCACAACACATTACCGTCCTGGATGTCGGCATCAATGTACAAGCGCCTGATATCACAAATGATAACTCAACATCACGCTTCCACAGCAAGGCCAAACCTCTGCTTCTTCCATCACTCTCCTTGACCACCATATCGGGCATACTTAACATCCACCGAAACTTCTCCATCCTTTACTTGTCGAGCTTGGTTTCAGACAAGAAAAGGTCATCCAGGTCTTCTCACTTCTGGACGCTGAGAAGCACACAAACTGTCGGGCGATTCCCCATCCCCCAGCAGTTCCAAGCCACGAGCTTCACTGGGACTGGCCAAGCCATTCTGCTGGATCAGCCTTCTTGAGGGTTGTCTCAGTCACCCCACACTGTTCATCTATTATATACTATATCGTTATTTGGTAGACCCTTTTATTATTACCACAGTCGATAGATCTTCATAACTGCACCTAAACAGATCACGGCCGATAGATCTTCATAACTGCACCTAAACAGATCACGGCCGATAGATCTTCATAACTGCACCTAAACAGATCACGGCCGATAGATCTTCATAACTGCACCTAAACAGATCACAGCCGATAGATCTTCATAACTGCACCTAAACAGATCACATTCGATAGATCATCATAACTATATATAAATAGACAGCTCGATATAACGACTAGCAGGCCGGCTCATAAATATACATAAATAGACAGCTCAGTACAGGTTGACTCACGATTTGAACTTTTATTTCTGTACTGATCTAATATCACGCGTACGGGTAAAAATTAAAGATAATTAAAATGTTTGATGTGCAATTAGTACTGATCTAATATCACACATGCAGTTAAAAGAATAAAGATAACCAAAACGCTTCCCACGTAATCTGTACTGATCTAATATCATACATACAAGTAAAACAATAAAGATAATTAAACAAATCACATCCAATAGATCATCATAACTATACATAAATGGACGATTCAGTACAATGCCTAACAGGCTGACTCGCGAGTTGAACTTTTATTTCCCGTACTGATATAATATCACACGTATAGGTAAAATTCATAAAGATAATTAAAAACGTTTCCCGCGCAATTGCGCGGGACACTATGCTAGTTGTCCCTAGTCTCCAAACACACCTTCTTGTTTCCTAGCGTCCCCACGTCCACTTCCTTCTCCTCGATCGTCACCTCATTTTTTCTTGCCAACACACTCTGAATCCTGTTTGGAAATAACCACTAGGGTGCTCCCTCTACGCTTGTATTTCTTCGGTTCTTTCGGCTTATTTGGGTTAAGCCAAAACATCCTTGTTTACTCGAGTGCCGCTGCATGGCACTGTTCCAGTCTCTGTGGGTGGTGCCACTAGATCAGCTGTCCTCTTTCCTGTGCTCCCAAGATCAATGTTCGAGAGCGAGAAGTCCTCTAAAACGACTCCACAAGGAAAACGTATTTCCAAAGCAGAGGAAACGAAACTTTTTATGGTTTCTCCGAGGTGAAACACAGCGTGTATCCATGCGATCTTGGGTTGGACCTTGTAGCCATAGAAAGGTGAAAAGCCTAGTACAAAATTGGAGCATTGCCACGTTTTAGAAGGAGAAAAACCGACGGGTATTTAATGCCACACGTCTCGCACATACCGCGAGGTCACGACGCTCAACCTACAGGACATCAATCAACGACAAAGGAGTGTCACCTCTTTTTGGGAGTAATCTATTTTTTTATCTTATAAGTTCCTGATCTTGTTTCCTCAAAAAAAAACAAACACCATGTATGTACATACGCTTCTTACTTCTTAATTGAAAGGCAATGCTCCTGCCAGCTTCTCAAAAAAAATTGGAGCATCGCATGCATCTCCGGCCTTCTCCTCTCAGTTGTGAAGGTATGGAGGCCCATTGATTATGCAAGTAATGGGCTATGGTTAAATGATCCAATTCTTGGACTTAGCCCAACGGTTCAACGAACATCGATCGAGCTCAGCATACCAACCAAACCCTCGGAAACTCGGTCACGTCTCAGAAGTTGGGAACAAAACTAGTGCAATTTCTTTTCCTCAAACGAAAAAAAAACTAGTGCAAGTTCCCTAAGAAAATTGGCTAGTGCAATTTCTCTTCATTTCCTTGCTTTTTACCAGTGCAGTCATCTTAAGCTCACATGGTAGTCTGATTTTTACTTTTTCATAAGATAATTTTTTTATTAAACGAAAAAATGTTTTTGTCATACATAAAAAGTGTTTTCATCGCATGAAATTTATTACAAGAAAACACCATACTATATTGGTTTAAAAAATTTACTGCATATAACAAAATATTTTCATCACACGATGAAAATATTCACCGACATCGGATCCATCCGATCCCTAGTCCTGGCCTTTTCTGAAACGTGCACGCATTGTATCAGAAACATGACTGTGGCGAAGAAAAAAACATGATACGGCCGATGGATCGACGGTTTGTAGCTTTGGCGTTTCTGGGGCGTACGTGTGGGTGTGATGTAGGGCCAACAGCAGGCAGCGAGACGTGCGTGCGAGCGAGCAACGACAGATTCGACAGATCGCGCCGGAGATTACCTAATCAGCTTGTTCGATCGGCCCGTCGGCGAACAAGCAGGAAGCTTCAGCGAAGCTACTTCTCCACGCGACGTCTGTCTGCATGTATAAGCACGCGAGTAGATGACATGCGTGCGGCGCGCGATCCGGGCAAGATATCGCCTGTCTGCTTCTGCTGCCGCTGCCGTGTTATACTCCCGTGTGTTAGCATTATAATAATCTCCTTGTATGTTGAACAGTTTTAAAGAATTTAGATGTTTGACTACTTGTTCATTTCTTATTCAATTTAGTGAATGCGGAAGATAAAAGATGAAATGTGAGAGTACGATAATTAGTTAACTCGATTTATCTACATCTAATTTCATTTACAGAGAAGCGCAATAGACTTCGTGTGAATTTTCTTATTCGTAGCAGCTTAATTTTTTTAAAACTGAACCTAATTTGAACATGTCTGTATCGAGCGGGTGACAAGGTGAAAGAATCTTCAGTATATTCTACAGACTCACCAAACCTCGAATCCCTCGCTGCGTGCCGGCAAAAGACAACATAACCTTTTTCACAGGTAACCGACATGATATGTTCACCTGACGGTTACGTGGTCTCAATAGAAGACACAAATTTTACAAACGGTGTATGTCAACAGTGAGGCTATATTTGCCGGACGGTTCAACCGTCAAACAAACTGGATTTTAGCGACCATAGGGTGCTTGTCTGACCGGTTACCAGTAGATTTTATTTTCCCGGCAGGAATTGCTATTTCCCTGACGGGTGTTACCTGCGAGGGATCTGAGGCAGTGATCGGTGCCGTAAGTGGGATTTACATGTCAACTTGGGTAAAACTTGGCCGACACTAGCTAGGAGTACTGTGCGGCACGCATGCATGGACCCGCACGCACGAACGTACGTACGTACGTGACTTCGATCCACAAGGTGTCTAGCATTTGAGACTGTCATTTTTGTCGCGTTGTCAAATAATCTTTTGTGAGCAGGTGTTTTATTAATTATATCGTTACCTATCTTACTTGCATGCCGCGTGGGTGAATTAATTGGCAGGGCCAATCATTTTTGGGTGCATGCATGCACTCGTTGATTAAATGTACGGCACCACGGCGGATCTGATTTTGCTGGCTAGGTCCGTAGCAGGCTAGCAGCAAGCTATTCCTATATACTACCAGTAGCCACCTCATCTGTTTAGGGTAGTAGCATATCTGAATAGCACTGCTGGCCCTGAGCGAGTGTCGATACGGCTGTCGGAGAAATTATTTGAACGTGAACCACGTGATGCAATGAACCTAGCTAGCTCGATCGATCTGCAGGTTCGTGCTATACTGATCATGTACGTAGAGCGTAATTTCGTCGACCTATTCTTGTAGATCGCATGGGATGAACTGAATTACCCAAAGATTAATCACGGCCTGACGGTGTTACGTGTAGAAAGATCAACGTTGCACGGCTAATGCCTAAAGCGCTCGTGGTAAATTATAGCCGACCGAAAGATTAGGTTTAACCCGGGCATACCATTACGACCGCCAGTAAGCATCATCCCCGATGTCATCATCCGAACCTCCGCGAACGAGCTAGTTTTGGAGGCCCTTCTCTAACCCTGCATGCTGCCATGGTCACTGGCGGTAAACTCTCGATGGTGAAGTTGTCTTCTCCGACCTCGGGAGCTCGATCCAGCGACCAGCAACGAGTTACTTGTCAAATCTTTCCGGTCTTCCTCTCTAAATATGTAGGACCACCAGTTTGTATGTAGGACCACCGGTTTGTATATGATTATTGAATTAAACTAGCACGGTGTCTTACATAATTATGCAAGGAATATCTTTAATTTTTTGGATTTGTAAGTGTTGAATACATGAGCAATTTTTTAATAATTTTAATCTAGAGAAATAGTAGATAAAACATGACAATAATAATAGAGATGACAATCGGACCAAATAAAGTGCTAAGCAAACTAGTCACGCAATCGGGTAAGTAACAATAAAACAGCATGTCCAAATCGATTGCTAGAACTACTGATCCAAACATAAGCCCTAACAGGAAGGATAAGAACACATACTGTGCAGTGGAAGAAGATGCGTTCGCAGTGGCAGCACCGTCGGAGATTGACATGTTAAGGAGTAAGGCGTCAACGTCGGGGAAGTAGTCGTCGTCGGGGAAGTACTCGCACGCAGGATCGTCGGAGAAGATGTCAGCAGCAGTCATGCAAGTGCGCTCCCCAAAAACCTGATCACCTCTCTCCTATACAGGATCACAAGAGGTGGGGTTTCGGGAGGCCTGCTATCCCACTTCGTGGTGCACGCTGGGAAACAGAATGGGAAAGTCATAGGCGGCGCAAAGCTCTGGAACCGAAAGGTGGTCTCATGTGTGTCTCTCTCGTCTATGGACAGATGAGCGACAAACGAAACAGTTCCACCCATGTGGGAGATGAAGAGAACCAAAACTGATCCACTACAGGGGAGAGGAACAGTTCATGTCGGTTCAAATTCATCTACCACTAGTGAGAAAACGTTTCGATCCTGCGTGATAAAAAGAAGACAACACGTACACGTGGCGTAGGACTGCGCGCGCGCGTGACGTGGCGAGGCGGGCGGCGGAGGAGGAGCGCGCGTGTATGTGTTCTCTTCTCATTTTCTTAATGGTGTGTGGAAGAGCCAACCTTATATGTTGGTCTAACTCATCCTCCACTAGCAAGGTGGGACTAAACCTCCACAGCCCTTTGTCATGCATGAGTGGGTTAGATGGGCCTCTAGAATTTAATCCAGGAATTATTGTTAAATGATAAATGAGCTAGGCCCAATAATTCCAACAATCCCCCACCAGATCCCAGAGGCACATAGAGTTTGCCTATGGTTCCAAAGCATTGTTTATATACCGGTGTTTCGGTGAAGACTGTTAAGTTGAACTTCCACCTAGAACTCCACGCTACACTTATTTACAACTTGAATAGTGGACTATGCCTTGAACTGCAAGTTTTGTGCAAACAAGTTTCACGCAAAGCCTTGACCGATACTGGGCTACCGAAGAGCTTTCCCGCGGGTGGAGCTTATACATCATACTCCGGGCCTTTTCATGGGTTTATTAGAGAGTACCCAGCTCTCATAGACTGCGACGTTTAACAGTCGGACCCATATAGGTGTGTTCTTTCAAGATGTTCTATAGGACAACATCTCTACTCAAAAGGCAATCAGAACACATTAAGATAAAGATCACCCTGCCATACAGATTAGGAGAGAATTGCATCTTCACGGAGTGGGTCTTCATAAAAGAAATACTCTCCTCTTAGTTAACAAATAGATTGTCTCGCCAATTCTACTTCACGGGATCTCCGATCACATAGAATGGGTTATCACTATGGATAACTCACGCGGTGGGTCTCATACCCATCTCCCTCGATGCATTGTCTATCACATTTCGTGATAAACCCTTTGTGAAGGGATCTGCCAGATTCTTAGATGCTTGGATATAATCCAACGTTATAACTCCGGAGTTTTTCATTAGTCTGACAGATTTTAATCTCCTCTTCACATGTCTTGAGGACTTCAAATTATCCTTAAAACTATTTATCTTGATGATCATAGTTTGATTATCACAGTTCATCAGAATAGCTGGTATTGGTTTTTCAACCACCGGCAAGTCCATCAAGAGCTCATAAAGCCACTCTGCTTCAACAGTGGTTGTGTCTAATGCTGCAAGTTCTGCTTCCATTGTTGACCTCGTTAAGATGGTCTGCTTGCAAGACTTCTAGGAAATAGCGCCACCACCAAGTGTAAACATATACCCACTTGTGGCCTTAAGCTCATCAACATCAGATATCCAGTTTGAATCACTATAACCCTCCAGTACCCTTGGGTATCCTGTATAGTGAATTACATAACTCGCAATACCTTTTAGATAGCGCATTACTCTTTCAAGAGCATGCCAGTGAACATCTCCCGGATTTGAAACAAATCGTCTTAGTTTGCTCACAGCAAACGAGATGTCAGGCCTTGTAGCACCTGCTAAGTACATAAGCGAGCCAATGATTTGAGAATATCTCAATTGATCCTTTGCTACTCCTTTATTCTTTCGAAGCAACACACTGGGATCATAAGGTGTTTGGGAAGGTTTATAATCTAAAAAGCCAAAGCAACTCAGAACCTTCTCCACATAGTGGGACTGCAAAAGAGTGATCCCACCACCATTACCTCTCAAAAGCTTGATGTTCAAGATAACATCAGCTACCCCAAGATCTTTCATCTCAAAGTAATGAGACAGAAAAGTCTTGACTTCCTCAATAACCTTAAGGTTGGTCCCAAATATCAGTATGTCATCAACATACAGGCACAATATAACTCCTTCCCCCCCACCATAGCGATAGTACACACATTTGTCGGCTTCATTAACAACAAAACCCGCAGAAGTCAAAGTTCTTTCGAACTTCTCATGCCATTGCTTAGGTGCTTGTTTTAATCCTTACAAAGATTTCAACAACTTGCACACTTTTCCTTCATGACCACCTACTACAAAACCATCTGGCTGATCCATGTAAATTTTCTCGTCCAACTCTCCATTTAGGAAAGCTGTCTTAACGTCCATTTGATGAACGAGAAGACCGTGTGAGGCAGCCAATGAGAGTAGTACTCGAATGGTGGTCAATTTGGCCACAGGTGAGTAAGTATCAAAGAAATCTTCGCCTTTCTTTTGGGTATAACCCTTGGAAACAAGCCGAGCCTTGTACTTTTTAATTGTACCATCATGACTAAGCTTTTTCTTGAACACCCACTTACATCCTACAGGTTTACAACTAGAAGGACGATCAGTAATCTCCCATGTCCCATTAGCCGTGATGGACTCCATCTCGCTACGGACAGCTTCCTTCTAGTAGTCAGCATCAGGAGATGCATAAGCTTCTGAGATGGAAGTAGGAGTGTCATCCATGAGGTACACAATGAAATCCTCACCAAAGGACTTTGCTGTCCTCTGTCTCTTGCTCCTTTTGGGAGCTTCATTGTCTTCCACCTCAGAATTTTCATTATGTGTTCGCTCATAATGTTCCATTGGAACAGAGGGTTCAGGAATTGTGTCTGACCTCTGACTAGACGAGCTAGGCGTATCTTTCATAGGAAAAATATCCTCAAAGAAAGTCACATCATTCGACTCCATGATTGTACCAACATACATGTCGGGTACCTCAGATTTCACCACTAGAAATCTATATCCAATGCTGTGAAAAGCACAGCCTAGAAAAAACACAATCCACGGTTTTTGGTCCAAGCCTACGCTTCTTGGGAAATGGCACGTTGATTTTCGCCAAGCAACCCTAGGTCCGTAAGTAAGAGAGTTTTAACATTTTCTTCTCCCATTCCTCAAATGGGGTTATCTCTTTATTCTTTATGGGAACTCTGTTTAGGACATGACTCGCGGTCACTATAGTCTCCCCCACCATTCCTTGGAAAGACCCGCTGTGTCTAACATGGCGTTAACCAAATCAGTTAGAGTGTGGTTCTTTCTTTCGGCAACCCCGTTTGATTGGGATGAATATGGAGGCGTCCTCTCATGGATTATACCATGTTCCTCACAGAAAGAATTGAACTCATTCGAGAAGTACTCTCCACCACGGTCCGACCTGACCCTTTTGATCTTTCGATCAAGTTGTTTTTCTGCTTTGGCTTTATAGATTTTTGTTGGAGGGATGGTCCCCGCGCAACCCCGAATCGACATTTTCCTCCGCGGTCAAGAACAACCCCGACGCTACGTTCTGCCTCGTCCGGCATAACCCCGACGCCGTCAGGAGCGACCCCGACGCTACGTTCTGCCTCGTCTGGCATAACCCCGACGCAGCGTTCTGCCTCGTCCGGCATAACCCCGACGACACCGTCAGGAGCGACCCCCGACGCCTACGTTCTGTCTCGTCCGGCACAACCCCGACGCCGTCAGGGATCACTTCGGCCCGACTAAAGATTCCCCCAAAGATGCCTAGGAATATTCTATAAAGATCCCCTAGGAGTAGGGAAATGACCATAATGCCCTTGTAAATTCCCTCTCATGTGAGGACAAAATTGTAATCTCGCATTTCCCATTCTCAAACCCTAAAAAAAACCCCCTGGGGGTAGAGGGGAAGGGGCTCTCTTTTTCCTCTCACTCTCACTCTCTCCCTTGTAAGCTCTCAATTCCATGCCCTAATACAAACACCGATTTACGTCGTCGACTACCGCGTGCGTTCGTGCTCTTGCTCGTTCTCCCCAAGCATGCTCGGAGGTCGTTGTAACCGATCGGAGGTGCCACAAATCTATTGTCTAGACTTATATCTACGAGAGTTGGTGCCGACCGTGGGGACACGGGCAAGAAATCATGTCAACTAGAATGATATTCGACGCTTCCGCGTCAAGGTCCCAGTCGACGTCCCCCGCGTCCGCGACGGGGTTCACCTCGACTGAACTGAACCTCGACGCTATTGAAAGGAGCCCGAGGAAAAGGGCCGTGTCCGCGCGTCGTTCGCGTTCGTCCGCCTCTGCTCTAGCTCGCCGACATGTCGCGCGCGTTCGCCCGCACGTCGCCCGCACGTCGCACGCGTCCGCGCCCGCCCTCGGCGACACGAGGGGCTCGTCATCGACATCACCCTCGTCCATGCTCTTGGGCTTGGCATCCTCCGCGCCCGTCCTCGGCGACACGAGGAGCTCATCATCGACATCGCACGTCGCGCGCGTTTGCCCGAACGTCGCCTGCACGTCGCCCGCGCGTCGCATGCGTTCGCCCGCACGTCGCCCGTGCGTCGCGCGCGTCCGCGCCCACCCTCGGTGACACGAGGGGCTCACCATCGACATCGCTTTCGTCCACGCTCTCGGGCTTGGCGTTGTAACACCCCGGCCTCTCACTCGGACCGATGGTCATTACACCTGGCTATCACCTGGGATCCAGACTGGCCCCACAAACCAACACTAGTCTTTCCTGTGCACTTTGTCCTCACTCGTGCGCACCCGGGAAGAACTTCCCGGTCAGTCATCCATCCCCAAATTGCTCCAAGCCAAGCACGCTTAACCCAGAGGTTCTTTGGAGATGAGCTTCCGAAAAAGAAGGTGCACCTTGTTGATATGAGTAGTCTATCAATCCTATTAACTAGGATGTCACAGGCGTCATCTATGCCCATCCTCGGTGACGCTAGGGATGCGTCATCAACATCGCATGTCGCGCGCGTTCGCCCGAACGTCACATGCACGTCGCCCGCGCGTCGCATGCGTTCGCCCGCACGTCGCCCGCATGTCGCGTGCATCACTCGCACGTTGCACGCGCGTCGCGCGCGTTCGCCCGCCCGTCGCCCGTCCTCGGCGACATGATGGGCTCGTCATCGACATCGCCCTCGTCCACGCTCTCGGGCTTGGCGTCTTCCGCGCCCGCCCTCGGTGACGCTAGGGATGCGTCATCGACATCGCACGTCGCGCGTGTTGACCCGAACGTCGCCCGCACGTCGCCCGCGCGTCGTACACATTCGCGCGCACGTCGCCCACACGTCGCGTGCGTCCGTGCCTGCCCTTGTCGACATGAGGGGCTCGTCATCGACATCGCCCTCATCCACGCTCTCGGGCTTGGCGTCCTCCGCGCCCGCACTCGGTGACGCTAGGGATGCGTCATCAATATCGCACGTCGCCCGCGTCCGCGCCCGCCCTCATCGACACGAGGGGCTCGTCATCGACATCGCCCTCATCCACGCTCTCGGGCTTGGCGTCCTCTGTGCCCACCCTCGGTGACGCTAGGGATGCGTCATCAATAACGCACGTTGTGCGCGTCCGTGCCCGCCCTCGGTGATATGAGGGGCTTGTCATCGACATCGCCCTCGTCCACGCTCTCGGGCTTGGTGTCCTCTGTGCCAGCCCTCGATGACGCTAGGGATGTGTCATCGACATCGCACGTCGCGCGCGTTCGCCCGAACGTCGCCCGCACGTCGCCCGCGGCGTCGCGCGCGTCCGCGCCCGCCCTCGGCGACACGAGGGGCTCGTCGTCGACATCGCCCTCATCCCCGCTCTTGGGCTTGGTGCCTTCTGTGCCCGTCCTCGATGACACCAGGGGCTCGTCAACGTCGCACACGCCCCACGTGCTCGGTCGCCAACGTGATTGCGGCTCACTCGCTCACCTGCGCGCCGTTGGTATACCACTCGGGCTCCTCATCAACATCACTTGTGTGAGTGCTCGGACTTAGGTGTCCTCCGCCCCACCCTTGGCGACATCGCGCAAGCTTGACATTATCAACAGCTGCACATGTTCAGACTTGGTGGCCTCAGCGGCTGTCCTTGGCAACATCACTCGAGCCCGACATCAACATTGTCGCTGCGCCGCTTGCGAGCATGTGTTCAAACTTGCAGACGAGCACGCTCGCCCTTGGTGACATCACGCGACCTCGTCGTCTCGATGACCACTTGCCACCTTGGACTGTGTGTCCTTCACTCCTATTGTCGTCAACACTGCACGGGGTCGTCATCGACATCAGTCACGCGCACGTCCGCATTGCCCGTACGGCTTCGACCAAGCATGTCAGTAGCAGACATCAACATTAGCGTCACCACGCTTCATCCACAGGTGTAGACAACTCTGTCTCAGCAAAGAGCTTAACGCATCGACATGGCATCAAGCCCCCCACGTGACAGGTTTTAGCTATCTCCGTCCGAGATAGAGTGTCCTTCCCTCCGGGTCGTGCGACGATAGCTCCCCGCGACGTCGAGCCATCTCCGTCCGGGATAGAGTGTCCCTTCCCTCCGGGGTCGTGCGACGATAGCTCCCCGTGATGTCGAGCTATCTCCGTTCGGGATAGAGTGTTCCTTCCCTCCGGGATCATGCGACGATAGCTCCCCACGATGTCGAGCCATCTTCGTCCGGGATAGAGTGTCCCTTCCCTCCGGGGTCGTGCGACGATAGCTCCCCGCGATGTCGAGCCATCTCCGTCCTGGATAGAGTGTCCTTTCCCTTCAGGGTCGTGTGACGATAGCTCCCCGCGACGTCGAGCCATCTCCGTCTGGGATAGAATGTTCCTTCCCTCCGGGGTCATGCGACGATAGCTCCCCGCGACGTCGAGCCATCTCCATTTGGGATAGTGTCCCTTCCCTCCGGGGTCGTGCGACGATAGCTCCCCGCGGTGTCAAAACAGGCGTATACGTCAGAGTAAGGCAGAAATGTTCTTACACGCGCCCACGAGCGCCAAGTGTTTGCCACCATCGAGTGTCATGTGTCTGTCGTCATCGAGTGACCAATTGTTTGTCGCCATCGAGTGCTAAGTGTTTGCCACCATCGAGTGTCATGTGTCTACCACCATCGAGTGTCAGGTGTTTGTCGTCATCAAACGCCAAGTGTTTGCCACCATCGAGTGTCATGTGTCGTCATCATCAAACACTGAATGACTGTAGCCATCGCACGCAATTTATTGGTCCCTGTCGCATGTGAAGTATTCATGTCAGGGGAAACATGAATGCACTCGCTGCTACGCTGTCAGGCATTGAAGTTTGTGGTTGCGGAAGGCCACAAGCGCTCTCAGCTATGCCCTCGAGGACGGAGTTTTTTTCGTTGGGAGGCAGGGTGCTACACACCCCATGACACTCTGTAAACTCTCATTATCGCGCACAACCAAAGGTCCGCGACAACTAGTGCGCACACCTTGCAGGTACCAGACTTAGCGCTCGGCACCAGCCATGTGCGTGCACCACCGCAGACGTCTCGATAAAGTAACGCGGTGCGCTTCAACACCACCCACGCCAGGGTACCGCATGTGCCTCAATGCCCTCCACGGGCATGGTCCATGTGTACCTCGTCACCTTCCATGCTAGGCTCCATCCCGGCAAGGGACTCCCCCAGAAACAAAGTCGAGCGCCCGGCATCATTGTCTCGCTTGGTGTCAACACGCTCCGCCCAGCGTCATCGTCACACTCGGCGTCGACATGTTCCGCCCGGCGTCGACACTTTGCTCGACATCGACATGCTCCGCCTGGTGTCGACATACTCCGCTGAGGTCGACATGCTCTCCAACGTCGACGTGCTCCTCATCATCGAAATACACCACTGGTGTCGACATGTTCCACCCGACGTCGACATGTTCCGCCCGGTGTCGACATGTTCCACCCAGCGTCGACATGTTCCACCCGGCGTCGACGTGTTCCATCCGGTGTTGACACACTCCACCGAAGTCAACATGCTCTTCAGCGTCGACACGCTCCTCAGGGTCGACATACACCGCCGGTGTCAACATGTTCCACCCGGCGTCGACATGTTCCGCCCGGTGTCGACATGTTCCACCCAGTGTCGACATGTTTCGCCCGGCGTCAACGTGTTCCGTCCGGCGTTGACATACTCCGCTGAAGTCGACATGCTCTTCAGCGTCGACACACTCCTCAGCGTCGACATACACCGCCGAAGTCGACATGCTCCTCAGCGTTGACATGCTCCGCCCGACATCAACGTGTTCCGTCTGGCGTCGACATACTCCACCGAAGTCGACATGCTCTTCAGCGTCGACACGCGCCCCAGCGTCGACATGCTCTGTCCGGCGTTGACACTCTGCCCGGCATCGACATGCTCCGCCTGGCGTCGACGTGCTCCATCCGGCGCTGACATACTCCTCAGCGTCGACATACACCGCCGAAGTCGACATGCTCCTCAGCGTCGACATGCTCCGTCCGGCACTGACATTCTGCTCGGCATCGACATGCTCTGCCCAGCGTCGACGTGTTCTGTCCGGCACCGACATACTCCTCAGCGCTCTGTGAGTCACAGTCCGGGTCGATGCTTCTGCGTCAAGGCTCACGTCGACGTAGTCGAGGGAGCCCGAGGAGAAGAAGACCGAGCGCCCGACGGAACGCCGCCCGCGCGTCGCCCACGCCCGTTCGCACATTGCCGCACTCCGTCGCACGTCATTCGCGTCCGCGTTAGTTCGCACGACGCCGTGCTCCGTCGTACGTCGTTCACGTTCGTGCTCGTTCGCGTTCACGGTCGCGCTCGCCCGCACTCATTCGCACGTCGTCCGCGTTCACGCTTGCGTTCGTTCGTGTTCGCGTTCATACGCCCGTCGCCGCGCTCAGGCATGCTCGCCCATGGAGCACCGTCGCCCGCGGCTGCCTGCTGGAGTCCGTGCTAGGCCGGGCTAGCCCGCGCTAGCACGGGGTCGTCTGCGGGAGCCCGCGCGTCGCTCCCTCGCCCGCCGGGCCATCCAGCGCCGTCGCCTGCGCTAGCCCGAGCTAGCCCGCTAGAGCTGCACGTCGCTCCCTTGCCGGCTGGGCCATCAGCGCCGTCGCTCGCGCTAGGCCCGAGCTAGCCCGAGCTAGCCCGCTGCCCCGCTAGGTCGTGTAGCCCCGCTCGGCCCCGCCGGCTTCCATGGAAGACCGTCCCGGCCCGTACGCCCTCGCCCCACACGCGAGCGGAGCACCTGCTCGCTCCGCTGGGGGTCGCCGGTGGAGGAGAGGCTAGCGGCGCGGCCCGGCGGGGTCCCGGGAGGTGGCGGGGAGGCTGAAGCGGCACGGGTCGGTGGGGTCTCGGAGGGCGGCGCGGGGAGCCGGAGTCCTAGGAGGTGGCGGTCGTGCGGTTCGGTGGGGGCGGCCGTAGGCTGCGGCGGTGGCGGCATGGTGGGGTGAAGGTGAGTACGGCATGGACCAGGGGCAGGGGCGGCCGGGTAGGCCTTATACCCGGGCCCCCCCCGAGGAGTGGCGCTAGGAGCAGGCCAAAGGCCGGCCCAATACCGGGGGCAGGCCCCGTGCGCGTGCGTGCGTTGAGACAAAAAAGCGCCGGCAGACCGAGCACGCGTGGGAGGAAGAAAAGGAAAGGGAAAGAAAGAAAAAGAAAGAAGAAAAGAGGAGAAAAAGAAAGAAGAGAAAAAAAGAAGAAGAAAAAAAGGGGGAGAGAAGAAAAACTGTCCCGTCGAGCACCTTCCGGAAGAAAACAATGATTCGCGAAGGGTCGTCGATCCAACCTGCGCACCAACCCATTGGGAGTTAGTGTGCCGGCTCAGACGGGCGCTATTCGACCGCCCCAACCGTCAAGGGGTTACTGTTGAAGGGATGGTCCCCGCACAACCCCGAATCGACGTTTTCCTCCGCGGTCAAGAACAACCCCGACGCTACGTTCTGCCTCATCTGGCATAACCCTGACGCCATCAAGAACAACCCCGATGCAGCGTTCTGCCTCGTCCGGCATAGCCCCGACGACGCCGTCAGGAGCGACCCTGACGCCTACGTTCTGCCTCGTCCAGCACAACCCCGACGCCATCAGGGATCACTTCGGCCCGACTAAAGATTCCTCCAAAGATGCCTAGGAATATTCCATAAAGATCCCCTAGGAGTAGGAAAATGACCATAATGCCCTTGTAAATTCCCTCTCATGTGAGGACAAAATTGTAATCTCGTATTTCCCATTCTCAAACCCTCACTCTCACCCTTGTAAGCTCTCAATTCCATGCCCTAATACAAACACCGATTTAGGCCTTATCAGTGTTTAGGCCCTAATTCCATGCTCTTATCAGTCCCCTTCTTCTTAAAGTTGGCAGACTTTGAGGCCTTGTTTTCGCCTTCAAACATTCCTTTGCCCTCAAACTTGTTCTTGTTCTTAAACTTGTGGGACTGGAAATTCTTCTTGTGCACCAAGTTGGCACTAGAATTTCCCTCATGAACTCGAGCACGTGTGTCTTTTGCCCTCACTTTTTCTTCTACATCAAGAGTACCAATGAGATTCACAATGGAAAACTCATGTCTCTTGTGTTTCAGAGAAGTGGCAAAATTCCTCCACGAAGCGGAAGCTTGGCAATAATGCCCCAAGCAATAAACTTGTCTGGTAATACACACTGAAAGTGCTCAAGTTCCTTGGCGAGTGACTGTATCTCATGAGCCTGCTCAACTACGGAGCGGTCATCAGTCATCTTGTAGTCATCGTATTGTTCCATAACATACAACTCGCTACCTGCGTCCGAGACCCCAAACTTGGCCTCGAGCGCATCCCACATGCATATCCTTGCCAAACATAATGGTCATGAAAGGATCCACAATCTTATCACCAATAACACTGAGGACAGCACCTCTGAAGAGGGTGTCGGTAGCCTGGAAAGCTTATTTCTGTTCAGGAGTAAGCATTCCCTCTGGCTTGACCTTGGAGGCATGAAAACAGTTCATGGTGGTTAGCCAAAGAACTGCCCTCACACGCCATCTCTTATAGTTCACACCCTCGAACATAGGAGGTTTGAGGGTTGCAGCGAAAGCAATTGGAGAAAATTGCCTAGTATCAAGTTTTTGGATTGTTGAATATATGAGCAATTTTCCAATAAGTTTAATCCAAAGAAACAATAGATAAAACATGACAATAATAATAGAGATGACAATCAGACCAAATAAAGTGCTAAGCAAACTAGTCACGCAATCGGGTAGGTAACAATAAAACAGCATGTCCAAATCGATTGCTAGAACTAGTAATCCAAACATAAGCCCTAACAAGAAGGATAAGAACACATACTGTGCAGTGGAAGAGGATGTGTTCGCAGTGGCAGCACCGTTGGAGATCGACATGCTGAGGAGTAAGGCATCAACGTCGGGGAAGTAGTCGTCGTTGGGGAAGTACTCGCACACAAGATCATCGGAGAAGATGTCAGCAGTCGCGCAAGTGCGCTCCCCAAAAACTTGATCACCTCTCTCCCGTACAGGATCACAAGAGGCGGGGTTTCGGAGTCCTGCCGTCCCACCTCGCGGTGCACACCGGGAAACGGGATGGGAAAGTCGTACGCGGTGCAAAGCTCTGGAACTGAAAGGTGGTCTCATGTGTATCTCTCTCGTCTATGGACAGAGGAGCGACCTCTTCGTGGAGAGGAACAGTTCATGTCAGTTCAGACTCATCTACCACTAGTGAGAAAACATTTCGATCCTGCGTGACAAAAAGAAGACAACGCGTACACATGGCGTAGGTCCTAGCCCGGCTCGGCTCGTTCATGAAACAAGGCACGCGCGACGTGGCGAGGCGGGCGGTGGAGGAGGAGCGCGCGTGTATGTATCCTCTTCTCATTTTCTTAGTGGTGTGCGGAAAAGCCAACCTTATATGTTGGTCTAACTCACCCTCTACTAGCAAGGTGGGACTAAACCTCCACACCCCATTGTCATGCATGAGTGGGTTAGATGGGCCTCTGGGATTTAATCCAGGAATTATTGTTAAATGATAAATGGGCTAGGCCCAATAATTCCAACAGTAAGTGATATGAGATAAGTATGGAGAACATAAAAGTCACCGGTCGATTAGTCGTTGTACTGAGTCGATAAGTTGTTTGTACATATATTAGATCACGCGTAATTTTGACTAGTTGTATTATGCATGTGGAGTTAATACTCATATCACCGGTTGTTGATATTAGACTACTATGCGGATATAAAATTTAAGTAGCTTTTTTATGATGTGTAAAATTAAGAATATCTATCGATTGTGAGTTATTAATAATCAATGTACACCAGATCAATACCGAATAATGTTTAGATACAATGATGATGATCTATCGGTTATAATATATTAATAAGAAGGATCCACCAGATCAATGGTTGGATAATGTTCAAGCACAATTATGAAAATTAATAGATTGTGATCTGTTTAGGTGAATTATGAAGATATATTGATTATGATATGTTTAGGTTACAATTATGAAGATCTATCGGCTGTAATCCGTTTATGTACAGTTACAAAGATCTTCGGATGTGATCTATTTAGGTACAATTATGATAATTTATCAGCTGTTATCTGTGTAGGTATAGTTATGATGATCTATCAATTGTGATCTGCTTAGGTACAATGATGAAGTCTATCGGTTGTGGTCCACTAATAATAAGAGAGTTCACCGGATTAGTTGCAAGACGTTTTGCTTTCAGTAGGAATTTCTAGCATAACTTTGTTTTTTTACAGTATTATACTATTATTATATAAATAGATGCATCAACCAGTTCATCCATCAGCCTAAGTTGAAGGAAAAATGAGGGCGATATATCTCAGCACTCCCCCTCACGTTTAGACTCCTTAAGGCCTTAGACGTGGGATTGATGTACCCCGTAAATATTTTCTGTAAATACTGTGTTGGCTGAGTTTTGAATTCAAAATCTCTTGGTTCTGATACCATATTGAATTGCATGCACCAAATAGTTCACCCATCAGCCTAAGCTGAAGGGGAAAGGAGGCAATATGTTTGAAAAATGATTTATAACTCTTTGGGTTGTCTATTTCTAATTTGCCTAAAATGTTCTTAAACCTAAAGGAGGCAACATTTCTAAGCTTTTGGATCAACATCCAACAATTCACACCTCATCTTACTCCCTACATGACTACCGACTAAAAGTTGCACTAATATTTTGCTAATATTGCACACTTCTTATACGACTGTGATTTTAGGCTTATTTATGTGCAATTTTATGTGATTAAGAGGTACAAAAATTTTAGAAAATTGAGAATTAGCAAGACTATAACTTTTTAGCAAGAGGCCAGACATCGATCCTACTGCTATTAATAGAAACCATAACTCATATAGGTCTTTACAAGCGAAATAACAGTTGTAAGCTGACAGCGAGAAATCAAATTTTGCAGGCAAACTAAGCTCAGCAATGCAAATTAGGCAACATATGCAAAACAAAAGGCAGGACCCTCTATCAGGTTCAACATTTCGATCACCATTTTATTTGTGTAGCCGCTGGCCGCCATCCCTTCACTGCGTTGATGATTTGGATTTACTATTTCTAAGACGTTTAAAAATTATTATTTCTAAGTCGATCAAGTTACACATCATAACGACTAAAATTTCAAAAAAAGTTTATGCAACTTTAATTTATATAAAAATTGTATAACTCGTCTCTATACCTAAGGTTGCACATAATTTCTAAATTATGCAACTATCTAATTAATCGTTAGATAAAAATAAACATTTAAGATTGTCAACTTAGAAATAACAATTTTCTACTCAACTTAGGTCTCTTGAAGATTTTCTTTGATAGGCGCTCAAGCAACCTTCCCCCCTCAACACAGAACATCTCTGTGGTATCCATATTTGCCTGCTTAGGGAACCCGAAGATAACAGTGGTAGATTAGAGACATTACAGAGGTGGCGCCAATTTATATTTTGTTTTGGAAGCGCGCTTTATATTGCGTGTGTTCTACAAAGACCACATAATTTTTGTGAGCCCCACTAGAAACATATTCCCTTTCTTTTTCTGTTTGAAGGTCCTAACCCATCTCCCAAATAGATGATTAATGTTATGTGAGATAGATTGCAATTTGCAAACCGTAATCACATTTCATTACGTTCCATACAAACTTGGCTACGGGGCGAATCAATGGTCAATGGCTATAGAAACCTCAGTGGTTCTTCAGAATGTGTGTGAAATCTATGAAGTCCCGTCCTATTCTAAGCACAGTAATAGAAATCTCGGTGACCGTTCTTCAAATGATATACAGTTCAGGACACTATTTAGCAATTCTCTACTACTATAGTATACCAAGTTTGAATTTTTGAATCACTAGACCAATAAGCAATCTAGATCGTTGATTAGTTTCAATCGGACGGCTGCAATAGTTGGGATTCGCGACTATAATACCATCTACAGTACACTAGAGTACCATCTACAGTACTATATATAGTAATTGTGAACAGTAAATAGTAACCATGAACAGTGATATCTACAATACTCATAAACAATAGTCAAACATGCGTAGCATGTACCAATTACTAGTGATTGTTTAGACCCCCACCTGTCCTCTCAGAACCTTGTTTGCTCTCCATGTCTTACCTTCTATGTGCACGTTCATAGAAAATCTGTTTTGCTTTCGTCAGCCCCTACCCAAAACAGTGAACTAATCTCTCTCGTTTTGAACTTTTGCACCCGGGAAGTAATTTGTACTATCTGCAATCTCCTTCATGCAATTCATGTGCTAGCTTTACTTAACTTTTGTACTTAATCTAGAGTTTTAGTGGCCATTTCCTCACTAAAAAATAACAACAAAGAGCCACGGTTGAATGAATTTACTCGAGGCTAGGCAAGGCTCTCCTCGTTATCTAGACTCACGCGGCCTCCGTGCGGCGCGCACATGGACACGCACGCTCTTGAGATCACGCACGCCACGGTATTTTTTGTCCTCCGTTTCTCCGGGAGGAGCGTCCCGGCCGCACGCATAGTTAAATGGATGCCAACATTTCCTCCTTGCTCACCCACCGCATACCATCAACATTCAACTTTCTTATATCATATTCCCCTAAAAAGATCATTTCCTTACAAAGTTATATGATGATTAAATTTTTAACTAGCTAAAATTCCACTGGCTGCTACATATAAAGAACATTTTGCCCTAATGCAACACTGCGCTTAGTTACCTTCAGCTTGTTAGAGCATCCGTATCACACGGTGATAAGAAAAAGACAAAGGAGAGAGGAACTAGAAGCTAATGCTAGAAAGCTTAGCACCAAACTTAGCTCGGCAGTCGGCACCTGACGGTAAACTAAAATATATACTACTTTTATTCGTGAGTAGACAATATTTTAAAAATGTGCAGTCAAAATTTTCTAATGTTGACTATTAATATAAAAATAATAATTGATCAAGTTTAAACGTATCATTACATTTTTATAAAAAATATTTTCATAATATTATAATTCTGTAAAAAAATTACTAACATATTTCTATGAAATAGTAACGGTCAAAGTTGAATATTAGAGACCATATCTATGTCTAAAATATCACCTACAAGATGTGATAATAATTATGTGAATATTAGCACATAGGTACTGGTGGCGCTAAATGATACGATGGAAATAGCTAGCTTGAAAAGATACAACATAGAGACAGAAGGCTCATGTGTTCTCCTCGGCGCCTGAAACGATTGATCCATGTAAACACCTGGGGTTATGTCAGCGTTGTGTGCTGTTCTCCACCCCTAAGACCGTCTCTTCTAGTGTACGTACACACATATCTACGCAGCAACACAAGTTCTTTCTTTTTTTCGCGATGAATTTCTTTTCGTTTTCTGAAAACTCAGCAACACAATTTCGAAATCCGTATAACTACGTACACTAGAGACGGGCTAGTGTACGTATAACACGTACGTACGTCCACGTCTGGCTCATTGTAAAAACGCATTTGAATCACCACCCACAATCCGGCAAGTGCTGCACAAAAACATTTCTTCCCCTTCGCTGCAGCTTTCCAACCCTCACTCACAGTCTCTCTGACTCACAGTCTCTCTAGCTCAGACACACAAGACATCCCCATGAATGGCAGCCAGGTCCTGCCACCGGCTCCTGTTCCAGCTCCGCCTTATCCGGGTGTGCACGCACGTAACCGCGTCGCTCTCGGACGGACGGACGGAAAGCGACCGGCTGGGCCGCGACATCAACGGCGTTGGCGTCGCGCACGCACGCACATGACTCGTCGGCGTCGCTGTGATTCTCGTATATATGCTCTCGATCGGTATGGTTCCTCGGGCGTCCCTCTCCATGTCATTAGGCTATTAGCGGGGACCCTAATTGTAATCAGAGGACGCCTGGGAATTGGAATTAACGTTAACGACTACGAATGATGATGATGATGATGATGATAGATAATGATGATAGATAATGATGATAGTGACGAAGATAGTGGTGACATTATTGGTTGTCTGGAACCGTGGGTTTACATGCAAATCTTGACAAATGGTGGATTAAAGCGCATGGATGGAGATGGGTGGTGTGATGATCCGGTCGAATGCTTGGGTTTAGTTGCTTGCATGTTCAACTATTTGAGCATGAGTTAACAAACAAACAAACACAGAGTATGCATGACAGTCTGGTAACTGTACGTTGTTATAGATTTTTGTGGACTTCATAAGGAACAATGAGAACGGAGGTAGTACAGTCTAAGGTCGCCAACCTGAAACACAACACTTTCTAACAGAGCTAAAATATTTGTTCCAAGCAATAGGAAAGAAATAATTAAGGCTTCTGTGCTCTTCCTTCGTGCTGAAATGTGAATGAATGTGGCCTTTCAATTACACAAAATATCCCATAAGACATGATATCAACAACAAAATAATTTATTAACTGTTTCTGGAATTTTTAGATTTTGGAATGTTACGTTCATTGCTTGTGGTACCGGAATACGGTTATATATGAATTATGTCGCGTTTCACGTCGAACCAATGTTATTCTATCATGTCGAAGTTACAAATAAGATTGATTGCGTCAAAAATTATATCATGTACTCATATTGAAGTGTATCTACGCTATTAATCTATTATATATGAACTCATGTCATATAGTCATGTTCAACCAGTATTTTACTCGTTAGCAAGTCGAATGCGATCTGTTATCCTCAATAATCTGAATTCGTATCTGAATTTGAATTAGGAAGGTATTGGAATACCAATATCCGCCCGCTTTCATCCCAATATTTCGGCTAGGGAAATTTAAATTAGTGCACTAGAAGATAGTTCTGTAAATGCCACTGGGTGCGTAATATAAACATTGACTTGAATGTGTTATGACAGGTGTTTTAAGTCCTGGGTTGGTTCTCTACCCATGTGTAGGCGAAAACACCTCAGCTTAGAATCAAAATGTGTCTCACTAACATATAGAATGGACCTATTTGTCAGTAAAATTAACAACATACGGTGTCTTTTTTGGTACCAAGCTTCTCAAGTACCACTAGAAAAAAGATTAGATAAAAAGATTACTACGAGCATGATTCCATTCATCTAGGTTTAAATCCTGGTGCTCACATTTACACACACACGAGAGTGTTCGGTTGAAATTTAGTGATCAGATTCATGGATTTTTATCATCAGCCTCCGTCAATTGTAGCGTTTGATTAATGAACGTGCTCGCATGAATATGTATATCGAGCGTGCATGTAAACGTGTACGTCTTCCTTATGATCAAACAATGAATAAACAACAAAATTGATCAATCAATTAATTAATTAATATTTTTTATTGCTCACTTACTGCGTGGCTAATTAGTCTACAGCTAGCCTCCACTTGGCATTGATCGGATGCCAAAGACACTGAGCAGTGGGGCCGACCTACCAGCAACTACCCAACAAAAAACCATATTATCATATCGTACATGCACTAGGATCGAAATAGAGCAAAGCAGAGCTCGCCGACCGCCTTGTTTCTTTCTCCGTCGTGCACCGCTGTCGATCAGCAGCTTCCGAGATCCACGACGAGCTCATGCAGCAACTCCTCGAGCATGGCGGCCTCGATGTCCGCGCCGACGTCCCGCCGCTCCGGCTGCACGTCGGCGGCGTCCAGCCTCGACCTTGACACCTCCGACGCGACCAGCTCGGACACCCTGGCCAGCTCCGCTCGGTGCGCCTCCCAGTAGGCGGCGCTGCTGGTGGTAGTGCCGGCGGGCGCGGTCTCGACGTCGTCGTTGTCATCGTGGAAGTTCTTGGGGCTCGTACGGTAGTAGTAGTCCTCGCCGTCGTGGTCGAGGTCGGTGGTGTCCTTGATGATGTGGTCCTCGGACTTGGCGAGCAGTTGGGTGAGCAGCGCCGGCGAGTAAGCGGCCTCCAGTAGGAGCTCCCGGACGATGGCCATGGCGTTCTTGGGCGAGCCTTGCACGTTGGAGCACTTGCTCTGGCTGTGGACAGGGGAGCTCTCGAACGGGTGCTCCAGGACAGAGACGGGGCTCAGCTGCTTCTCGTCGTCGTAGTAGTCGGAGTCGGAGTACTCCGTCCCCTCCTCGCCGGCGGCGACCTCCACCACGTCGGTCTTGAGCTTGACGGCCTCGAGATGCTTGGGAGACGGGGCGATGGCGACCCTCTTGAAGGACTCGGAGCACTGCAGGGCAGCGGGCTTCCGGCTGGCCGCGGCCTTGCCGTGGAGGATCTTGGAGAGCAGGAGCCGGAGGAGCCCGGAGCCAGCCACCGCCGGCTGCTGCTGCTGCTGCTTCTTCCTGCCCCGGGCGCTCGCCGCCTTCTTCTTCTTGCTGGTGAGCCGCTTGAGCACGGACGCCGCGTCGTTGCCGCCGGCGCCGGCGGGCCAGCACAGCGCGGTGTCGTAGCCGTCGAGGAGCCTGCCCGAGCAGCCCTTCTCGAGGAGGTGGAGGTCGAGGAAGAAAGGCTCCTGCTTCTCCTCCAGCAGCTCCGACAGGCGCCGGCCGGACGGCGAGGGGCACAGGCACGCCATTAGCGTTGCAATGAGGAACAGAGAGAAGGTAGAGAGAGAAAATAGGTGTCTGAACAAGGAGCAGGATGAGGAGGGGGGGTTGGAGATGGGTGAAGGGTGGGGTGCTTATAAGAAGAGAGGACTAGGGGTTAGAGAGAGAAAGAGGAGAGAGAGGGGAGAGAGAGATGAGACAAATACTACGTTGTGCAATGGTAGGAAGACATGGAGGTTGAGGAGAAATTCTTGTAGTCCCTGCTGCTGTTGATGTTTTTCCTTCCCGTCTTGTTGTGAGACAAGGTTTCGTTTGTTCCATTTTGTTAATTCATATGACTATTGACTAGTACCTTAAAAAAATGTTGATGTTGTTGATGGTGTTGTTGTTTGGGTGTCGCATGCATGGGTTACCTCAACCTCAATGTGTGTGTACATGATGTGCAGGGATTTGTGTAGGAAAGAAATGAGAATGTAAAGGTTGGGTCAAATCACCAGGTGAAAAAAAGATTCAGCGAGAGAGAGAGATTGACACAATCTCTTGGCTTTGAGTTGGTGTGTGTTTGTGGTGAGTAGCTTGATCATTGTACCCTTGCATTGAATGAAGGAGCTGGAGTTGTTTTGGGTTTGAATTCTCAAAAACCAAGTACACTTCACACTGCATTAGGCCAGCACTGCATCTTACACCTCTCAAAAAAAGGTGGTGTTCCAGCATGTACTGGGCACAGTTCCTGAAATGCCATTTTGACCACTAAACACGTGTTACAACTTGATTATGATAGCATCAGAGTATTTCCAGGCACAGACACATCAAGCTAATTACCAAGGAGAAGCAAGGTTACTGCAGAATAACCTCCCTTGGATACCCCCCACTGCCACCTCACAGGCACTCCTTGACTCCTTGTCAGCCTCTGCATGCAGCATCACCATTGTTTTCTTAATCTAATGCCCTGGTCTCCCAAGGAGCCTTCATGTCACCTTCATCCCTGCACTTCTTTTTTCTCTCTTTCCCCCACAAGATACACACATACCCATTCATACATACACACCTCAGTGCTAATTAAGGTATCTGGACCTCTCAAAAAGAAAAAAAATCGCGGTATCTGGAGAGGTGACACTCGTCCATCTCACCTCAACAGCATCACACACACATGATCTTGTCTGTATCCTTTAGTGTTCTCTCAGACCATGACCATGGTTTAATGATTAACCCTACAGCTAATCATCAGGCGATTGTTAATCGTGGGGATGCATGCATGGATTAATTGGTGGCTGACAGTGGAATCTGCGTGATTGTCCTGTTGATCTGTCCCCTGGAGAAAATGGCTGTGGTGCTGTGCTGGCTCTGCCTTCGGACTCGTACCGTTGTCTGCTTCCTCTCTCGCTGCCGCTGCTGTTGTTGGCTTGGTGCAGACAAAGGCGAGCGATCAATCCACTTGGACCAACAGTATGCTCGTGTATCTACAATAGCATGTGTGGTTGTGCAGGTGTATGCTGTGTTGTCTAATTGTCTGTCAGATATATGTACGTATTATAGATGAGTCAAATATGGGTTCATGTCGCAAGCTGTTTTACAGCTATCACAATTTTCAAGGCCAGTTTAGTACTCCCTTGGGCCTTTCGTTCCCCGACCGGACAGTCTCTGTAGCTTTGACAGCTAATTCCGGTTGCACTGTATATTGGTAAAAAAGAACAGTTTTGGTTTGACTGGGAACCAGTTGAATCAGTCAACTCAAGTTGCAGAACATCGAGTCTAAAATTGGACTCCAAAGTTAAGTATAACTTTAAAAAAATCCGCATTTTCAGTCTAGGTTGAACATTTCCTTTTTGTGTTTGTATTTTGTAAGTGTTCAATAGATTAAATTTGTATAGTTTCAGATTTTTTCCATTTTATAAAAGCTTTAGAAATATTTTTGTGTAGCCTTCGTGTCATGATCAAATGCTAAATCTCAATTGACCGAGAAATAGAGATAAAAGATAACGCAATACGTTTTTATGGTAGTATTTTTTTACAACATATCTGATATTACTTTTATACACCTAATATAATATTTTTTCCAAGTCAGCAAATGATATAAGACAACTCCCTCCGGTACAAAAGTAAGTATCATCGTAGATCTTAGAACGAAATAATTTAATAGGTTTTGCAAAAAGATATGGCAATAGAAATTCATGATCAAAATTGTATTTTGCACCAAGTATTGTTATCTTCGTTGCAATCTACACCAGATTTTTTAATAATAAGCACTTTGAACCAGCAAACCCAAAATAATTTTACACTTTGGACCACCTTTTACTGAACCGGACCGGTCACCGATCCTGGCCCACCTGACAGGTGCCACATCCACACCGCTCACGGTCTAAATCAAGCCAGATGGCAACAACTCAGTAGAAGGCTATTTTGCATTTAAAACCTTACAATCAGATTGCTTATTTTTGTAGAGCCCCCTGTCATCTCTCTCTCTCTCTCTCTGTGTCCAATCCCTCCCCAGCTCCGCCGCCACCCAATCCAAGCTGGTGCACGGAGCCTCCTCCTCCTTGCGGCGCAGTCCGGTGCTACGACGGAGGAGCACGGCAGGCGGAGCGGCTGCTGATCCTAGCCGAGCCCAACCTCCTCGCCTCCGCACTTCCTCCCTGTCGCCCGCGGCCACCGAAGGGCGTGAGGCACAGCGGCTCGATGCGAGTCTAGCGCCACCACACCCTCCCGCCGGCTTGTCGACAACTTCTTCCCCTTCTCGCCATCCTTGAAAGAAGGGAGGCCGGCGACGGGTAGCTCCTTGGAGAGGCTGCGCAGCTCTCCTCTCTGATGGATGCAACGCCACCCCTAGGTCCAATCTGGTCCCGGAGGCAGCGGCGACCTAGCTCAAGGAGTACCACGAGGCAGCCATGACCTTGCTCAATCTCAAGCAGGGGCGCAGCGGCGTCGGGACGGTGCAGGCTTGAAGAGGCAAGAGGAGGCAGGAGGCATACACCGAAGCCGCATCGGGCCTCCCTGTCACCAGATCATTTGCATGATCTTCGTCAACCTCGGCGATGCCTCGTCGGTGGCGAGTGAATCCGTCATGCGTCACTGGCAGTTGGGGTCCGGATCTAGTGACACATGGGAGTTGCAGGGCATTTTATCAAAGGGTAAAGATGCATGTTTTATCAAAATTTTCTCGTTTTTCTGTGTCCCTACCAGTTGGATGATAAACTGGTACTTAATTAGGCTAACTGTTTTAACTTGTCAAATTCGCATTGGTCAAAACATTTTGATTAATCTACTAAAGACGATCTAAGCACATGACTCACTGACCACTGGGACCCACGCGTTACAAGGACTAAGCCTGACGTGGTGGCAGAGTATAGTGAGGTGGCGTGGATGTGGCAACTGACCACTGGACCCGACCACCTGAATCGCTAGGTTTATTCTTCTTCCCTCCTCCAAAGTGTAAAATAATTTAGGGTACGCTGGTCCAAAGTGCTTATTATTGAAAAATCTTGTGCAAGCTGCAACTAAGATAATAAGGTGCTGTTTGGTTTAGCTTTTGGATAGCTTTTCACTAGGAAAAGCTTAAGCCCCAACCAAAGACCCAGCTTTGGAGCGACTTCCTCCAATAGCTGCTTCAGCTTATCAGTGTAAACAGGCCTACGAGAAAAAGCTGGCCGGGAGCAGCTTCCCACTTAACAGCTATGTGAGGTTAGCCCTCGGTTTGAAACAATTTACAGCAAAATGCCCTTTCCTCCTCCCGATCCCCTTCTATCCTAGGCAACCGGACTAGATCCACACCGCCTGCGCCATCTCCTCCGCCGCAAAGCACCGACGCCTGGACCGCCTGCCACCATCCCCTGCGTGGAAGCCCGCGTGCCTTCCACCTGCCACCAACGCCTGGACCGCCCACCCACCGTCGCAAGGCTCCCCGACACGCGGTTTCCTTCGCCGCGGAGCACCACCACATCCACCGGCGTCGACCGCCCTCCACCGCCTCCGTCCTCCCCATCGGCGCGCTCAACTCCATGTCCCTCTGGTTCTACAACTCTGCGTACATCTACCTCTCGGTCTCCTTCATCCAGATGCTCAAGGCGCTCATGCCCGTCGCTGTCTACTCCATCGGGGTGCTCTTCAACTAGGAGACCTTCAAGTCCTCCGCCATGCTCAACATGCTCTCCATCTCCTTCGACGTCGGCATCGCCGCCTACGGCGAGGCCCGCTTCGACCTCTGTGGCGTCGCGCTCCAGCTTGTCGCCGTCGCCTTTGAGGCCACCAGGCTCGTCCTCATCTAGATCCTCCTCACCTCCAAGGGGATCTCCCTCAACCCCATCACCTCGCTCTACTACGTCGCGCCGTGCTGCCTCGCCTTCCTCTTCATGCCGTGGGTCTTCGTCGAGCTGCCCAGGCTATGCGCCGTCGGCATGTTCGAGTGGCGGATCTGATCCAACCGCTCCGCGCGCCCAATTTGGTCGGTTCTAAATCCAGCCTACTGAATTCTCAATGTGTGATCCTTACAAGTTTGATGCAAAACATGTTCATTTCTTGTCTTAATTTGTGGTAGGAAGGCAAATAAATACAGGAAAGATGCGATCTTTGTGTCGGGCGTGTAAAAATATGAATGAATTTTTGCCACCTCTAGTTCTTAGACAGTAGTATCTGAATTAATAGCTTCCATTTCGTCTCTAGATTTCTGATTATGAGAAAGAAATTGAGATAATAAAGAGCATGAATCAAGATGAATTTATGGCCTACATAAGGAGGTACATCATAAAGTTGAATATTTCTGGTTTTAAACTTTGTGTTAATTTTTCTAACTGATCCGTATGATTATTACAGGCAAAGCAGTTGTTTCTCAAGAGGAACTTCGTCATACAGAGGTGTAACAAGGTGCTATTATATGCTTTGCTAAAATATATTGATAATGATCTAGTCCACTTAAGTAATTGATGGCGTTTACCTTTTCGAATCAGAGAATCACTGAGTTGCATACTTGTTCGGAATGAATCAATAGTTGAGCTTGGTTTGCAGAAATTGAAGTGGAGGCAGCTGAAGCTTATGACCTAGCAGCAATTGAGCTTCGTGGGGTTCATGCTGTGACCAACTTTCATATTAGCAACTACTGCGAAGATGGTTTAAAGAAACTAGAAAGCTCATCTGAGGCAACAAACCCGGAGGGTCAACCAGAGGTTACGAAGCTAGCTGGACAGTAGATACTAGAATAGCAACATGTAAATTAATTTTTATTTTCTTTCCTTTTATCCTCTTATCATCACTCTATTCTCCTTTCAGTTTTCCTGTACTCTTTTGTTTATTTTTTTTTCGAGGGATTTCGCTGCGCCTTGTTGTGAGGCTGGTACTTACCAGCTCCAGAGATAGGACCATGTGATGTTGTACTCTATATTCTCATGTAAACTTCTGCTGATCTTACAATGTTGTTATTGTCCAATGAAAGTGACTAGTTGAGACAATATATGGTTTTTCTACAATATATGGTTTTCTTTCTCAGTTCTGAAATAAAAATGGCTTGCATTGCTGCTTCAAATTTTATATGAACTCATTGTATAGGTGCCTCATTCATGGGCTGATTATTATATAACAAGTTGAAGGATATACATACATAGGACAAAACTCTAACAACTAATTTTAAATAATTTTTTACATTTTTTAGATTTTTCTGAATTTTTGAAATTTTTCTTTTTTTTGAATTTTTCTTTTTTATCTTATTTTGTTGAATTTTTCTGAATTTTTGAATTTTTAAATTTTGCTGATTTTTTTTGAATTTTTCTGATGTTTTTAAATTTTTCTGATTTTAAAAAGATTTTTTAGGATTTTTCATGATTTTTTTATTCACAAAATTATAAAATATATGCTCTCAAAACTCTAGAGGTATTTCAGACATTTCCTCATACAACAGCCAATAGCCACAGCCCAACCAAATACACACGTTCACAGACTTACATGCCAACAGCTACAACCACTTCTCCAAACAGCCAGCCAACAGCCGCTTTTGTAACAGCCACAGCCCAACCAAACACGACCTAATATCTGGTGCAAAGTACAATTTACTCCTAGAGTAACTTATCTTCAGCTGGAACGACACTTATTTGTCACTAGAGTACAATGTTGGTAATCAAAGTTCGACATAAATTGACTACTTTGCACAACGGCATAAAATACATCCATGGCAATGTGATCTTGTTTATGAAACTAGTTAACATAGCACGCTCACAGGGCAACTACAATTGACACCCCAGAACGCTAACGACAAACACAAGTGATGTTTTTTTCCCAGGTATGCACCACTTCACAGATCTTGCTTGCACACACTTTCTGAACAGTAAGGGGATCTAACAAAAGAGAAATCCAGCACAAACGTATAACAAACGCACACACCTATTACAAGCACATACAAAATCTGCAACTTAAGCAGGGTTGCAGATATGCAAACTTACACTTCTCAGCAGCTGATGTTCTCATCAGGGCAATGCGACCTGAGAGGACTTACAGTTCTCCACTATAGCCTTGGATTTGGTGTACAGGGACGTTAGCTGCCCTTGCCTCTGCGAGAAGGCCTGGCTGAAGAGCTTGATCTCCTGCTTGAGATCCTCCATCTTGTACCTCTCAGTCTCGAGCTCCTTGAGCAGTGTCTCCTTCTCGGCGACGAGATGATCGCCGTCATGCTTGGACTTGGAGAGCTCTTGTAGCAAGGACGAGTTCTCCTCCTTGAGTAGGTCGCACTCCTTCTCGAGTGTCACACATCTCTTCTTTGTGTCCTCGAGCTGCTGTCTATCGGAGCCGCAGTCCTTTTCCAACCTTTGGCATCTTGCGTCGATAGGCTCCTCCAGTGGCACAGCCTGTGATGAGAAGACAAGAGTTGACAGCGACAAAATAGAAATGAGATCTAGCAGCTCGATGAATAATGATCATGAGTAAAGCCAAGTCAGAAATTAACCACAGAAATTTTAGCAGCTCAATGAATAGGAATGGAGTTCTCAAATCTTCAGTTTTGACGCTAGGGAACACGACAGTCAATTTGCTAATTTGGCATGATCACACTCAAAAATATTGTTGCAGGTTCACAAAGAGACCACCCATTAGATGGAAAAGTCATTTCTTTCAATAAATCAGAATTTATGTTAAGTACATTGTACATTATCTGTAGCAGTTGTGCACAAAGCATTAGTTAACTAGCTGTAATATATCCGTTCATTATTACCATGTTTACTATTTTTCTGAAATAAAAACAAAACAAAAAAATGTTTTTATTCGCTAAGCATGTACTGTCAAACATACCTGTAGACAGACATGTTTGACAGAGAAAGAAAAAGGCTGGGAATTGAACTTACTGCTGTTCTATCTTCTGGCAAGGATGGCGCACATTTAAAACCAGGTGTCATCTCAAGCATCTCAAGATCAGTAGTGCAACCTTTGTTCAGTTGCATCCAGAGGTCCTCATCAGCTACAGCACCTAGATTTTCGGGTATTGGGCTGAACTCCACATCCTTTGAATAGCGTGAGCGGCTGGCGACGAATCCATCTGGTGTCCGGTTGGAATCTGGAGTTTTCAATGCATCCAGCTGCAACAGGAGACGAATAGTTTCGTTAACATCTGAGGCTCGAGTATTAACAAGCAAGTCGAAAGGAAGATGTCAATCAGGTGATGTGCTTCGTGATGGACCAGCACAAAGATGTCAAAAATGGAAAATATTAAGCTTTCAAACTAGCACCAACATACGGAAAGGGATCCGACACGATCGAACTGACAAAGTGTTACCATGCTACTGCTCCGACAAACAATACCTGGCTAGAGTCAGTAAACTGCTCTGCTGATATGCTGGTATTGTTGCGGTCCTCTAACATCTTTTGTTGCTCAGCCAAACGGTGCTCTAGAGTCTCCCTTAACCTCCTTTCCTCCTCAAGTTCCATTGCCAGTCGATCACGCTCGAGTTCAGACTACAAGAAAATAATCCACATACTTCAGACTGTCGAAGAACAGTTGTATGTTGTATCCAGAAAGGATGTTTATAATTAAATCTCTTAAATGTGAAACACATGTTCTACTGGAACCATTAGTCTTTACACACCTTATGCATATCATTTCGTTGCTTTAGTATAACCTGCTCCAAGACTTCAGAATGGGAACCCTGGAATTCAGGAAAATACGTCAAGTAACATTATCACACCTTACATCTGGAGAGCAGCATCAAATAAACAGGAAGAACCTGCAGCTTTTGACGAAGTTCTTCTATTTCCAGTTTTTGCCTCTTCAGCAGAGCAGCATCTGTTAGAATCTGTCATACCAACAACCATTTTTAGGTTCTCGGTTTGTCACTACTTATAAACTGCGCTGACAAATTAAACTCATCAAATGATCCTTATGTCGTAATAAGATAGATGCAAGTATGTAGATGAGCACCTGATGGTCGTAAATATATTCTAGCAATTTATACCAAATACTTTTCACGCTTAAATAAATAATAAAATTTAAAACAATAGAATAAGACAAACATAGAAAGTACAGATATTTTATTTCTTCTATCAAAATTACTGTGGAAAAAAACTAATTGTGTAAGATGCACAAATATTAGAAATCACAACTCATATGTTGCAATATAGACGTTTCAACGCTCACCTCATTTACTTGAGCACAATTGCTGACACATTTTGCTCTACTTGCAAATTGAAGAGTTCCTCTAGTTTCCTCAACGTGAATCTGTAGTTAATTTTTTCGAAGATGCAACAACAATAAAAATAGGAGTAAGTGCAGGAATGTTTAACACTATACGGTTTACTTGGATGCAGCAAATGTAAAAATGTCTAGAGCATACCTCTTCAGGTGCAGCAGTGCAAATGATTGATGTCTTTGCATTGCCTCCAAGTGCAGGTTGGAGAATGCGAGTCAACTTACTATCACGATAGGGAATGTGCCCTCTGCATCAAAACAGTTAACCACCTAGGTGTCTCAAACAATGCAAATCCTAGACCTTAGGAAGTTTTCACATAATTCTATAAGTTGAGCAGAAGAAGTAACAAGAGTTACAAGAGATTTTTCTTCCCTTGCATAAGGTAGGATAACCTTTTTCATTCAGGTTATAACCATGATTTATGGTGAAAAAACTCCAAAAATATCTCAGTGCCGTATTCTATGGATGTAATTAATTAGCCAAATCAACACGAGAATAGGCTAACTGAATAAAATGCAGATAAAATAATTTGGTTGCAGTAGAGCAGTACACACTACAAGGTATAACGATATATTTCGTTCCCTTGGAGAAGTGTTCAGTTTTTTCATTCAGGACACGTCCATGACTCAAAAACTCCTGTAAAGTTGGAAAAGAAAGCTACGATAACTTCTGGCTGCCATGTTCTTTGGATAACGGATCGGCCATTACGAGCTAGTATAGGATCAACAATAACAAAGATATAAATAAAGCCTATGTTTCTTTTGCCAACAAATTGGTGCTTGCCAATTGTTATCCCTGTTCTAAACGAAAACAGTAACATCTCTGGCTATTTATGGTTGCTGAGAACTCGAGATTACTACTCTAAATAAATCAGAGCTGTAGTGTGCACCTTAATGTGTTAATGTTACTGTAAAAAGCTGTGAGATTATTGTCATCTCACATACTGTCAAAGCATGGTATAATTTAGTTAGAGAAAGTTACAGATTTGAAAGGTACCTTTGCTTTCCATTCTCACTCAATTTATTGATGACATTTCCAAGAATCATCAAGCTTTTGTTAATATGCTTCCCCTCCTTGAGACGCACCCCATCGGCCCCCGTCTTGGCTATTCTTTCTGACCCAGCTAAATCCACCAGGTTCTACATGTAACGAAACAGTGTCAGTCACAGCATTCTTGGTGCATTTGCTTTTACTTCATACATGGGTATTGAGTCAACAGCACATACCAAGACAGATACACGGATAGCGTCTCCAGAGCTCGTCTGGTCCTTAACACTGCTTTCAATGACCTGAGACCAACAGAACAATAAAATTAAAAATTGCGTTATCACTTCCACTCTATGTAAATGGCCTTGACACAGTTGCAAGCACTTGTGGATTCAGAATTATATACCATCCGAAAAATAGTATGGGATCTGCTGCTCCGTACGTTCATGTTTGTTTCCCCAAAATGCCTATTTGCTGGGGGAAAAGAGGAAGGTCCTAAGCTGTTGAATATGAAAAGAAGTATTTGAACAACAGTATATGGAGAAAAATAGCACCTTCTCCAAGCTCAAGGAGCTCCAGCACTTGCTCGGCGTTGTTAACAATCTCCTCCCGCAGGCCGGACACATACACACCCCGCTGCAGCCACAGCAACACAAATCCTTACGCAACCTATCATGTAATCTGAAGAAAAATCCGAAGCATTTCTAGCCTTTACCTCCAGGCTCTCATGAATCGACAGCTTCTGGCTCCTGAGCGTTAGGAGGTCATTGATCTCCTCATTGTAAATCTCCATGTACGACACCCTGATCAGGAACTCACGGTCCGCAGCCTGTTCCAAAACCGGAATCAAACCAAGGACTCGAACAAACAAAAATCTTCAATCTCTCAAGAACCATCAGCTCTATGGGCAGTTTGGGCGCCCAGGTGGCTTGCCAAGAAAACCTGATAAGTGCAATCACCTTGGTGGAATAGTTCACTAAAGCCCCTTCCCACCTCCTGTACTAACTAAACCATGACAACTACTTGTAAACCAATGTCAGTCTTGGTGTATGAGTCTATAATAGATTTATTTTTATAGATTAAGGTGGATAATCCCGACAATTGATTCCTCTAACAAAAAATGATCACATCAAGTAACCAATTACCTCGCCCGCGGTGTCGAAGACGTCGCGGACGGCGAGCGGGATGATCCCAGGGTCGGCGCCGGAGCCGTTCATGGTGAAGGTCTTGCCACTGCTGGTCTGGCCATAGGCGAAGGCGGTGCCGTTGAAGCCGTCTACGGCGGCACGGATGAGGGAGCGCACGAGCACGCCGTAGATCCGCGCGTTGGTCGCCGTCTCGTCGAACACGTGGTCTGCGGGTGGGCAGCGAACCGACCAACAAAAAGGAGAGCGCGCGCAGGGGGATCAGAAATCGAGGGAGGGGGAGATGGGAGGAGAGAGGGGGTCAGGTACCGAAGGCGAAGGAGGCGCCGGGGACAGGGGTGGCGCGGTGGAGGAGGGAGATGCGGGTGTCGTCGATGCGCCACTCGCGGTCTCCGCCGCCGCCGCCGCCGCTGCCGGCGCCGCCAGAGGAGGAGGAGGAGGAGGAGTCGGCGTCGGAGGAGGGTTTGGGCGGGCGGAAGCGGACGGCGACGGAGATCTTCTCCATGGGCGGCGGTGGGGCGGACGGGGAGTCGGCGAGTGCTTCGCTGCTTCGGGGGAAAGAGGAAGGATTTGAAATTCCGGGTTGAGGGGGATTGGAGCGGGCGGGTTTGCGTAGGAAAGGTGGGAATGGGACCGGTGAGGCTTTCCTGGGCTATCCTGGGCTCCCAGACTGGCCGGGCCGACCTGCTTGTTCCGGTCCGGTGAACTCCGGTTACCCCCTATTTTGGGGGCGTATGCCCTGAGGGTATGGTGCGAGCGTCCTTCAGTGTGTCTAAGAGCATTTTTAATAAGATGACGTCAGTTTTTTAAGGTGATACACAAAAAACTTACTGACTTGAAAGAGAGAAGGGGGGAGAAGTATGCTTTCCTTCCTGAAAGGAAGGCTACGAAAAAACTTATGGACTAGATAATTGCATTAACTACAAAAGAAGACATGCATCTTTTTTAATCATATCTAGATGACATTGATGGACAAGAGAATCCTAACTTTTCTACCATTGGGTATGCCCTAAAACATCTCTTCCCTCTAGTGTATGTTTTTTTTATGATGTCTGTATTTGTGTCCCACCATGTCTCATGTTCACACAACGGACATGTCGCTACTAGCGGGAGCGACTAGTTGCATCCTCAAACCCTACTTCTTTGATCGAATTTTTTTATTTTTGAGTGGATTTTTGTGTATTAGGACTATGAATACTATAATTTGGAAGTTTTCCGAAATTTTTAGAGCTCAGTGTCACCCGATCCAAACTTCCACATTTTAATGGGGATTTGTTCATCCCAGGATTTTGTTCTTTTTATGAAGAGATGGGCAAGAAGGAGGTCGATTGGGGGGCAACAGGTGACCTTAAGTTTGTCTGGTGAGGATAACCTCGAAATAGTGGCCGATTGCTATTATTAAGAGCGCCTACATGGAACGACCTTGTACGTGGCGCATCTCATCCTGCTAGTCTCCTCTCTTTTCCTATCAATGGATTGACGGCCCATTGTCGCCTTCTCCAGCCACCGGATGTCCTCCACACGACCACACCGTCATCGAGACTGACCGCATGCGGCCGCAATTTTTCCTCCGGTTAATTTATAACAATTTGATGTCCTGAATTTTCTGTTTCAAAGTTTTAAATCTTTCAAGTTCAAACTCTAAATGATACAAAAGTTCTGAATTCTTAATTTGGATTTGTTAATTCCATCTGACATCATTTCTGTTTCTCCACACGATACATTCGATGATAAATAAAAAGTAAGACAGATTACTCAACAAAAATGATCTACAGCCATCTTTTTTACTCCATAAGATATCTTCACTCACAGCAATGTGTCGTGTCGAGAGTTCATTATCTGCAACCTTTTGTATTGCTTTTCTCCAGTCTTACTTGATACAGTTCGCAAGACTGTTTGGTCGCTTTCAGTGACCCTCCACCGGATTAATTGTCACCGCACTAACTGTTCACTGGTCGTGTCGCTGCCGGAGCTCCGGTGGTACTCCGACGAGCTCTGCCAACTGACCCCCGAGATGCCGGACAGCTTCAGCAAGTACTGCGCAACCTCCCCCATACCCAGCCGCGGCCGCCGCGTCGCGCCGGACGCACCTCTCGATCAGCCTGACCATCATGACGACGGCTTCCCGGGGGCAGCTCCCGGCCGCCATCGCCGGGTCCACGAACTCCTCCAGCCTCCTCAGCGCCGCGCCGTCGTTCTCGTTCTCGCCTGCGTCGTTCTCGTTGGGGTCTCCGGCCAGCGCTCTCAGGCCGGCGAGCGGGTCTCCCCCGCCGTCGTCTTCCAGCGCCTCGACGTCCTTCCCGGTGATGAGCTCCAGGAGCACGATGCCGAGGGAGTACACGTCGGCCTTGGGCGACACCACGCCGTGCTCCAGGTACTCCGGCGCCATGTACCCGCGCGTGCCCGCGATGCTGCTCGTCATGGTGAACAGCTCGCCGCCGCCGTCGCCGCTCTCTCCAGCGGCTCCGCCACGGATGACCCTCGCGCCGCCGAAGTTCCGGATCTTGGCGCGGAACGCCGCGTCCAGGAGCACGCTGCCGCTTCGCACATCCATGTGCACGTAAGGCGGCCGCGCATACCCGTGCAGGTACCGGAGCCCCTCGGCGACGTCGAGGGCCACCTGCACGCGCTGCGCCCAACTCAGAGGCGCGGACGTGACGGCGCCCCCGACGAGGAGCCGGTCGCGGAGCGTGCCGTGCTCGGCGTACTCGGAGACGAGGTACCACCGGCCGCGGTGGTGGCAGAGGCCGGTGAGCCTCACCAGGTTGAAGTGGTTTATGCTCCTCATGATCTCCACTCGGTCGACACGTCGCGGTCCACGACCTCGACCGCGGCGGCGTCGCCGTTGAAGGCCGCTCGGTATACCGACCCGCCGACGCGGCGGTCCGGGCTGAAGTCGTCCGTCGCCGTCTTCAGCTCGTCGTAGGTGTACACCTTCAGGGAGGACTTGATGTCAGATAGGCTCGAAAATGCCTCGCTGATGATACGGAGAGCTCGCCGCCGGTAACTCCATGCGATGTCTTGCCGGACTTGTTGGCGATGCCGCCGGTAGCTACAACGGCGCCGGCTCGCTGCCTCCTCGCCTTCAGAACAAGAATAGCCGCAACAGTAGCGATGAAGGCAACCGCTGCCACTGCCACGCCAATGCCAATGTAAACTCCTGCGTGATTACTGCTCTTCTTGGACGGAACAGACGCCACCGGCGGGGGTGGAGGCGGCGGCGGCGGTGACTGGAGCTGCGATGTGTCCGGCCGGGACTTGACAGGGATGAGCAGGGTCGTGAAAGGTATATGGTACTGCTGTCGCCGCTCAGCTGATTGGCTGCCGCGACGCTTCCGGCGTCGACGCCGAACCTCGCGGCCACGGCGCCCACGTCGTCGAACTCATCCACCAGGTAGCTCACGAGGAAACCTGACGCCTTCCGCGGCCTGGGCGGCGCTCGGGCACGCGCACCGAAGCGGCACGGTGACGGTCTGCCCGACGAGGAGGCTCGTCGGCGCCGCGCCGCCGAGGCCCTGCTCCTCCACCGCCTGGCAGGCTGGCACGTGGACAGGCCCTGGAACGTGCGGCTCCGATGATGAGCAGCGTGTCGCCGTCGCGCGCCACGTATGTCGCGTTCCGCTGGTAGTACCGGTCCTTCACCCCCGCCGCCGTGCCCGTGCAGGGCAGTTCACCGGGACGAGCACCTTGGTGCCCGGCGCGAACGACGCGGCGGCCCCGGACGGCGCCGAATTGGCCGCGGCGAGGCTCGCGGCGTCGGCGCCGAGGAGCGCCGCGATGGAAGCGAGGTCGGCGTAGGGCGGCCGTACATGGAACGTAAGGTAGGACTGGCACGACGGCGCGCCGCCGCCGCCGCAGAAGTAGCCAGTAGGCCGGTGTCGTTGTGCTTGTTGCTGCAGTCCGCGATCTCCCAGCCGTAGGGCTGCTGCGACCGCGCGGGCGCCGCGCCAGAGAGCACGACGGCGACGACGAACAAGGAGAGGGAGACCATGGCACGTGAAGGAATCACCATCGCTGCTGCTCCTGCTGCTGTTTCTTGGGTTCAGCGTAGTTTACACTACGGTCTGAGGTCAAAGCCAAACTGGTGATTAGTTAGGGTGTTTGACTTGGATGCTACTGGCAGCTGCATGGTAGCTGCGATTTCAATTGGTGAAGTTCGGATTGCAAGCTGAAGCCTGGCCTCTGAAGGAAAGATTGTGCCAGTGCAGAAGAACAGCTGGAGTCAACTGTAGGATTTTGGTAAGTCAATAATTCAGTGCTGTATGCGTCAAGGTTGATCCGTCAATCTCTCAAGATGTTAGATGCTTGAATATGTCCACCTTAGAGCATCTCTAGCCTATCCCCTAAATTCTTTAACTTCATAAAAACTGCCATTTTAGGAGTTATCCCCATCTAGCCCATCCCTAAAACTTTTTAACTCCCTAAAATTTGAGGATGGCCTCCCTAAAATCAACCCACTTCTGCTCAAATTTGAGGAAATAGCTTTGCTCCCTATCCTCTCCCTATTCCTCCAATTTTTGGCGGGGTGAGTTTTCAGCTCCAAACCGTCGCCGCCGGCCGCCGCAAAAGCCTTCCCCAGCACCACCTCCGACCTCGCCGCCGCCGCCGTGACCCCACGCAGCCCCCGCCGACCTCCTCCTCGCCTCCCCCGGCCACCGGCCTCTCCCTCACGCCCGCGCCTGCGCCCGCCGCCTCCCGCCCGCGCACGCCGCCCTCCCGCCACGCCTCCCCTCCCGCCCGCGCCCGGACCGCCGGCCTCCTCCTCGACTCCCTCTCCCCCGCGCGTCCCCTCCGCCCGCGCCCGGCCGCCGGCCTCTCCCTCCCGCCCGCGCTGCGCCCGCCGCCCTCCCGCCCGCGCCGCCCGCCCTCCCGCCCACCCTCCCCTCCCGCCCGCGCCCGGCCGCCGGCCTCCTCCTCGCCTCCCTCCCGCACGCGCCTGCGCCCGCCGCCCTCCCGCCCGACGCCCGGCCGCCGGCCTCTCCCTCCCGCCACGGCCCACGGCCACGGCCACAAGGTACGGCCACGAGTGGTTTCTCCTTCAGGAGTGCTAATCTGCAGACCTTCAGATGTGTTGAGCTGATTATGTTCTCCTGTTATGGATGAATTATTCCTCCTTGTTTCTCAGCAGCCAACCCATATCATACATGCTCCACATGAAGTTATGGATGAATATTAGCATTCTATAACAATTCTATATTTCAGTTTCAAAGATGGGAAATAAGTTGTGATTTATCAAACATCATCCTGTAGTTTCAGAGTATAAACAATTCTAATAACTTGATATCTTATCAAACATTGTACTGTAGATTTGCTTATTTACTATTAAGTCAATTAGTCAATTTACTATTTGGATGCTTGTTAGCATGGTATATGCTCAAATGCTGAAGGCAATTAAACTTTACAATGTGAGAGGCTCATAGATGATAACTATTCTTTAAATTCAAATTCAGAAAGGCTGCCCTTATGGAGCACTTCGGAGAGTTTCTCATGTTATTGTTTACTATCCTATGTTGCTGGGTTTTGCAAGATGGAACACTTGGTGTTTGGTACTTGGGAGAAATGTGCTTCACTGAGTGAGACAGTTGCATAATGTAGCATGTACTAATATAACGTGGGGGAAACAAAAAGGTAGTCTGTAGCACTAGCATCACTACCTGAGTACTTGGTTTACCTGGCACATATGTTCTAATTGTACTTGGAATTGTTTCACAAATTGTTTGTGTATCAGGATAGAGACAAACAAACCATGACATGTCAATGATAATTTCTGGATGAGTTTGATTTCTGAAGAAATAACCATAATTGATTGTACGAGATAGAAATACAGTGGATACATCATTTTTAGTTGCTTATTGTTTGTCCTGTGCTCATACACATGCATACAAAATGTCTATATCAATTGGTTTATACATAACCTTTTCTGTTGCTATTATCCCAACTGAAGTATATATGCTATAAGTTCTTTTTTTTAGAATCTAATTTAACTCTTTGATGAAATGCACAGATGAAGAGGCTCGTGCAAGAGTTTTTCGATGACTCGTCGTCGGAGGAAGAGGAAGAAGATGATGATTTCGAGATGGCGATGGCTTTGATCACTCGAGAGGAAGAGGCGAAAAGGAGACGTGGTTCTCAGCTAGGTCGTCATCGCATTTATCGCAATAGGGCAGAAGGACATGTCAAACTTGTGAGGGACTACTTTGCGGACGATCCGGTGTATCCGGAGAACCTTTTCAGGCGACGATTCCGGATGCACAGAGATCTCTTCGTGCGCATTGTACGTGCTGTGGAAGCTCATGATATTTGGTTCACAATGAGAAGGAATGCAGTTGGAGAAATCAGTGCAAGTCCTTTGCAGAAGTGTACCGCGGCAATGCGTGTACTGGCATATGGAGTCTCAAGTGACTTCGTAGATGAATACATTCGCATTGGGGAAGATCTCATCCTTGAGAGTGTGAAGAGATTTACACAAGCTGTGATTGAGATCTTCGGGGAGGAGTACTTGAGAGCACCCACTGATGAAGACACTGCGAGGCTTATGGCTATGGGTGAAGCTAGAGGGTTCCCTGGGATGCTTGGATCCATTGACTGTATGCATTGGACATGGAAGAATTGCCCTGCGGCATGGCATGGGCAGTTCAGAGGGCATTGTCATGATCCAACCATCATACTCGAAGCAGTTGCATCAGAGGATCTATGGTTTTGGCATTCGTACTTTGGGATGCCTGGCTCTCACAATGACCTCAATGTCCTGCAGAGATCTCCTCTATTCGCAAGGCTTGCTGCCGGCCAAGCTCCACCTTGCAACTATGTAGTCAATGGCCACAAGTACAACATGGGCTACTACCTTGCAGATGGCATCTACCCCCCATGGGCCACATTTGTGAAGACAATTGCACGCCCGGAAGGCAACAAAAAATCTCACTTCGCAATGTGTCAAGAAGCCGCGAGAAAAGATGTCGAGAGAGCATTTGGAGTGTTGCAAGCTCGCTTTGCTATTGTCCGTGGACCGGCTGAGTATTGGGACCAAAAGGTACTGTGGAAGATCATGACAACATGTGTGATCTTGCACAACATGATCATAGAAGATGAAAGAGGTCAACCGTTAAACTTGGACTTCGAGTACAATGGAGCACATGTCACGACTCATCATCAATCAAACAGGCTCCAGAGATTCCTCGAAGCGCATCGACGAATCGAGAACCGGCAAGCTCATGACCAACTCCGAGATGATCTTGTGGAGCACTTGTGGGAACTTCATGGGCAATAGTTTATCATGCATCATCATGCTTTTATCATGTTTTATTGGCTTATTTATTTCATTTGGACAATATGTTGTGTTTGAATTTAAATTTTAAATTTGAAAACAATGAATTTAAAATGTTGTTCAAATGTGTGCATTAGAAATATCAAAGTTTGAATTAAGATGTTGTGTAAATGTAGCTGAAATGGGTTTATGTATGTAAAAGGATGGAAGAAATAGCAAAGGAAAAAGTATAGGGAGTTAAGTTTTAGGGGATGGACTAGGTGCAAGCATCTCTAACTCCTCAAATTTTAGGGAGTTAAGTTTAGGGAGGTGGTTTAGGGAGTTAAGTTTTAGGGGATGGGCTAGAGATGCTCTTACTGTGCATGTAGGTCGGTAGAATGCTCGAGCTCCGAAAATTTACCTTTCGTAGATGGATAGGCTGAAGCCATGTGGCCCATGTCAGCGACAAGGTGCTTTCGGTCTGGACCGTGTCAAAGTAGGATGTTCGATCATTTCCAATCGGTTGAGGGAAAAAAAGTGAAATGCTAACGGGCACACGTATATATCATAAGACTAGAATAAACGGTTTTCGTTTCTAGCATTAATCTATTCTGTATAAGCTTTATCGGTAAAAAATGTGCCAAGCCGTTGAAAAACATGTTATACCTTCTTTTCGTGTGGGCTCTTTAGGTTTGACAGTTAACTTTAGAAATAGAAATTTTAAAAACTCGGAACTCTCAAACTGAGCATCTGAATGTAAATCTGTCTTCATCACTGTCTTCGTTTCGACGAGAACAAAATCTTCAAATTAGATCTTGGCTGATATGTTTTGTTGTTTTTCTTTTAATGTATTCTACGCTAGTTTCGACATATCTGGTGCTGCTGGGATAGTGTACCAATGCTGACATATATCGCATGCATAGAAGAGGATCGCACCGCATGTATAGAAGACTTAAAAATGAATCACACCTCTAAAGGCAGTCTCAATTCTCCAACTCAGCTGTCTTTTAAGCCATGCCACCTAGACAGAAAACTTATGTGGCAGGATAGTTTTAGAAAATAGAAGAGAACTTCCAGCCTCTGCACCCAAAAGGCACACATTGCCAAATATTATAGAGTTTGACACAGCCAAAATTACAGAGTTTGACAAATGTAAACGCCCATTAGCGTGAGACACAGAAAGAATGCATTACACAAGCCAGGTGATATAAACCATTAATTATAGCATAGCCTGCAACTAAACTGCCACCCATGAGTATGGAGAATATCCCGCACTCCCAACTCTACATAAGCGATGCCGCACCAAGCGTATCCCGGAGAGCTGGCCGATGTTGGAGTAGCGACCATATACGAAGCCAGCGGGTAACCATATAGATAACCTGCAATGGATTAGAGATTTTCTTTTTATCAAAAACAATATCATTGCGATGGAGCCAGATAGACCAACAAATAGCTGCAGCTCCAACCATCATAATATCCCTTTTATCCCGTCCCATTCCATTCAACCAACTCCCCAACAAATTGGAAACATTGGACGGAGGAACACGTCCCAGCACTAGGTGCACCAATCGCCATATAGAGCGAGCAAGGGGGCAATCAAAAAACAAATGTTGAATTGACACATGGCAGGGTAGTTACGGAGGAAATAGAAGAAAACTGTCTCTTAATTTGGAACCAGCTCTTAGCGTTGTAATCGATGTAAATTAATTTTTGAATGATCCTATGTGGCTCATACATGTACTACCATGTACTAGAACTATGCCACAAACAAGTTACAAGGTTAAAAATGGTAGTATAGATCATAAAATATAATAAATAAAAATGTTTTAGATACAACACTAAGATACAAGCCATTGTGAAGGTTGTATCTAAATAGTTATTTAATGCAATAAGATACAACCTAAGATACAATGCATTGGGAGTGCCCTAAGATACATGCAACAGTTATATAGATCACACCTCTAACATGTATGCATGAGTTTCTATGTGGTATCTTAGTTAGCTTTATATAAGACATAGCACATGTACTTTCGCGTCGACACTAATCCAGGGAGAGACCGTAATACACGACTCATGGAGCGCTCCCACGACCTCCTCCTCTTCCTTGTTGGGCTCCTTGCCGTCGCTGTCGCTGCCCCCACGATGACAGAGCGGTGCGACCCCTTGGACATCGCCGAGCAGGTGAACCTATTCTGCAGGTCAAAGAACCTTGTGAGTTCTTGCTACGACGTGGTGAGTTTTGTCGTGGACACAGCGCGTGATGGCGACACCCAGCGACGGAGGCAGGGGGACCAGCAGGAGCCCGTGCTTCCCCCAACATGCAAAGAAAAATTTTAGATCCCCGATTTTTTGCTCCAAGTTGTAAGTTGCTGCTGTATGGCCTTTTGTATGGCTCTCTCGAACATCCAAGAATTGCTATGCATGTCCACAGAAGATCCCACTGAGAAATCACTTTTTGACTTTTGTTCTCCATTCCCACCAGCCATCCCATGTGCATACATATTCTTTTCTCTTCTCTCTCTAGTCTCCCTTGAAGCGATGAAGCCAAGAACCTGGCCCTGAACTCTCTCTTCTTCACTTCGGAGGCACAGCAAGATTGCAGGAAGTTTAAGCCAAGAACAGCTGAACAGGTAAACGATTGATCATTAATCTCCTATATTGTAGTATTTTTTTGCAGATCTAGCATTTTTTGTTTTAGATTCTTAATTCTCCAAATAGGATAAAATTGACAGTAATTTCTTGGTGTTTAATTTTTGTAGGGTAATCATGGCTAAAATAAAAGGAATACGATTGATTCTTTTTACAAGAAGAAAGTCAGAGTTGATGGAGTATTGGCAGAAAACAATTTGGTTCTTGCTTGCCCTGACTTGGAAGAAGAAGAAGAAGAAGAAGAAGAAGAAGAAGAGAGAGGAGGAAGAAGAGGAGGAGGAAGAAGAAGAAGAGGAAGAAAAAACTCCAACACCACCACCACCAAAATTTTAGAAAGTTAATGCTGGTACTGGTGTTTTGGTAGTAGAACGAGATCCAGGTATGCGTTGCCAAATTTGGGATCATCCTTCTAATGAACAAGACCAAGCTCGCAAAGCATACGTGAAGCATTGACCATATCAATTGCTGAAAGATGTATATCCTACTTCTGATTCAGCGAGCCATCCACGTAGGTTTCAATATCATTGGTTCAAGGCTTTCCCTTGGTTAGAATACTCACCTACAAAAGATGCAGCCTTTTGCTTTCCATGCTTTATGTTTTATAAGAAACCACTTGGAAAAGTTGGATCTAGTGTTTTTACAGCAAAAGGGTTCAAGAATTGGAGAAAAGTTAATAATGGAAAGCAATGCGCTTTTTTGACTCACATAGGAAAGGATTGTAGTTATGCAGTCAGATGTTATGATAATTTGAAGAATCAACCATATCATATTGAGCGATTAGTGGAGAGGCAATCAAAGGAACAAATCAGGAGGAAGAGGCTGAGGCTTAAAGCAACAATTGATGCACTAAGATGGTTAGCATTCCAAACTTGCCCTTTCCGAGGACATGATGAAAGTCCGAGTTCAAAGAACCAAGGTGATTTTCTTGAAATGGTGAAATTGTTAGCTTCTTATGATGAGGAGGTGGGCACAGTTGTACTAGGTAATGCGCCACTAAATGCTAAATATATCTCACCAACAATTAAGTAAGAAATTCTGCATATTATAGCTTCTAATGTGCAAAGTGCATTCGTAACCAAATTGGTGATGCAAAGTTTTGTTTGCTTGTCGATGAATCAAGAGATGAATCTAGAAGAGAGCAAATGGCACTTGTTCTTCACTTTGTTGACAAACATGGTTTCATTCGAGAACGATTTTTTTGATCTTGTTCATGTCCAAGATACATCTTCAGCAACTCTAAAACAAGAATTATCTTTTGTTTTATCTCAACATCATCTGGATGTTCACAATATACAGGACAAGGATATGACGGTGCTAGTAACATGCGTGGGGAGTGGAATGGACTACAAGCCAAGTTCATGGAAGAGTGTCCTTACGGATATTATGTTCATTGTTTTGCTCATCAATTGCAATTAGCTCTTGTTGCTGCACCTAAAGAAGTAACTGAAGTTCACAATTTTTTTGATCATCTTGCTCTTCTTATCAATACTGTTTTGTCTTCTAGCAAGAGAAATGACGAGTTGTATGCTAATCAAGTGGCTGAAATGGAGCATCTCATTGAGCTTAGTGAGCTTGAAACTGTACTTGGAGCTAAACAAGTTGGTACTTTACAGTGGCCTTGTAAGACTAGGTGGAGTTCTCACTATGGTTCTGTTTGCAGCCTCTTAAAACTTTACAATGCTACATTCTTGGTACTAAAAATATTGCTAATACTAGAGGGTCAAGTTCTTCAGCTTCAGGACGAGCAAAGGCTGCTGGTTCTGTTAAATTGATGATGTCATTTGACTTTGTATTTATTATGCATGTTATGAAAGAACTCATGGGAATCATAGACATGCTGTGTAAAAAGCTACAGCAAAAATCTCAGAATATTGTAAATGCTATGGATGATGTTACTACTACAAAGATGTTGATTTAGAAGCTAAGAGATCATGGTTGGAGTAAGCTTATTGGTGATATAATGTTGTTTTGTCAGAAACATGGAATTACAATTCCAGATATGAGTGGCTTCTATGTTGACTTCATTCGGTCTCGTGCAGAGGATGCGACTATAGTCGAGCATCACTACCGATATGACATTTTCACATTTGTAGTTGATCAACAGGCGCATGAATTGAATTGCAGGTTCAGCGAACAAGCAACAGAGCTTCTCGTTCTCTGCAATTTTTTGGATCCTAAGGACTCGTTCAGTTTATTAAAAATTGATGATGTATGTTGTCTAGCTTCAAAGTTCTATCCTACTGATCTTTTTGAACAAGAAAGAACCAATTTGAGATATTGGTTACAACATTATGAGCTTGATGTACCTACAAATCGAAGGTTTCAGAATCTGTCAACTATAGCATATCTTTGTCATCAACTTGCAAAAATCGGCAAATCAGTTGATTATTATTTAATTGATAGGTCATATAATATTTTTCACTCTTGTATTAGTTGCTTTGATAATTATAACAAGTATTAACTAACTTTTTCTTTCAAGTTGATTCGACTTGTTCTTACTCCACCGGTTTCAACCGCAATGACAGAACGTGCATTTTCTGCAATGAAGCTTGTTAAGACAAGGATTCGAAATAAAATGGACGATGGATTTCTAAGAGATTGCTTGGTAACCTACATTGAGAAAGAGATTGCAAGGATTCTCAACTGATGCAATTATAGATGAATTCAATGTGCAATTATAGATGAATTCAATGTGCAATTATAGATGAATTCAATGTGACGTCACGCCATGTACGATTTGACTAAAATATGCTAGTTTCTCATCATCTAATTATCAACATTTTGCTTTTGTCCTAACCGTAATTATAAATTTCTATCTTATCAACACTTAAATGGTGGTATGATAGTAAATATGTTGCTACAGTAGCTGTCAAACTCTTTGTTTTCTATTAATTTTTTTGCATTGAAGAGTTGTGCTATGTGTTTGGCCCCTTTGTCTCTGTTTCCTGGCTCCGCCATTGGCGGCACCCCCTGGCTCTGCAGAGTTCGGGAGAAGCAGGACTTCCTCACTACGGGTTTCTCCATGGATGACCTCGTCGAGTTCTACACCGTCTGCGGAGGTCGCCACCGCGGAGATGCCCAGTTCTGTGGACTCGTGCGGTGGTACGAGCAACGACTATCCAGGCAATAATACTCCTTTCTTGCCAGCAGTTCATCTTTAAACATGTTGGTGGTCTTGTGTTGTGCAGGCGGGGGAACACCTTCACTGCGGCAGCCTCAGTAGCACGACGGCACCGTCCAAATCGAGGCCATCTCCACGACCTAGCCACACCGTTGCTCGCACGGGCTGCTCTCCTCTGAGTCGGACCTATATTTGGAGTTTCCGGCTAGTTGCTTGGCGAGGCGTCTTGGAAATAATGGGCATGATTGGTTGGATGCCAATATTTGGCATTGCCAATATTTGGCAAAATCAAAAGTTACCAAAAATTGGTAACTTTTTTAGAGGTTGGCAAGAATCAATTGGTAGCCAACCAATTGCTAGCCAATTTTTGGCAACTTGCCAATAATTGGCATGGCAAAAATTGGCATCCAACCAATCATGCTCAATAAGACTCGGTGGATGGGTCGAGTGCGTACGTACGTACATGAGTGTTGAGTTCAGCGGCCGCGACGAGGCGTGGGATGCATGGCACGTCATGTGGAGGCCATAGAGTGAAAGCCTGGATCAATAAGTGTTATTTCTTTCCTAGTTTAAAGATTAGAGTTTCACGTATGTTCTGTGAGTATTTTACGCAAGGTTAAGAAGAGTGTAAAGACTTTGCGTGTGTCATGGCGTGTGTTTCTTTGTTCTCCCTTTGAGTTTTTTCTCTGATCTGCTACTTATGAGTTCCTTGGTGTGAGAACTGAGAACCAACAAGGCGGTCATCCAATCATAATGTTATAGTTTGTATTAGTTGGTGCTCATCCTTGTCTTTCTCACTCCCTCCCTCTTTTTCTTCTCTCCTTTCCATCCCCTTACTTATGTTACCTCTATTTCTTTCTTTCTTTTTGAGAACGAGAGATTAGTAACATATAGTTAAGGAACAGAACGACTATCCTGTTATTTTACACTAGAACAGTGTCCCGTGCAATTATATGGAAAATGTTTTTAGTCATCTTTATTTTTTTACATATACATGTGATATTATATTAGTATGAGAAATAAAAATTCAGATCACAAGCCGGTATATTAGTCATTGTATTGAGCCGTCTATTTAGGTACAGTTATGATGATCTATTGGATATAATCTGTTTAAGTACAATTATGATGATCTATTGGTTGCGATCTGTTTAGGTACAATAATGAAGATATATCGGGTAACTCCACCGTGGCCGGTCCCAAGCCCGGGTAAAGGAGGAGGGTTGTGTTAGGCTTGGCGAGCCAACGTAAAAACCCAGCCATTTTTATGGATATGAAACCCAATAGAAATTCATTGGGGCGTCACCCTCTTAGTGATGCGCCATATCGGAACCCGGTGTGGTGTTAAATGAGCAAGGGCCGGGTCGTCACTCCCTTAGTGGCGCGTTACATCAGCGTCCGGATGTAGTGACAAGTGTGCAAGGGTCTTCGCATTTTGCTCGACGAATGCGAAGGGTAAGGAAGCAAGTCGATGCAAATAGGGTTCGTGTGGGTAGTTGAAATGTAGGGTCCTTAACTGGAAAGTTACGAGAGTTAGTTGATGTTGCGATTAGGAGACATGTAAATATCCTTTGTGTCCAGGAGACTAAATGGACGGGTCAGAAGGCGAGGGAGGTAGAGAATACTGGTTTCAAGCTATGGTACTCAGGGTTAGTTGGGAATAGGAATGGTGTAGGCATCCTGATTGATAAGAACCTCAAGAATGGAGTAGTGGACGTCCGGAGACAGGGAGATAGGATTATCCTAGTCAAGCTAGTCATTGGGGATTTGGTCCTGAATGTTATTAGTGCTTATGCCCCACAAGGAGGTCTTGATATGAGCATTAAGAGGCAATTCTGGGAAGACTTAGAGGACATGGTTAGAAATGTACCTACTAATGAGAAACTCTTTATAGGAGGAGATCTCAATGGCCATGTGGGTACATCAAATGTGGGGTTTGAGGGGGTGCATGGGAGCTTTGGGTATGGCGATAGGAACCAAGAGGGCAAGGACATCTTAGATTTTGCTCTAGCTTTCGACCTAATGGTAGCTAACACCTTTTTTAGAAAAAGGCAGTCCCATTTAGTGACCTTTAGCACTGCTCAGCACTCCAGCCAAATTGATTTTGTCCTTACTAGGAGGGTGGATAGATGTGCTTGTGTAGATTGCAAGGTGATACCTGGTGAGTGTGTTGTCCCACAACATAAACTGGTGGTGGCTGATTTTCGCTTTCTTTTACGGTTTCCTCGGGACAAAGGTGACAAAATTATGAGAACAAAGTGGTGGAAGCTCAAAAGGGAAGCTCAACAGATCTTTAAGGATAGGATGATTGTAGGAGGATCATGGAATGAAGAGAAAGACGCGAATAGCATGTGGATGAAGATGGCAACTTGCATTCGAAGGGTGGCTAGGGAGGTGCTTGGAGTGACCAAAGGAAAGAAATGCAAACCTAAAGACACCTGGTGGTGGAATGAGGATGTTCAAAAGGCTATTAAGGAAAAGAAAGAATGCTATAAGTGCTAGCATCATGACAGAAGCACAAACAACATGGAGAAGTACAAAGATGCCAAGAAGAAAGCAAGGCGAGCTGTGAGTGAAGCAAAGGGGCGGGCTTATGATGAGCTATACCAGCGATTAGGCACAAAGGAAGGTGAAAATGATGTCTACAAGATGGCTAAAATTCACGAGAGGAAGACAAGAGATTTCAACCAAGTTAAATGAATTAAGGACGAGACAAATCGACTTCTAGTGAAAGACGAGGAGATCAAGAATAGATGGAGAGATTATTTTGATGAATTGTTCAACGGTGGGAATGAGAGCATTATTCTTGAGTTAGACGACTCCTTTGATGACACCAATAGGCATTTCGTGCGGAGGATCCAGGAGTCCGAGGTTAAGGAGGCCCTAAAAAGGATGAAAGGAGGCAAGGCGTTGGGCCCTGATGATATCCCTATTGAGGTGTGGAGATGCCTTGGAAACATGGCAGTAGTATGGCTAACTAAGCTATTCAACCACATCTTTCGGTCAAACAAGATGCCCGAAGAGTGGAGGAAGAGTATATTAGTACCTATCTTCAAAAATAAGGGAGATATTCAAAACTGTACTAATTACTGAGGAATTAAGCTTATGAGTCATACTATGAAGCTACGGGAGAGAGTGATTGAGCATCGACTAAGAACATTATCGAATGTCACAAAAAATCAATTTGGTTTTATGCCCGAGAGATCGACCATGGAGGCGATTTTCTTACTACGTCAGCTTATGGAGAGATATAAGGAGCAGAAGAAGGATTTACATATGGCATTCATTGACTTGGAGAAGATGTATGACAAAATACCTAGGGCAGTCATGTGGTGGGCACTAGAAAAATATAAAGTCCTAACAAAGTACGTTACCCTCATCAAGGATATTATGATAATGTTGTGACAAGTGTTCGAACTTGTGGCAGTGAGACCGATGCCTTCCAACTAGGATAGGACTACATCAAAGGTCAGCCTTGAGCCCATATCTTTTGCCTTAGTGATGGATGAGGTCACAAGGGATATACAAGAAGATATTCCTTGGTGTATGCTCTTTGCTGACGATGTGGTGCTAGTAGACGAGAGTAGGATGGGCGTCAATAGGAAATTAGAGCTGTGGAGACAAACTTTAGAATCGAAAGGGTTTAGACTTAGTAGAACTAAAACCGAGTATATGAGGTGCAACTTCAGTGGTGTTAGGTGTGAGGAGGGAGATGTTAGTCTAGAAGGACAAATAGTGCCTAAGAAAGACACTTTTCGATACTTGGGATCAATGCTACAGAGCAATGGTGGTATCGAGGAGGATGTTAGCCACAGAATCAAAGCAGGGTGGATGAAATGGCGACAAGCATCTGACATCCTTTGTGACAAAAAGATCCCACAGAAGCTAAAATGTAAGTTTTATAGGACAGCGATTAGACCTGCGATGTTGTATGGAGCAGAATGTTGGCCTACTAAAAGACAACACATCCAGCAAATAAGTGTCACAGAGATGCGCATGTTACGGTGGATCTGTGGGCATACAAGAAGGGATCGAATTCGGAATGAGAATATACGTGATAGGGTAGGTGTGGCACCAATTGAAGGGAAGCTTGTTCAACATCGACTAAGATGGTTTGGACATATCCAACGGAGACCTCCAGAAGCACCGGTGCATAGCAGTATTCTAAGATCTATCGACAATATTAGGAGGGGCAGGGGACGACCAAAGTTGACATGGGAGGAGGCAGTAAAAAGAGACTTAAAAGATTGGAATGTATCTAAGGATTTGTCTCTAAATAGGACCGTGTGGAAATTAACGATCCACGTGCTCGAACCATAATTTTCTTTCTAAGTCTTTTTCTTTTATCTTTTGGCTTATGAATTTTTTTATTGGGTTTCATCTCTAACCTACCCCAACTTGCTTAGGACAAAAGACTTAGTTGTTGTTGTTGTTGTTGAATGAAGATATATCGGGTGTGATCTATTTAAGTATAGTTATGAAGATTTATCGGCTATAATATGTTTAGTTACAGTTATAAAGATCTATTGGTTGTGGTCCACTGATAATAAAAGGGTCTAACAGATTAACGATCGGATGTTTTGTTTTTCTAAAATTTCTAGCTTTTTTTATTTTTTATTATATTCTATTTTTAATATATATAGTAGATAGTAGATTATCTAACCCGATAAAACCTTCTATTTGGAAAAAAAAATTAGGTAAGGCTCTTCCTTCCCAACCGTTTCAATTTCGCTGCTCAGCATCCACGTGTAACAAAAATATGGTCGGGCAGAACACTCTAGCTGGGTTTGCATTCAGTTCTCAAGCGTTAAAAACTCAGTGTAGAGAGAGAGAACCTGAGCCTTCAACTCAAATCTTTTGTGCAAATAGTCGAGGAAGATTATGCATGCAACTTATTTCTTATGGTAGGAATCTGTGTCATATTAAAGTATTTGAAAATTGATTCTTTGTACTTTTGTTAATCCTAATGAATGATAAGGTAGCAGATTTCTCTACCACGTAAGTTGAGTGATGGAAGAGAATGTGGTAGATAATTATTCTCTCAAAATTTGCAGTGAAGTTATGCACTAGTATAAAAACGCACATATAAGACTCTTTATCTGTAACGGTTCTGAAAAGCTGTTACGGATGAGGTATATATATGATAGTTCTTTTATAAATTTTACATTCATGACCAATTTTATAGCCAACTGTTTAAGATAACAAACACATCAGTGACAACTTACTAAAATTAAAATCTCAAACGGTTGTGTTTTTAAAACCATGGCGAATAAATAAAACATTTGGGATGGTTTTTGTTCTAAAACTGTTTGGAAAGTAATATGGCCCATCAAGGCCCAACTAGTGATGTTTTCTCGAACACTTCAAGTAACAACAAAGCTTCTGTATCGAAACCCTGGCTCCGTCCGATCCTTCCAAGGGAAGTTCGTCCGAGACCACCGAACCAGGACTTAGCCTGTCCTAGTGCTTTCTTTCGTCTGGACCTTTCAGGTCTGACCTCCGAGGAAACCAAATTGGCTCCTTTTTTGCCTGTTTGGGACCTCTGAGTCAATTTGTGTTTCGGGACAGAAGGGTTGTTTCAGTTCGAAACCTCCGAGTGTTTTCGGTTTGAACACTCAGTGTCTTGGGTTTTCCTGAAGTTTTGGATTGTCCGGCATGTTCGAGCCGCTCCCTTCGAACAGTGTTAAAAGGATCAAGGCTATCGACTAGAGGAAGGGTGAATAAATGATTACCAAAATATTTAACAAATCAAATTCTATGCATACTAGTAAACAAGATGCAAGGGAAAGCAAGTATGAAGAGATGAAAAATATCACAAACATAAGGAAGATAAGGATTTATTGTTGAAGTTCGAGCCTTTGGTGACACTCCGCATATCTATTGAGGAAACTTGATTCAATGATTGAAGTCGACACCGAAACGTGCTCTTCCTCAAGAGGCTTGTCGATACAAAGCCTCTCTTCACTTATGGCAACTCTTCACTTTACGGTAGGCATGCTCCAAACCCTCACAAGCTTGATGGGGTGCTTCACACTTATTCTTGCAGGCTCCCAAAGACTCCTAGTCATCTAGGAGATGCCAATCTCCAAGAGTAACAAACTTCAATCAAGGTTGTTTGGAGATGAATTCTTGCTTGATGCTCAACTAAGGCTCAAACTCTCTCTCTCAAAGATAACCTCACAAGGAATAGAGTTTTGGCTTGAGAAACTATGGCTTGTGGCTTAGGAGAGTAGGAAATAGATGTTTTAAAGAGTTACCGGTGCAAAGAGACTGGGGGTATATATATTTAACCCCTCAAAAACTAGCCGTTATACAAAAAAGGCAAAAGTCGGACCTTCCGACTTGAACTCAGACCAATGGCTATATTGTTGTTCAGAAATAGATATTGGAACATCTAGAAAGAACCTGGAGGTTTCGACTTTCAGAGCATAGGGGACAGATGCATATGTCGGAGGTTCTAAAATGGAACTCGGACCTTCCGGGATATAGCATTGCCTTACAAGACATATCTAAAGCAGACATCCGGAGGCTCTGACATGTAACTTGGACTTCTGAGATTTCAAATGACTTAGAAGAGATATCACAGAATAAGAACTTGGATGTTTCAAAAACAATCTTGGACACTCCAAGATTTCGAAGAGAAGTCCATAGCAGACTTGGAGCATCCAGAAAACTTCTGGTTGCTCTGACATTTGAACACTTAGGACTTTGAAGGTTTCAGAATCGAAACTCATAATGTCCAGAACAAACTCGAATATTCCGAGATTCCAAAGGGAAGTTCAGAGCAGAGACTCGGAGCATCCAAAAAACTTTTGGTTGCTCCTATATTAGAGCACACAGGACTAATGGCCTGTTTGGTTGGGCTGTGGCTGTTGACAAAGTTGTTATTGGCTGGCTGTTTGGAAAAGCTACTGTGGCTGTGGGAAAGTAAATATATGGCTTTTCCTTGACCCAAACCATCTACAACATTTTAGAAAATAAGCACAAAAGCTTCAGCACATTGCAAAAAGCTAGCAGAAGGCAGCTTTTCCAAACAGCTGAATTTGCACTGCAAAGCCCACAGCTACCATTGGCAAAAGTTGCTGAAAAGCTGGGCGTTTGTTTGGGCTACAGCTTTTTCCAATGGAAAGCTGCTGAAAAGCCCAACCAAACACCCCCTTAGACGTTTCCAGAACCAAAACTTAGAGATCTGGGAAAATCTCAGATGTTTCGACTTCCAGAAATCCGAATAGGAAGTGCAACTCGGAGGCTACAAGTTCCCTAGCTCTACACACAGAACTGGATCTTGGATACTCCGAGATTGATCTCGGAGGTTCCAACTTTTGTTTATGTGGGAGGGGTGCTTGCGCGCTAACCCTAAACCAATGGCATGTAATTAAGTGCTGTGTAAATAGTCTAAAAGCCCCCTTAGAAATGTTTTGTATCCCCGAAGGGGAAACTTGTAAATTTCTCATCTCCATCCCATCTCTTCCACCTCTATAAATAGAGCCTCAAGGGCAAGGAGAGGGGGATCCATTTTTTCCTCATTTCCTCATTTCACAAACCCTAATTTGGGAGATAAATACGAAACGGGTTCGCGAAGCCCTAGCCCCGCTCGCTATTTCTCCCTCGTGTCCCTACGCGCACCCTCGTAGGCCTACGTAACCGAACAGGGGTGCCTCTCTCTTATTGTCTAGGCTTGTACCTACGATAGTTGGCGCCGACCATGGGAATGCGAGCAAAAAGCCATGGCACGGAAGAAAAAGAGTGCAGCCAGGACGATCGTCCCCCGCACACCAAACCCGACGCGTCGAGCCAGGACAAACAACATGGCCATCGCTGCAGAGCTTGGCGATGCCCGCGTCAGCGACTCGTCGGCCGCTAACCTTCGAGCCGATGACACATCAACCGACACCCGCGCTGCTGGACTCCCCGCGGCCACGATTGACGTGGCAAACTCTGAAGCACGCGTTGAAACGGGGGCCGAAACCCTGAGGCGCGAAGTTAATGAGCTCAGGGAGGAGCTCGTTAGAGCGAAGGCTGAGGCCCTTCAGGCCCTCCAAGCTTTGAACAATGCTCACGCTGAGGCAGGCCTGCTTCACGCCGAGCGTGACACCGCGAGGGCCGCGGCGGCTCCCCCGCTGATCCCTGAAGTGGCCGAGGTAGTGGCAGTGCGATGCCGCCTGGACGAGACCCTAACTGAAGCACGAGAGCAAACCCATCGTAACACCCTCGCGCAGAGGAAGTCATGCAGGAGGTAGCGGAGGCCCAGGCACGCGCCAGGCTGCCGTCCCCAACGGGAACGCAGGAGGCCGCCGCCCTCCGCCAAGTCATGGCTGACAGCCGCGCAAGAGCGATTCCTCCTACGCCAGCATGTGCCGAAGAAGTCGCAGCCCTGCGGTATCAGTTGGATGCTAACCGGGAGATGGCCACGGCATCCCTCTATGGCGTGGGGGAGGGCCCCAGCTACCAACCCTTCCATCATTTCGTCGCGCAGCCGAGCGGGCAGGCCCCGGCCTCGCCACGTCGTTCGGCGGAGCACTACCCTACGTGGGTCCCAGCGCCTCCGCCACGCCCAGAGCTCCGCCATCCAGGGTGGGTAGCCGGACGGCCCACCGACGTCGCCCCGCACCAGCTCGAGACTAGAACCTACCCACCGTTGTCAAATGCCCCGGGCCTCATTGACGTGTACAACCCGCTGAGCCCAGGGCTGGCAGCGACGCCATGGCCAAGCAAGTACCGAGCACCCAGTATCACCAGCTTTGACGGGAACTCCGACGCCGTCGAGTTCCTCAGGGTGTACGGGACCGCCGTTTCCTTAGCAGGAGGCGACGAGGCAATCATGGCCAAGGAGCTGCTACTAGTGCTCTCTGGCCTAGCCCGAAAATGGTATCTCGGACTAACTCCTCGCTCGGTGTACTCATGGGAACAGCTCCGCGACAAGCTCACCAGCCACTTCATAGTCCACCAGAACAAAGAAGTCACCTCCTCAGACCTATTCTCCCTCAAGCAAGCTCCCCGACGAGTCGATATGTGACTTCACGCAACATTTTGCTCAAGTGCAGTGCCAGATCCCGAACATCATCGACAAGAGCGTGTGCGAGGCCACCCGCCACGTGATCTATAACCCCGACTTGGCAGGAAAGCTCGATAGGAAGGAGCCCAAGACGGTTGCAGAGCTGTACGAGATCATGCGCACCTACTCCAAGTCTGAGGACGGGAAGACCCGTAGGCAGGCAGAGGCACAGGCGCTTGAAGCTTGGACCGGGCCGAAAGCGGAAACCTATGACCGGCACGCTAGGAGGCAGAAGGACGTGTACCACGTGGAAGAGGAGGAGTGTCGTCCCACCAAGCAGACACGTAACGGCGACTGGGGCCACGAGTCAGGCCGTCCCGAGCAGGACTCCCGCAGCTACGGGTCGGGCCATCTTGAGCGGGACTCCCGTGGCCAGGCTTACCCGCGCGGAGGTCGCGGTCAAGGCCAGGGGCCCGGAAACGACTCCGGGCGCGGAAGAGGCAGTAACAATGGAAGGCCCGGCGGGGACAACCGAATATTCTGCGAGCTCCACGGCTGGGCCTTCCACACCACCGCGGAATGTGATCTAGTCGCCGCCACCCGTGTGATCAAGCAGCGTGGGCTGGCTACTAGAACCGACGCCCCGCGACACGATCACGCGGTAGCTCAAGAACGTCAGGCCCTGCCGCCCCCGCCGCCGCTTCCGCTCCTGGGGGAGCCGCCGAAGCAAGTTGAGGATCCACGTCGCTGCATCGTGCACGCCATCACTGGCGGCCACGCCCACACCTTCCCGTCCAAGCGACAGCATCGAGCCTATACTCGACAGGTGCAGCACATCAACTCGTCCCCACCCACCAAGCTGCCTCCGTGGGTCGGTGCAACGGTGACCTTCGGCCCCGAGGACGCCGTGGGAATCAGCCTCCACCATCACGACGCCCTCGTCATCTCGGCGATCATAAATGACTTTGAGGTGCGTCGTGTCTTCATCGACGGAGGAAGCTTAGCGGACATACTATTCGTCTCCACCCTCGCAGAGATGGGGATACAGCGGGCATGCCTCACCCCTGCAGGCATCCCGCTCCTTGGCTTCGGAGGCGAGCCGGTCCCAGGGCTCGGGAAGATTGAGCTCCCGGTGGAATTCGGGGAAGGGGAGTGCAAACGCCAGGAGAATATTGTCTTCGACATGGTCGACCTCCCCTACCAATACAACGTCATCCTTGGTCGGGTCACATTGAACAAATTTGGCGCCATCCCTCATCATGCCTTCCTCTGCATAAAGATCCCATCCCCCTGCGGCATCATCACCGTCCGAGGCGATCAAGACTTGTCCCGCAAAATTGACAACGATATCCAGGCGGCTATTCGTTATGTCCACACCGTTCACGCTGAGGTCGAAGCCGAGAAGGTCGCCCCAGGGGCAGCCGACACCCCAACATCTGGGTAGTGGGTCCCAAATCCCAAGCCCGACGGCGAGACGCACGCAGTACCATTGTCAGAGGAAGATCCAATCAAGACGGTGCTTGTCGGGGCGAACCTCAACCCGAGGGTCGCAGAGGCTCTCCTCGATGTGCTCCGAGCCGACCGTGACCTCTTCGCATGGGAGCACGAAGACCTCCCCGGCGTGCCCAGGGAGATTGTTGAGCACCGGCTGTACGTCAAGCCGGACGCGCACCCTGTGAAGCAGAAGCTCCGAAGAATGTGCGCAGACCGTCAAGCCACAGCCCGTGAGCAAGTCGACAAGCTCTACAAGGCTGGAGTCATCCGCGAGGTCATGTACCCAGATTGGCTCGCCAACCCCGTCCTCATCAAGAAGGCTAAAGGGAGGTGCGCGGGAGTGGCGCATGTGCGTTGACTACACCAACCTCAACCGCACATGTCCAAAGGATAACTTTCCACTTCCACGGATCGACCAACTAGTTGATGCCATCTCGGGATGCGAGCTTATGAGTTTCCTGGACGCGTACTCTGGGTACCACCAGGTATGGATGGCCAAAGAAGACGAAGAGAAGATGAGCTTCATCACACCCTCTGGAACATTCTGTTACGTTCGGATGGCCTTCGGGACTCAAGAACGCTGGTGCGACCTTCGCGCGACTCGTGTGCAAGGCCCTCGCACCTCAGATAGGACGAAACATTGAGGCCTACGTTGATGACATTGTCGTCAAGAGCACCCTCGCCGACACCCACGCCGCGGACTTGCGGGAGACATTCGACAACCTCAAGAAAGCGGACATGAAACTCAACCCGGAGAAGTGCGTGTTCGGAGTCCAAGCGGGGAAGCTCCTTGGCTTCCTCGTGTCGGCAAGGGGTATCGAGGCCAACATGGCAAAAATACAGGCCGTACTCGACATGGGACCACCGGAGAATGTTAAGGAAGTGCAGAAGTTGACAGGGCGTCTCGTCGCGTTGGGGAGGTTCATCTCTCGCTCTACTGAAAAAGGACTCTTATTCTTCAAAACGCTGCGTGGATCCTCCAGCTTTTAGTGGACGAGTGAAAGCTAAGCCGCCTTGGAAGAATTGAAGACATACCTTGCCTCGCCACCCCTGCTGCAAAGCCCTTGTCCCGGGGAAGCGTTGTTGCTCTACCTTGCCGCCACCCCGACGGCGGTAAGCGCCGTGCTTGCCAAGGAGAAGGACAAGACCTAGCACCCCGTCTATTATGTGTCTGAAGCGCTGCAGGGAGCGAAGGTGCGGTACACCGAGCTGGAGAAGCTCGTGTACGCGCTCCTCATGGCGTCGTGGAAGCTGCGACACTACTTCCTCGCCCATTCGGTCCAAGTACCATTGGCTTTCCCGATTGGCGAGATGCTTCGCAACAAAGAGGCATCCGGGTGCGTTGGCAAATGGTCAGCCGAGCTTGCCCCGTTCTCCATCGAATTTGTGCCGAGGACAGTGATCAAGTCCCAGGTGTTGGCGGACTTCCTGGCAGAATGGGCCCCGTCGGAGCACGCCGCGCTTCCAAACCCCTTCGACCCACTGTGGACGATTTACGTCGATGGCTCGTGGTGCTCGGAAGGCGCCGGCGCCGGGGCAATCCTCGAGTCCCCCGAGGGCAACATCACCTCCTACAACGCGCGCCTCGAGTCCCCTGTCCCTTGGCGCGCATCTCTTTGGCTTCCGTACGCTCTCCAGCGCGTCCCCTGGAGGGTCCTCGCTCCCTCGTGAACGTCTCCGTGCGCCCCTCCGCGGGGGTCCTCGCGCCCATGCAGAGGGTCCGCATGCCCTGCGAAACGCCTCCGTGCGCCCCTCCGCGGGGGTCCGCGCGCCCCCGTAGATGACTCCGCACGACCCCCCCGCGAAGGGTCGACGCGCCCCCGTGGAGGGTGGCGCGCGCCGCTCCGCCGACGGTCCTCGCACCCTCGTATGCAGCTTCTCGACGTCCCGAAGACGGTCCCGACCTCCCGGACGACCCTCACGATGCGACGGCATCGCTGGCGAGCTCGCTCCTTGCCGCCCCTGCGACCCTCGGCGTGCAACGGCGTCATGTACCAGCGCTCCCTTCAAGCGTTGCGAGGACGGTGGGGGAGCGGGGTGGTGACACGGGCAACCGGGGTGCAGGCAGCGACGCGCGGAACCGGTGGCAGGGCGAAGCTAGAACGGCCCGTGGCGGCGTAGGCGGAGGCGATAGTGACGGTCGAGGCGTTCACGACGTCCCGGCGACAGTGGCAACCCTAGGGCAGCGGCACACACACGATGAACGGAAATTGCCCAGTGCTAATCATCATCATAGCGATCCATGAATGCCTCGCGTACACACAAAAAAACAACAACAACAGAAAACAAAAAACAAAAAGAAGAAGAAGGCGGGCGACGGTGCGACGGCAGAAGTCATCCCGAGCAGCAGCAGTGGGCCCCGGCGGCGGTCCGACGAGGCGCGGGCTCGGGGCAGGCGGTGGCTCGCGAGGCTCGCGACGGGAGCGCGTCGACCCGACCGGCGGTGCCGGCCCGAGGCTGCGCTGGGTTCGCGGCTCGCGGGGCTCGCGTGGCCCACGGCAGGCGATGAGCGGCGGCGAGCTCGGCTGCGGTGATGGCCGGGCGACGGCGAGGACCCCAAGCGGCAACGAGCTCAGCCCCGCGGCAGCAGCGCTCGAGGGCAGTGCGGCGGTCCTGCGAGGCGTCGGGCCCGGGGCAAGCAGCGGGCGGCCGGTGGCACCGGTCCCCCGAGGCGACGCTAGGCGGCGGGCGGCCAGCAGTTGCAGGGCTCGGGGCAGGCGGCGGCGAGGGCCCCGAGTGGGGCGAGCTCGGCCGGTGGCGGCTATCCCAGGGCGGCGGCGCGGCGGTCCGGTGAGGCGCCGGGCCCGGGGCAAGCGGGGAGTGGCCAGGGGCGTCGGTCCCCCGAGGCGGTGCTAGGCGGCGAGTGGCGGCCGGCCGGCGGCAGGTGACCGAAGGTGCGGCAGAGGATAGCCCAAGGGAGGCGGCGGCGTGGGAAGAAAAGGAGCAAGGGGAGAGAGAGGGCATGTGCCCCGGGGGGCTTTTTAACCGGCTTGCCCCCCGAGTGCCCTAGGCGGCAAGCGGGCTGAGGCCCAGTCCGGCCCAAGAGGCCGGCCACTACACGCGCAAGGCAAGAAAGCGGGAGAAAAGAAAAAGGGAAGAAGAGAAGAAAGAAAAGGAAAAAAAGAAAGCAAAAAAGAGAGAAAAAGAGGAGAAAAAGAAGAAGAAAAGGAGAGGAGAAAAAGGAGAAAAAGAGAAAAAAATTCTCGCGCACCCCCCCGGGGATGACCATACAACTTCATATCTCAGTCACAAAAGGAAGTTCGGATCACATGTTGGCCACCAACTAAGGAAAGCACAAGGTCTGAGTGATCAGTTTGGACCGCGCGTCGACCCCCTCAAGAATCGGTGCGTCGCCCCGGGCGCTCACCATCCGATCGCCCCCGAATCAACGAGGGGCTACTGTGGGAGGGGTGCTTGCGCGCTAACCCTAAACCAATGGCATGTAATTAAGTGCTATGTAAATAGTCTAAAAGCCCCCTTAGAAATGTTTTGTATCCCCGAAGGGCAAACTTGTAAATTTCTCATCTCCATCCCATCTCTTCCACCTCTATAAATAGAGCCTCAAGGGCAAGGGGAGGGGGATCCATTTTTTCCTCATTTCCTTATTTCACAAACCCTAATTTGGGAGATAAATATGAAACAGGCTCGCGAAGCCCTAGCCCCGCTCGCTATTTCTCCCTCGTGTCCCTACGCGCACCCTCGTAGGCCTACGTAACCGAACGGAGGTGCCTCTCTCTTATTGTCTAGGCTTGTACCTACGACAGTTTAAAAGGTGTTTAGAGGGATTTAAACGGCCTATTTAAATTTTTAAATTGTTTCCTAATTGAGCATTTAGTAAGGCACTCTCACCAACAACTTAATCTCAATCCTCCTTAATAGTATGGCTTGTCCTAAACTCAATATGTTCCAACAAATCACCAAAAGAGCTAAAAAATATTCTTAATCTCTAATTTCTTCAAGCCGTCCTTCCATTGAAACTTTTTAGCTAGTTAAAGCACTCCCTCATGGAACTAATAAACTGATCACACTTGATGTACACATTTAAAACCTTAATCATTTCATCATTAATCATCAAAACTATCTGAGTTCCCCGATGCACTTTTAATCTCTCCCTTTTTGGTGATTGATGACAACCCTATTAAAGCTTGATTTTGGATAAGAAAGAGTTGTTTTGGATTCTATGATTTTGAGTGAGCTCCCACTAAAGGTGTGCATTATTGAGAATTTGCATTGAATGCATATGCACCTGTTATGGTTTGACATGTAAAGAGCTCCCCCCTAAATCTTATGATCCATGGTTATGCATAGAGTATAAAATGAAGCATTTAAGAGAGACAACTATGCTTGACGGTATGAGCAAGGTATTAGAGGAAACATGGCATAATATATGAGAGATTAAGGCTGAAACGTCCACCATGTTTAGAGCATAAGATCCACCATGTTAAGAGCATAAGAAAATAATCAAGTCACACACTTAAGTTTACAAGACACAAGAAAATATTACTAGAAGAAGAAAGTATTGTAACTCTCTAACTACCCACACACTTGACAACTTCAAAAATGAACTTGTAAATCACTCTCCCTTGGCATCAAGACACCAAAGAGAAAAGACATAAAAGAACGACACCTAAGCTTAGGGAGCCTGCCTAGACGACGATTGTAGTGTAGAAGGAGTGACAATCGGTGCAGCTATTAACAAAGTAGGTAGATGCGTTGAAGCTTGGGTAGCTGACGAGGTAGCAGAGTCGTAGAGAGGGGAAACGCTCGCCATGAGGTGATCTAGAAGGAACCAGTGTCAAGACATCCGGAGCAAACTCTGACCCTTCCTCGGAGAGTGCTAATCACCACAGATTCTCAAATGCATTTGGCATTGATTGCATAGCCTCTACTTCTGTCGCGTTGTCACGGTCTTCAATCGTGTCTTAAGATCTGTGATGGCACTATTTTGCTAATGAAGCATATCCATGACGGAGGCGAGATCTTGTTTGAGAGAGGTCAAAGAATTCATAACTTGAGGCTCTTCGGCTAGCATGCCTTCAAGCTCGGCATCATCACAAGCCTTTTGGCACTTCGAGGCTCGAGCACTCGTGTCATCACTCCCTTTACCTTCTTCACATATGGCCTATGGGGCAAGTGGGGGACTTCACATATAAAGATCTTCTCCACCATTTGATTGATCAACATCTAGATGTAGGGAGCATATGGAGAGACCTCGTGTGGTCCACACTCGCCATTTGCGTCACTTGGAACATATAGTCCAAGAGGAGACAATTTTCACCTCATACCATATGCATAAGAATATTTCGCTCATAGCTGCAGATGAAAGTAGCATCACCCATCTTTTGCACTATCACCTGACAAAAGATCTTGTTGATTGTCTTGGCAAATAAGGTCAGATTTGTAGTCTTGCCAAGCTAGAAAGAGGTGTCGGGCTCGTATAATTGCATTAAGCTGACCAAATCTAAATCATGCATGGCGCCCCACATGAAATAATATTCGTAAAAATCCCAACAAATTTTCCAAGATTAATTGTAACTATACTAGACCAAATATGCAAAAAATGTGAGGACCTTCAATTCAAAACTATTAAAATAATTCAAATACCGTCTTGAACTATTTTTGAAATATTAGCAAAACCCTAAGTTTGAGGCTTCAGAAAAATCACCAACAATCATGGAGGGTATATTTTATCCCATATATCTCAAAACCAAACATAGAAAAATCTTTCTTTCTCTTTTCAAAAATTTCAAAAAAAATAAAATTTCATTTAAGCCTATTTTGAATTTGGCTCTAATTTAACTAATTTAAACACCCAAAAAATTCATAATTTTTGGGGGACCTCCTCTCCTTATGTACAACCCATTTTTGTAGAGAAATATCTTATCTTCTACTCAAATTTTGACTATGAAATTCAATCAAGGTGATCACAGTTCATGCACTATTGTCTCTGTCTTTTCTCTGCGGATCCATTCTCTTGTCTTCTTTCTTTGATCATGTTCCTTCTTTAAGCATAGCAGCCTACAGTGCTCTCCTGCCAGCAGTAGTCAAGCCTCCCCTCTCTTCATCCTTATCGATGTTTGACCACACAAAACCCTAGAAACTACTATTTGCTAGGTAGCTGTTTTGCTGCACCAATAAATGCAAAATCCATATCACATGTGGATTTCTACCACCATAAATTCCCGAACAACTCTTGAAGACTCTTGGTAAGATTCCTCAACCAACCATGAGCAGTTTTCACAGTGGTACTGTATAAGAAATGCTAGTTATTAATTCTTTTCCATCAAAGCCAGATTTGACCCTTGCATAGGAAGTGCTAGAAATACATCTTAGAAAAGTCCACAAAATTCTCAGAGAGACCCACTGATATAAAAAGCCCAGATATAAAATAAAATGGCTTGGTACAATATAAAAATTTCCAGCTATCATTATTTTTCCAATCAGGGATAAATAAGCCTTTGAACTACACCTACCCAAAATAACTCTCCAAAAATTCCTAGAAAAAAAATCGTGCAGCCTCCCATATATGCCAGAACCTCAGATACCAAAAAATACAAGTCTATACTACTATATAGTATACCAAGTTTGAACTAAACTTGGCAAGCAATCTGAGCCATGGATCCATGAATCCAATGGCTAAGATTGGAGGGATTCGTGGTGAACAGTGTCGTGCTGTTTACTAGTCTCCAATAGTGAGCGGTGCCCAATTTTCCTACAACCTCACCTCCAATAGTGAGTGGGTGCCCAACTTTCCTTATTTTCTTCAATAGTGAGCGGTGCCCAACTTGTTGCAACTTCACAACGCGTGCAAGATAATTAACTTCCCTGCCTCCTTCTCCTCTACTTAAGCCAAGCAACTCCTCTCCCTCCCAATTCCCAACCAGCCTGAGCTCATTTTCTCTATCTATTCTCCATCTACTAGCATCCCTTCTTCTCCACAAAAATTAGCTCCCCTCAGTACATGTTTTCCCAAGGTCGAGCTCTACCTGCTTTCTTCTCCCAAGCTCCAAGTTGAAGCAAGTTGCCCCGAGCTCTCTTCTGTTCTTTATCCTCTCCTTGCCCCTACTCGAGCTGCATTTTTCCTCTCACCCAGTTTTCTCTCCTAGCAGAAACCTCAGAAGTCTATGTCTTCTCCGTTGTAACTCCGATCAAATAAATTCTTTCTCTGATGATCTCATAAATTCCAGAACTATCGATTATGGTAACTTTAATAATTTTTTAAAGGTTTGGAATTTAAATTTTGAAAATATTTCAAATATGTATGCTATGTTGATACATCTTGCTCAAGATTAGTCCTGGATAAATCAATTCTTTTACCTAAAAATCTTCAAAAAAATAAATAAATAAATCTAGCATGATAGGCTCAGTGACACTTTAAAACTTTGATTCATCTAGGCAAAGCTAACAGAAATCATGACGCGCTTCAAAACCTTTACCTTGCTAGGGTATATATATATGTATATACATATATATATATATGCAATCATTTCCATAACACCTAATGCCTCATGGTATCTACATCCTCTTCTTTTACCATGTCATATCATTTAAATCTTATTTGGGTTTCTCTGGCTTGGTTGTTTATTCGACTCTCTCCTGACGTGTAGTTGACGAAGTGAGGTAATGTGCGCCAGGAGGATCCGGAATCATCCCCGTGTCAGGAACAGAACCAGGAACTGCCAGGCAAGCATTTCTCACCTTGACCATGTTGAAACCTATATATGATAAACTTAAGTATTTTGCTTATGAACCTGCATGCTATGTTTGTAACAATACTATATTAAGTAAGAGTAGTTATGACCTATAGATGCATTGCCAAGGATCCGACCTGAAATACTTTTGTAGCCCTAGTATTAGACATTGGACATTGTAGTTCCAGTGAGGTACTAAACATATAGGCTATAAGCCAAGCCTAGTCCCGCGCTAGAACAAAACTCCAAAAAAAATTACAAGGTTTGGAATTAGTTTTGGTTCGGGAAAACAAAACCCTTGAGGTGACGTGAGTCGCGCAGGGCGGATGTTGAAAAAAATATATTTACCAAAAATCCAAAATAAAAGGGGAGATGATTTTGATTCGGGTAAGAATTTTAACGGCAATTTGGGGATGTTGATGTAGCATGTGGTGGCATGGTTGTCGGGATTGAGTATGAAGTCTTGCTCAAATCAACCAATGACCGAGCCTAAGTGCTGCTAAACCAAGTTCACCCCGTACGTGCACATGGCCTTTGTGGGAAGGACTTGGCTTATTATCCTGTCAAGTATTAGAGCTTGGACCCGTGGGCAGTAGGAAGAGTGTGCTAGGTAGATTGGCATCCCTAGAGGACCTCCGTGTGACTACATAAGGAGTCGTTCGACACAAAGGTAAGTCCATTTTGGGTTATGGGTCGGGAGTCACCGAGCACAAGCGGAGACTAGGTAGATCTTATCTAGAGGGTCCAGCTCTGGTACGAAAATGGGTGAAAAGTCTCGCTATAATAACCCTACCGATACACCTCATGAAGTGTATTCGTAGCGCTCGGCAACAAGGGGGACTTATATCTTGTGGTAAAGCTGTACAACCTCTGCAGAGTGTTAAAATCTATTCAAATAGCCGCGTCCTCGGTTATGGACATGAACTGGCAAGGCCACACATTGGTTAGACTGAGTTTTGTTTGCACAAACCTGGGAAAGGGACTAAGGACATGGGCATGACATGTCCACAGAGTGCAATTATGCTACAAGGCGGGTAGCAAAGAATTGCAGAAGAAGGGCCTAGTCGTACTGCAAGGGGTAGTACGGATAGGTATCGCAAACTTTAGATGGCGATAGGCGGAGCTAACGGGCTGAGACAAGAAAAGGAGGTAGTGAAAACTACCTCATGCGATGATACGATCATTGGAATTACTTTCAATTTTAAAACTGCCTTAGAATCTACTATCCTTATATTTAATTGAAAACTTACTTTTTCGCACAATATGTGACGTACAATAGAGCAGCCTCCTTTGAATCAAACCCTGCATGAAATATAGCCGTATTACTCTCCTGTGGGACTTGCTTGCGAGTACATTCAATGTACTCACCTGGCTTGTTGATGTGGCCAGGCGAAGAGGAGTACCATTCCGACGATGACGACAGCGACTTCGAGGGCTAGGGCGTTACTGTAACGGACTCCGAAATCAGATATGATTAGAGGAATGGATCATCGCCAAGGACCGAGAAGTCACCCAACATACCATACGCGCCATACGTCGTATGTATTAATCACCGTTGGGTAACCCGACACCGGATCCACATACCATACGCACCATACGTCGTATGTATCTATCACCGTGGGTCAAGCCGGCCAGAAGCGATAAAACTTCCCAAAACCACATAAGATTTCAAGAACCCTGTGAAGACTTAGAACCGTTCTCAAATCCACTAGGCAGAATAGAAGCGGAGGAGCCCGGTGATTCCACCCTCACCCTAACCTAGCCCGAAAGCTAGTGGGTCACCCGAAGGCCCGGTGGAATACACCCACACCCTGCCTGGCCGGCACCGCATCTCAGCCAGCGGGTCACTCGACCGACAGCTACTCGACTCAGTGAAAGAAAGAACCGATATAACTCTCTACGGCATACCTAAGTACTTCATAACATTCACGCAGTGTACCTGGGCAGCTTTGGAAACAACTCGAATACCATCACAAAACTCTACATATGAGGAGGATTTAAGAGTTTATATGTCATCCATACCAAGGAAACCTTCTACTTCAATACTACATGACCTAAAAGTCATTTTCAGCACACGTAGAACTCAAAAACAGCAGCGGAACATCGATACAAACATGGGAATGATCACTAAATCATTCCCCAACAGCTATACAACCCTTTCGTAGACCAAGATGGACAACCATGCAGCATTACTCAGTAGGGATTTCAGTTTCAGCATTGTAAAAGTCGTCGATACTAGGATCACCTGCAGGATTTGAATTCCCGAGTGAGTACTTTCGTACTCGCAAGTTGCAAATGCTTATTCCAAGTTAAACTCAAGCAATACTTGACAATTAAATGAAGGTAGAAGAATTACAAACCAGTTTTCAGCAGGAACAAACTAAAGACTACCATCGCTAGCATCCAGTTCATGCATAGCAAAAGAAATAACCGTTTATTCAAGCTTCAACTTCAATTTCCATCAGATTAAGCAACCATTTCAGAGCTGAAGCTACACCAATAACTTCCCACCACAAGCATCCAGTAGTTACCAACAAGTAACCCTCACTAACACTTGCACTAAAACTGAGCTACTACCCAGTTTGTGACCCCAACCACGGCAAAGTATCACAACCAATTTCTTTTTATTCCCTCTAAGACCTGCTAGCCAATAAAGGGATTCCGGAACAATTATCCCGGATCAAGTTTAGTCGAGGGAGGTAACGACTATCACCTGCACCTCGAACGGAGGTACGCCGATACGGTCGAGGGTAAGGGTTGGCCGACCATTACCCTTTTCTAACTCGTATCGGGCATACCTTCGCCGGCTCAAGGATTGGCCACAATGGTAAGAGCATGCGAGCGACTACCCGCAAGTCTTCCACGGACCCGATCCCGTCTCTCACAACTCCCCAAAGGTTCAAGTTATCGTTAAAGTGATTTAAATGACACGTCCATGCCAAACGCCCACATGAGCGACCTACTCATGCTAGTAACCGGATATCACACCAACCACTGGAAGTATTCGAACTACACAACATAAATTGCACAAGTTCGCAAAAGAATAACTGGAATTGAACCAACAAGCGTGCAAGCTTGCCTGGCTGCTCGGGGAAGTCCTCCTGCTGTTGATCACACTCAATAAAACCCTCAGTGCCCGGCTCTAGCAAATGGAACACCGAAACACCAAGAACAATAAAAAGGAACCAATAAGAGATGCTGAAGTACTTTGAACATAATGATATGTATGCCATGCCTCTTATGTTACACGAGATGGGAATGTAAATTTGATGCAATTAAGTTGACCTAACTTGGAGTTGTAAATCTTAACCATGTACTTGAGAATGGTTTGAAATTTCAAAACTTTTATTCTTGAGATTAAAATGGCACTCATAGGTAGGTTCCTACATATATGTATATATCTACAAATTTATGCATTCCAGCACAGGCTAATTGTTTCTTGAAGAATAAACCCATTTAAATTAACTACCTCAAGCTTTGAAGTAACCAACTTATATATCATTGATTTAACCTCAGATTTAGGACCTCCTTTAGACCGATATTCGTAATTAGTCATTAACTTAATAACCAGTTTGGAATTTTGCTCATTTAGAATTAAGTAATACCAATTCTCGAAGGTGCTCATGCTGGACTGATGACACCCTAATTTGTGGATACATATCCATAGATGCCTAGTTCACTTAAGTAACATTTGTATCACCACTTCCAATTGATGGATTACTCACCTAATTGCATATCTATATTCATCCCCAAATCAATACTAAGGTGTGCTGCCTACAGCATGTGCAACGAAGGGATTCAAACCAAGCTGATTGGACATATATATATAAGCTGCTATTTAATCAATTGGTACACTAATTGAGGTAATTGTAGAGACTCAACCGAATGCATTGACCTCACAATCCAATTACACACATTATACGGCAAGGAATGGGCTCAATTCTATTAATCCTTTATCTGGTTATTAGTTGGTTGGTTAATGGCTTCCTTTAATTGAAATGTTTGACAGCTTTCAATTAAAAAGAAACTAGTCCTCAATTCAGCAGCAAACTGCTTGCCATTAACAAGGGGAAACTCCAAGAATCCACCTATACACTCTTGCTGAACGATGATAACCTAAGGCAGGGAACAACCTAATTCCATTGATCCCCTAACTAGTTTGCGATTGATTAGATAATGGTTTCCCTGAACAGAGGTGTTTGGAACTTTTAATTACACGGTAACCTAACTCTCAGCTCAATAGCAGCAAGCTTGCCATTAACCAGGGAAATCGCTAGGGCTCACAGATGGACTTTTGGCTGTACAGTTATACCCTAAGTCATATGCATTTCTTGCAACATAGTTTAGAGCACTCGGCCACTACTCTAATCCTCAGGAGTAGCAGGTTTATAAAGAAGAACAAGATGATCCAGTAGGTGACTAACCACTTAAGAGGAGGAGTGGATCTGCTGTTCAAGCCTGAGCAAGGAAACGGCGAGCTCAGACCTCGCTGTGGTATTAGAGTTGATCACTAGGAACCGGAGAAAAAGAAGTCGTACAATCCCTTGCGTTCCCCGGTTAGGGCTCAGCGATTAACAAGCTCACGGTGTACCGGAGAGTTGAGACACCCGCTATGGTTTCGCCGGAGGAAAGGAGACTGATCTTCGACGGCGCCCTCGGCCAACACCTGCAATGGCCACGGCAAAGAAAACAATAAGGAAACCAGCGCCACCATGAGAGTGAAAGGAAAGAACCGGGGCGCGGTGAGGAAGTAGGGAAGCTCGCCGGCGGGTCCCTCGTCGGAGCTAGGTGAAGACAACGATGATCCGGCAGTCGACGGAGGCGGAGAAAACGGCGACGAACCCGGGGCAATAACCGGCGGGAAACAAGATGGAGCCTTGGAACGTCCGAGGGGAGTGCTCTGTTTGCATGGAGAGAAGGAAGGAATGGGTTGCCGGTGGACGCGTGGCCAACCTTCGTGGCGTGATTTCTGCGTTAGGGCCCCACAATCCAGCGATGGAGCGGCGCACAAGGGCAGGCGCCGGCGGTGAACTGCCCTGGGAGGAGTCGGCAACACAAGAAAAGCAGAAGGAATGGGCCAAACGGCCCAATGCCAGGAAAACCTCCTTTTCTTTCTTCCTTAAAATTTTTATTCCTTTCTTTGTATTTTCAATTAAGTTGCAAATCAAACACTGTGAGAACAGTGAGATTAAAGCTTTGAAATGCTTGATAGGAGCCCTATCCGAAATATTACTTCTCTAGGTTCTTATCGGATGGAGGTTTATTTGCTTTTGGCTAAAACTTGATCTAGAAACAATGGAGCTAGAGAAAATGTTAGGGTTTAAGAGATGCAAAAGAATTCCTTAACTTATACTTAGCCGCTAGGTTAAACCGAATGTGGATTGAACTTATTGAAATCCAAGGTTCTTGCTTTCCTAAGTTTGGTTGACTTCAACCCTAGGGCAGCATTTTAACATTCCATTTTAGGGTTTTAGTTTGCAATGCAAATGCATAGATGCATGCAGCAGATGAGAATGAGTTTTATAAACTGATCAAGATTAAGCTCAAGCTAACCTACTTATTCTCAACTTGGGCTTTACAGTTACCCCAGTCAGTTGCCTGTCGGATAGGCATATTGATGGGCTTATCTACGTATTTCTATCTTCCGCTGTAGACTTTTATTCAGCCAATCGGCTATGTTGTTCAATAAAGACCATAATGGCATATTTGTGTAATAGACTTGGTATTGTATGATAATGTTATCAAGCTTCTTGTGTGTACTGGCTACTGATCATGGGACCAGTACATAAAACACAAGGATTTATCCGGCTTTAAAACCGGGTACGCCATAGTTGACCTTCTAGCAAATTTGTCATAGCTCTTGTTGGAGAAGGTTTTGTAGTCCACGGCAACCCTGAGAACCTTGCCTTGCTGAGGAAGATGGCGAACAGGGGCAAGGGTGATTGGGGTAGTTGCCTCGGGCTCCATATGCAGCCTAGCCTAATGATCATCAAAAGCCTGTGGTGGGAGCTTTCCTTGCTGTTCTTGGTAGGAGCGGCCTTCGGTGGAGCGAATTTCTGACGGGTAGAGAGCTGACTTGCTTGTTAGCCCCCTGCTTGACATTATGGTGAAGAGGGCGAGACGAGGAGCGATATGGAACTATAGCTTCCTCAAAAGCCTCTTCCCTAGCAACTTCCACAGTGGCATGTTTCTTCGTCGCCTCCTCCTTGGTGGCTTCAGCTTTGGCAGCCTCGCCCTTGGTGGCTTTGGCTTTGGCGGCCGTGTGCTTAGCTGCCTCTTCATCTGCTTTCTTCTTTGTAGCCTCTGCCAAAGCCTTAGCTTCTACTACTTTGGCTTCCTCGAGCTTTCGGCAAATTCTCCTTCAGTTGTCGTCTGTTTCTTGGCTTCGGCCGTGTTGATGACTTTAGCTTGGGCAGCCTTGGCTGCTTATGTACACTCTCACTCCAATTTGCAAACTCCCTCTGACAAATCTTTATGGTTTCTCAAGACCACAGGAGCTGGTGCTAGCTTGCAAGAAGGTCGATGGACAACTAGCTTGCAAGCCTTGGAGCCTGGAGCTAGTCGTGCCTTCCCCACATAGCAACACGTATACTCAGAAGAGTCGCTCATTGGAGGAGTTGGAAGAACAAAAGACTTGGAGTTACCATTGCTCCAACTACTCTTTGAACTCATCATGAACCTGTGACATCGATATTTGAGAACATGGGATAAGTACATATGTCAACATAGATGAGAGGAAAAAGGTTTTGAAAACATTTTGAGGTGAACATTGGAAACCCAAGTTTCCAAGGAAACTTGGATGTTCCGAGATCAAAGTCGGAAGCTCCTAAATGACCTCTGGACATAATCCTTAGAGAACTCGGAGGTTCTGGATTTTCTTTCTATCCATCCAGTGCCAGCAAAAATTTGGACACTTCAGGTTTTGAGATAATTGTGGCCAGAACTAGATTCTGGGAGTTTCGAAATTTTCTCGAAACTTTTGATTTCCTTACACTCAGAGAGCAAAGTGAAAGTCAGATGCTCCAGGAAAATTCCGAAGGTTCCGAGTTTCGTTGAAAACTAGGGATGAGCTAGACCGCGCAAGAGATTTGGATCTAAATTGCACTATATTTCTAAGGAATTCGATTGAATCTAGTGCAAATCGAATGCAGAGGTTGTGGATTACCGTAGAGAAGGAGTTGCGATACTAGAGATTTGGAGGTGGTCGCAAATTCGGTGGCGGCGACACTTCTACAACGGCGACGAGTGGAGGAGAAGCTCAGTGTCAACGACAGATGACTGGCGATGGACTGTGCAAGGCAAAGCCCTAGCGGAGCCTAAGGCGGTGAAGGAAGACAACGCTGAGGTCAGGGGCGATCTCGAAGGCATGAGCTCAAAACTCAAAGGTTCTGGGTTTGAAGACGAATGGTATGGAATTACAGTGTGCGAGAGGGTCCTTAAGAGATGCCGTTTACTAGAGAACTCGGAGCTTCTGGAAAAATGTGTAGGGTTCCGGGATTTCTCGGGGAACCAAACATTAAAACCAAAAGGACCGATTTCTCAGAGAACTGGACATTTCGCTCCTACCTTACAACCGTATGCCTTAGCATCTAGTGACATCCGATACTGTGCTATGTACGTGGGTCGATCCGTCTTTCATCTTTGTCCCGAACCTCTTGCCAAAGGTGACCATCTTCGCATGTCTTCATTCCGGACCTCCGTCACCTTGGATCTCATGTGAGAGGTGACCATCTTTTCTTGAGACCTCTGTCACCATAAACCTCCTGTCAGAGATGGCTGTCTCTGTAACAATGTGTATCAATTCGGGTAGCATGGAGACCTTTCACAACACACTTGTTTAGATATACAGAATTCGACGAGGCGAACAATCCAACATTAAGGGGCAGCAGATGTGAAATTTTGTCCATGTATACGGATGGCAGTCGACTCATCGCAAAAAAAAAGAAAAATCTATGCCAGTCGACGTATTTACCCGTTTTACACTTCAGTTCGTCTAATACGTAATTTTAGTAGTTTATGCTACAGCGTTTGGCTAACCTCCTCGATCACCGGCCCCACCCGACAGCAGCGAGCAGCGCACGGCAACACAACACACCGGAAAAATGGCAAATTTGGCCCCACGGCCTCGCCTCCTTCCTCGCGGCGCCCGTTCCCGGTGGCGGCGGCGGGCCCCGCGCGCCGAACCCGGCCGAGATCGCGGGCCGCTTCCGTGCGGGCTCGCGCGGCTCCCGGGCCGCCAGGCCGTCGCGGATCTCGCCAAGATCGCCTCCTCGCTTCTGCCCCCGAACGAGAAATGGGACGGGGCAGACGCCGCCGGGGTTACTGAGGACGTGGTCGCCTTCGCGCGGGACGCCGCCATGCGGCCCGAGCTCTGGCTCGACTTCCCCCTTCTCCCGGACGAAGATGACGACTCGGACTCGGACGGTTCGTGCGTTTCTTGGCTTCTAAGAATCCTTCCACTTTGTAATGGCCTCTTTAATCTTGCTTGATTTGTGATTTTGGTTGAATCCAGATTTTGACATGACTGGTGCACAGCAAGACCACGCGCTGGCCGTCGAGAGCGTGGCGCCGGAGCTGGCGGATCTGAGGATCGAGCTCTGCCCGAGCCACATGAGCGAGGGCTGCTTCTGGAAGATATACTTTGTCCTGCTGCATCCTAAACTCAGGAAAGAAGAAGCCGGGCTTCTTTCGACGCCGCAGGTGATCTTCCTTGATATAATGCTTCACTTGGAGTGATAATGGCATATGATTTGTTAGCTGATGGGATTATATATGGGGATGGGAATCGGATGCGAGATCATATTAGTTGTGAAGCGGAGACCATTATGTGGCATATCATGATATCTGTTGTATTAGGGAATCATGAAAGGTTGTGGTGACAAGAGATTGGAGAATTAGTCTAAGTGGTTACCTCTTTGTTGCCTTCAGATTTGATTCCTCTTGCGCATCAGGTTTAGTGTCTAGGAAATAAGTCATGTTCATATGACAACTGCGATGATATGAAAAATGTGGTCACAAATGTAGAGGCGGTGCCTGTCTCTATGTAAATTGTGCACCATAGCTGTGACTTGTGAATGAGTGAGAGATCAATGCAAAGCATTTGCGTCCTTCAATTGAACTTATTTGCTATTTTGAAAATGTTCACTAGATTATTGTTGCATTTCTGTTGGTGATTAGCACCCTTTGTGGCAATAGATGTTTATCTACAACTTGACTGTCAGTTCTCTCTCATAGTGACTCTCACATCAAAATACTGAGTCTGCAACTACTCAGCTTTTAGCAACTGTAAATATGATTGTCTAATCTAAGTCTCACAATATCCTTAAGCTATGCGCTTACGTGGCTGTTATGGAACTTCTCTTCTGTGTAGAGCTAGCTAACCAAACCTTACACTTAACAAGCAAATGTGCCAACAAATGCATCTTCCCACATTCATTCTTGATCTGAATTCTGTTATAAATAATGAATCAGGTTTTTTGATGATTAAGTACCTTTGACCCAACTATAGAAGTTTATAGTGCTTTCTCCAGAACTCAGGCGCCTCCACTCAGACTTTAATGCTTCAGTGTAGTATCAAAGATATGCTAGTATATCCATTTTTTAGTGTCTTCACTTTGTGGTGAGCTTCTAGGCCTATTTGTTAAAGGAAACTTTTAAGGCTGTCTGGGAAGTTGTGGCACAACTAATAAAGGATATGAGTTTCATTTTCTTCTTTCGTTGAGTCCCTTTGGTCTAGCTCCAGATGGCCTTTTGTAATCCAATGATACTCTCTACCCGAATGCTTCTACATGTATGGGAGATTTAGTTTATTATTCCTAGACATCAATTTTCAATGGAGCAGAGCTAAGGATTCCATCCAAATAGGCCCGTAGTTTGAAGTTGCCTAATTTAGCCGAAGTGATTCATTGTAATGGTTAATGCCACTGAATTCTAACATGGTGCAGTGTCCAGACTAACTTTTATGTATTACTGTATCTCAATGGATTCAATTCCTTTCTCTGTCTCCTCTTTTTAACAGTGGTCCATTTCTCTGTTGCATGTCTAAAATGGGGCAGATACATTCTTAGTTTATCTATTCTGTACTTGATTTGCTTTGTTAAGGGCGTGTTTGGTTAGGCTGTGGCTGTTGGAAAAGCAGCTGTTGGCTGGCTGGCTAGAAAAGCGGCTGTGGCTGTTAGCTGTTGTATAAAAAATGTGCGTGTTTGGTTGGGCTGCGGCTGTTAGCGGTTGTACGAGTAAATGTCGAAAATACCCCTAAAATCAACACGTATCCAGCCAGCTCACCACCACTCCACCGCTCCTCCTCATTTTCTCTCCGCCTTGCCGATTTCTCCCAAGCCGGCCGACCGGAGCTACCGCTCCCCGCCGCCTTCCCGTCGGCCCTCCGCCCCTCCTCTCCATTGGCCGGCGAGCCAGCCAACCGCCGCACGCCACCGCTCCTCGCCGCTCCCCATCGCAGGGCCTCCCCTGCTCGTCTCCGTCGCTCAGCCCCGACCTCGCTCCGTCGCCGAGCGCTCGCCGCCTCGCCGTCGTGCTCAGCCTCGACGCCGCCGCGGTGCAGAGGCTCTCGGCGCTCCCAGCCGAGCTCGTTGTGACCGTGCACGCGGGCCAGACGGGGAATTTCACGGCGTGGCAATGTCCGCTCGGAGTTCCCTGAGCACCTCCTCGAGCGGCGGGGTCGGCGGGGATCCGAACGGGGACGGCGGGGATTTGGACGGGGACGGCGGTGGAGGAGTGCGGCTGGAGGGGCGGTGGAGGCGGGCGGAGCGGCGGGTGGTGGCCGGCGGGTGGAGCGGCGGGTGGAGCGGCGGGTGGAGCGGCAGGTGGAGCGGCGGGTGGTGGCCGGCGGGTGGAGCGGCGGGTGGAGCGGCGGGTGCTGGCCGGCGGGAGGCAAGGGGAGGCGGCAGGGGAGGGGATGGCCACGGGAGGGGTAGCGCGTGGAAAATCCGTTCGGCCACTGCGGGAAGCTGCTCCCGGCCGGCTTCCCGCAATGGCCCGTTTCTCCACTTCACCGCCGAAGCTGCCGTTTGCAACAGCTGGGCATAAGCTGGTCGTTTGGTTCGGCGGTGGCTGTTGGAAGGGAAAAGCCGAAGCCACCGCCGAACCAAACACGGCCTAAATGGTATGCGTTACTTGTTATTTCAACCTTTCATTTTTATCCTTGTGGTGTTTTAAATAAGTTTGAATCATCATTGGAATTGAATATAAAGTGAATCAAGAGAAAATAATGAACACTAAAAAGTCACGCGACTAGCCATGTAGTGTATAATTTTGTGCCACTAGAAGTGTTGGAACATAAGTTTTTGTACAATGAGACTGACAAGTACTGAAGTACAAACTAATACATAACAGTAGTTTAAGATGTTTTAGCCCTCTTATGCATGCTTGAGAAATGAATATATTGATTGAAAGTGATGGCTAATGGGCTCTCCTTGCTTTAGTGGTTTTTGCTCATGATTTTGCTTTGCTGCAAGTCATGATGGTTACCGTTTAATTTGTTCTGATTGCACAAAAGAGAAGTTGGTATCTGCAATTTCATTACATTGTTTGCTAGCAAATGTCTTATATCTGCTGTTTTGACTTGGCACAGATTTTGGAAGCTAGAGAGAAGTTGACACAAAATTTTGCAATATCAGACAAAGCTAGAGAGCAATGAAGACACGGTAGCTGCACCTTTCAGTAATGTAGATGGTACTGTACCTAATTCCGTGGAGATTGTGGGTGTATTAAAAGATCAAGATTCCACAAGGACCACATCTTTTAGCAACGTAAATTATGGTATACATCAACCAATCAATCTAGAAGCGTTATCAAAAGATACAGTCAATGATGCTGGAGCTGTTTCTTCAGATAGCAACAGCAGCAGCAACAGTGTGCCTGTACAACTTTTGCCCGTGTCGAAAGATGCCACTGAATTCTCACAATCTAGGGTGGAAGAAAGCACACGTGATTTCTCTGCAGAAGATGCTACTGAGTTTTCACAATCTTGGATGGAAGAAAGCACACATGATATCTCCACAGAAGATACAGTAGAAAATGAACACCCTGTGACATTAGTAGACAGTTCTCCACCTAAAGAAGATCAACAGGAACAGCCATCGATTGACCTCCATGAGCAATCAAGAGTTGTCATTCAGAAGGCTGATAACAATGACAGCGACGACGATGGGGATGGGTGGTTGGAAGAGGAGACAGGTCACCCAGGAAGCATGCGTATTCCTAATGCACATGACAATGAAGATATATCTTTCAGCGATCTGGAGGAAGACGATGGCGCAACATGACATTTGATCATCCACCTTTGTGCATCCTGTTCTGTCCCACGTCTGTTTCCATCCCACGTTTATATGCAATTGGCTTGGCTGATGTCTACTGTGTCTGTATGGTCTCATGGGGCTGCTGTGATCAACTGCCACTGCAGCAGAATTTGCTTCCCTTCTGCTCTCATCTCTGTGCCCGATAGATGTAAGCATCAGTTTCGCGATCAAGCATCCCCTTTTTCATGGTTTAATTTACCGAACTGATCTTGTGGCGCCAGTGCCTGTTGTACACTGTACAGTGTGTAGATAGTAGAGACATCTGCATTTGGAGATTTGGATCAACTCTGATTCCTCAAGGATCAACATATATCTTCAATACTGATGATGGAACTCAATATATTATGTTTAAATGAAAAGAAATATAATTCTCGTCACATATATGTCAACAAAATATCAACCCTATAAAGCTTCATATGACATATATGCATGCCTAAAACCTTATCAAGCATCCAGGCAAACCTGAGATTTGACCAAGTATATGAAAACCACGTGAAGTTTGGTAAAATTGGGCAAATCATGGACCTTATTTTCCGGCAGAATTCAGCATGTTTTCCTTGTTTCTATCTCATTAAAATAAAATAAAATGGCAGGTACTTAAATTTGGACGGTGCATCTTGATCCATAGTTTAACACAGGATGCCCATTTAGATGCTCAATCCAGCGAAGCTGAATTAATATTGGAAAAAAAAACAAATTAGGTGAGCCTCAGACTTCATGCTGGGCTCTCCCACATTGTCCATTCATGTGGCACCAAGTCAGCTGCTTGTACTATGAACATCAGAACATGACACATAGGACAAGAGTCACATGCTTGTAAAGTACTGCAGCTCCCCTCCATTTTTAAGTAATCTTCTTGAGTTAAAAAAAAGAGGTCATCTTCTTGGTAGCATTAGGTTGGTGTCAAGCCAACTCATGACATCAAAGGAAGTGCATGATTGGTGATTGCTCCATTGTTGTTAGCATCAAGTCTTGATAAGTCAATATTGAGTTTCGACTGTCTAGTTGACACCCACTCGACTGGATACATGTCTCATGTACACACCAATACCGCATCACCATGTGTCAAGAGAACGTATCCAGTGCTTCCGGTACCCGAGTCTGAAAACAACTTCTAGAAGTTATCAAAAATTCTGAATTATTTTGAAGGCATAGATACAATATACATCTATCATGTCATAACATTTTAAATCTAGATTTAACCCGTAGCTTGAGAAAGAAAAATGACAATTGTGCTATGAAAAGAGCTAATTCAAGTTGCGATTAAATTTGGCCCATTAACACTATTATAATTAGATTTGTCTTTTTTGTTTGTTGAGCAAGTCAAGTTGTGACATGATATATATGTATATATATATACACTATATATATATATCATATCATATCATGATGAGTTTATATATATATGTACATATATATCATATCATATCATGATGAGTCTCAGTAGATGTTTTTAGATTCAAGTGCACCGGATGCACCACAAGGGATACGCTCTCGTGCGATGTCATACACCGGAGAAATGCACGAAAAATGGTGTCAAAGCAAGCAGGAGGTCGTGAGTTCATTTAGCACGAAGACTGAAATTGGCGGTGTCAGCACGGGTCCTCTACTACATGGTACACTGTCGTGCCTAACCGTGTGATCAACATGCACCACACGAATTTCTATGGCTATACTATCAGGTCTAGACAGCCTTTTGGGTGGGATGGTTAATTAATGTGGAAACCTTATATTGGTTAGCGAGCGACCTGGGCGTTAGATCTCGAAACAATCATGCAGGGAACAACATTCCCATGTGGTCTGGATCACCTACAAGATCCTTTGCCGTGTTCCTACTCAAGCCAAAACAGTCTCTTGGATGACCAGACAAATAACAAACAAACCAACAAGATTGCTCACCAACTTATATACAATCGAGTACCCCAATTCACCAAAAGAAAAAACTAGCACAACTTTAATTTCCATTGATCATACATATATGATGAGATCACGACTAATCGATGAACAGATACGGCCGGACGGAAATTAATGCTGCATGGCTAGCTGCTGCATGCAGTAGTACTAGTTGTGGTCTCCTCCCTGGGTGTAGATGTAGTCCGTGTGCGCCACCAGCGTCCTCCTCATCAAGCACTCCTCCTCCTCTCCTTCTCCCACTCCGGCGCCGCCGCACCGTTCGTCCGCCGCCGCCACAGAGAAGCTCTCGGCCTCCTCCTCGCCGACGTCCATCTACGCTGAGCAAACATCGATCGATCAGCCTCTTGCATGCATGCATGTCCGCGCGCTGTTACAGTTACAACGTACACATATATACGTACCTCTCCTTGGTTTCTTACGGTTGCTGCTGCATGTCTCGCTGCGTGGGAGAAGGAGAGGAGGAGGAGGAGGAGGAGGAGAGACGCCAGCAGTGCAGAGGTGTACGGCCGGTGGGGCGATGGCGCCATGGGTGTAGCTTGCTGCTGCGGCTTCTTCTTTTGCAGAGAGAGAGAGAGAGAGAGGAGGGAGTGGTTATGTGTTGGGTTGGATTTATGGGGGTGTTGGGTTGGAGTTGAGGCGTTGGGAGGGGAGGTAGGAGGGGGTTCTTGAATAAGAGACGCGCATAAATTAATGTATGTAGCTAGCTAGGTTGACCTTACTTTGGGCTTATTCAATGGTAAACCGGAGGCAAGTTTTGAATCAATTCAATGGTGATTCAACCACTGCGATGCTCTGGCACGGTGGCACCTGTTATTTTTGACACACATGCAAGTTGTTTTTGATTGGCTGAATGGGTACGTGCACCTGAATAAACAGTTCAGCTAAGTCCTCTGCATTCTTATCTCATTTCTTCAGTAAATATGATCGAGGACTATGTGATGTGCTACGTACATAAAGGGTATATATCCGTGTCTCTAGTCGTCCATCTTAATTAGTTATGTGGCGGTCCGACCCGTTTAAATTTCTATATGTTTGCGTCGAATTTGTATCAAATCATGCATAACGTTGTACTACCTCGGACATCAGAATATCAGATGCATGCGTGCTGCACGCCATGTATCAGCTATGTTCATGTTGGTGAGTTTCAACATGGTAATGTCAGCCCTTTCGGCACGCCTTTCTAATTCCTATACGCGTACCTGTGGATAAAAATCTCATGCCAAAGCTCTATGTATGGTTTTTCAATGTTAATGCTGCATGCCGATCATAAGGGTAGATTGGCGAGTTTTAGAACAGGTGGTCATGTATGAATATCACCTGGACCCAACTGTCTCCGGAACGGAAGTGGATAGAGAACTCGATACAAATGGGTAATATAATTCTTCCTAAGCTATCACAAATCCATTGTCGTCTAGTCCGGTTAGGATATCTGGCTTTCACCCAGACGACCCGGGTTCAAATCCCGGCAATGGAACTAGTTTTTTCCACCGTCCCTTTTTGCGTGTAGTTTTCTGGTTCTGGGGAAGGACCTCCAAAACATTAACGAGTTTAATTATGGGGCCCTAAGCATGGGCTAGCGGACGCGTCATTTGGTACATTAAACTTGATAATTGCACACTTCGCATAACCGTATTATACAATTATAGAGTTGTCTCCTCAGAGTTGCAAAACGCAAACACCACTTTATTCGTGGTTACGGTCTTTTTTTCTTTTCTTTTTGCGATGAATGACAGGGGACTTCAGCTGAATTTAAATCTTAATATGACCATGCGGTCGCCATTCGAAATCATCAGAGAATTCATGTGTTTGTAATTGAACTTGAGAATTTTTGCAGGCTTCTGATTGGTTTGACAGTTAACTATCACAACATGCGCACCCGGTCAGAATTTTTTGGTTTAACAGGGTAAAAAAGAAAGTCCTACGCCTGGTACCTCCGTATTCATCTCGGCCGTCCGATCTCTCATCCGACGGCCATCCCGTAACCATCATAGGGTTCAACTACCCATCCAAGCGTGGTCCCAAGCAACCCCGCGCTTCCACCCGCCGGCGGCCGCCAGCGAAGCGCACCCCGGCAACGAGGACGATGGCCGACGACGACGTCGCCCCGTGCACCGCCTCCGCCTACCTCGATCCCTCCTACTGGTCTTTACCCTTCTCTGCTCTCGCAAACCCCAAACCGAGCAGAGAAAGCAGCCATCTCACGCAGCTCGTGGCTTCGCAGGGACGAGCGGTTCGGGAAGGAGGAGCACTACGAGTGGTTCAAGGACTTCTCCCACTTCCGCCACCTCCTCGCCCCGTTCCTCTCCCCCTCCCTCTCGGTTCGTCTCCACCCCTCTCTCTTCCCCCAATCCCTGAGATCATTTGTGAGAGGCTCTTGCTGTTGAACTGTGCTGCGATTTGTGAGGAGCTCTCGTGAGTTCTTGAATCTCGAGATCAATTATGCTGTGCTGAGCAGGTTCTTGAGGTCGGGTGCGGAAACTCGCGGCTCGGGGAGGAGCTCCTGCGGGAGGGCGTCGGCGGAGGCATTACCTGCGTAGACCTCTCGCCCGTCGCCGTCCAGCGGATGCGCGATCGCCTGGCGGGGAAGGGCACCAGTGGTAAGTTTACGGCGGTTTGGTCGACACGCCGTTCCTTGCGAATTGAAAAAGATGGTATACTTTCGTCATGCTCTTTACCAATGGCAGCAACATTTGATTGAAGATATTGCATTCTGCTTCTTGAAGGTGTGGACGTCGTGGTGGCGGACATGCTCGACCTGCCGTTCGATAGCGAAAGCTTCGACCTCGTGATCGAGAAAGGCACCATGGTACGTGTGTTGCTACGTTTGATGTTTCTCACTAGTGGGGATTAAACAAGGCGATTTTAGATTTCATGAATGCCGGTCCAAGCAATCTCAACATTTTAAGTTCAGCGTGAAGCACTATTATTGAGTAACAATAACAATTTAAAGCCATGACTGTTTATAGCATCGTGTCACTGATATCATGACGACCATCCAGTCATTCACACATAAGCAAGCAGCGAAAGATAGGCCAAGTGTATGCAAAAGTCCAGCACAAGTTACCTGGTTAAAAGAAGGCTAACATCTAGCAACTAAGTTAACACTCTGTGATTTTCAAATGCAATATATCTCCTTCAGAAGTGTTTTCAACTGAACAAAATGAAGAACCGGCGAAGTGAGTTCATGTGGATTTTATCTGTACAATTACCTAATAAAGTTGCGTCCAGCATAGCTGCACAAACAGGGAAAATGACTTGGTCCAACGATCATGCTAATAAATTCCAGCATCCTTTAAAACAATTCAGTTGATGTGTCCTGTCTGTCGACCTCATTCTAACACACCTGCACTGTCAGACCATCCAATGTTACGATTCGATGTTGTCTATTAGACTTAATGCAGAAACATCCTTTTGACAGGACGTGTTGTTTGTGGACAGTGGAGATCCATGGAACCCCAATCCTACAACAGTGGATAATGTAATGAAAATGCTTGAAGGTATCCACAAAGTTTTGAAGCCAGACGGTATATTTGTATCAATTACCTTTGGACAGGTTTGGGAGATTCCAATTGTCTAAATCCTTCTTTCATGCTCTTCAGTTGTCAACACCCTTGTATGTCAGATACCTTTCTTTGCATGGTCAGAGGATATTCCCTTTCCAACTTTGTGCACCGTACATGCATACTTATCTAAAAGGAAGTACTTGTTTGTTTAGAAATATCACACCATGGTTATGAACTCGATACAGCTAAAGAATGTCTTCAGAGGATTAATTAGTAATCATGATGGCGAGAGCAAGTGGAACTGATCATGAATTATGATTTATTTGTTTTGTAGCTTACCTTCTCTTTCTAAAAGTACTACTTTGTATTTGGCAGCCACACTTCCGTCGTCGATTTTTTGAAGCACCTGGGTTTACATGGTCTGTCGAGTGGAGCACCTTTGGCGCTGGCTTCCATTATTTCTTCTACACCCTTCAGAAGGTTTAATTGGCAGCCATTCTTTGATTTCTCTTGAGTTTCTTAGTTTCTTTTCCTTGTAGACATTATGATTCCACTAAAGAAGTTTTTCTGCACTGCTCAGTTACATCTCAACTCTACTTGATCCATGATTTCCCTTTCAAAAAACCTTGTTCTTGATTTTGTTCTCCTAAATCTCTTAGGGCAAGAGGTCACCAGAGTCCAATGGTCACCAAGATATAGTACCTGCTGTCCCAAGCATTAATATGTTCCATGAAGAGCTCGAAAGCGAGGATTACATATTCCGCACAAATGTTGATGAATCGTAAGCAGTAAATTAACAAGCGAGTGTGTCGGTTTGGAAGGTTTTGATGCTAACACATCAAGGGCATTGCCATCCGGTCATCCTTCAGAGATGTTTGTAGTATGTGTGACTTAGGACAGATGCATTTACAGGCCTTATTGTGCAGTGATGTACCATTGCCCAGGCTAGGGATCTTTGTACCATCAGAATTGACAAGAGAAGATATCATTGTTCTCGTTGTTACCTTCTGGCTTTGTTTCTCTGAACACATTATTTCACATTTATTGAAAAGAAAAACCATCATGATTATTGCTGATGTGATGGAGAGGGAGAGAAAGAGAGAACAAAGCTGACTCTAACTCTGTATGTGATCTTTTGCATTATTTCTGTTAGAAAAAATTACATGTAAATATGAAAATACACGAATGTTTTTCATGGCTTGCAACAACATGACCAAACATTAAGACATAATGTAATTATTATATCATTTTTAGAGGGATAATGCGATTACAACATTTTTTGCTGAAAGAAAATAGCAATTACATTATGTAATTCAGGTGATTTGGGCCGTAAGCAGCAAAGTTGGAAGTGGACACAACACCGAGAACAGAACACTCAGCACAGAAGCCCACTCGCACCAGGCCAACCAGACCCAACACCACGCCGCCCTCCTCGTCGTCGCCGGCGGGATGGCTTCGTCGGCGGCGTACCTCGAGACGGACGAGAACCTGGAGGCCCTCATCAGCCGCATCGAGCAGAAGTCCCGCAAGATCGAGACCCTCCTCAAGCAGTAAGCTTCCCTCTCTCTCTCCTCTCCCGATTCCTCCGCTGCTTCCTGATCGCTGCGCGTTGCCGGCAGGTCGAAGCCGGTGGAGGCCCTCAAGACGGCTCTCGAGGGCTCACCCCTCAAGACCCGCGACGAACGATGCAAGGTTCGCTTTTTTGTTTTTGTTTTTTCTTATTTGGGGGTTACTTGGTTTCGTTTCTTCCATGGATTCTCTCAGAAAATCTTGGTTGGTTTCTTGATCTTGATTTGTCGCAGTCGGCGAACTGGATCGTGGTGCACCGTGCCATGATGGCGATCAGGGACATCGACGGCATGTTCAACTCGCTGGATCCCGAGTACTACGACATCCTCATGAAGTGAGACCCATCCTCCTGTCCTTTCCCAATTCCCTTCCTTGTTTCCGAGATCCAACTATCTTAATTTAATCAGAATAAATTCCTGTGAGCAACATTTGACTGTAGGATTGTTGTTTGGAATTTGGGTGGTGGTGATCATTAGATTCTAGTTCAGCTTCCAAGTAATGTGTGACAACGTAGCATTTTGCTGGCTCAATCTTCCTGGACTCTATCACAGTATTGCGGCGATACTTGGCTCAATTTTTTTAATCATGAATTCTGTCTTTGCACGCACCGTTGATGATTTGGATTCCAAAATGTGTCCTTGTAACATAGAATTTTGCTGTTTCGTGATTGTCCGATGAACAACCTTTTTTTTTGAGGGAGTCCGATGAACAACTTAGGGTCGAGCACTTCCACAAGCATTAGCTCACGTAGCATTCCATGACATCTGTTCTGCACGGACGGTTGATAGCTTTAGCCATATCTGGAGCTACCTAATTTGGAGCCTTTGGGGATTTCAGAGTTTTATTCCTTCCGTGCTTGTTGCAATTTAGGTAGGGAGCTTTCTACTTTGTTTCCCTTTTCTGGAGACTGGAAGCTGCCTGATTATGTTAAAAACGATTGTGTTTGAGCACAAACCAATAGATTGTTGGATTATTCCGTTTCATCATGTTCATGACTGAGCCGCCTGAGCATTTAAATTTCATTCTGTTCATATACGGAGTGATACCTACACAACAGTAAGCGTACAAGATAACTTTTGGGAAATTTTTACTTTTTGCAAAACTTGAATATCTAAACGATGGTGGTACTTAGGTTTACTAAAGCACTAGTGGTTTTAGCTCGCAGTGCTTACTGAACCATCATTGTCTAAGCATGATACTGATAGATATTCCTATGCTCACCGGCATAGGCACTTCATACTTATATCCATTTTTCTCGTGTTTGGTACAAAATTGCAATGATTCTCTCCTTAGTTTTCTGGTTCAACTATTTTGGCAATAGATCAGTTTCCTCACGTGTTACACTTTATTTACAGTTCTCTGAATTTGTTACACATCTATGCTTTTTGGTGCCTTTTATGCCATCGCTCTCTGTGCACTGAAACATTTTGGGGCCTGAGACATCAATCTTTTCCTTGCATCTCTTTAGTCTGCAGACTTTTTAGTGTAAATCTATTTATAAAAACCATCTCATCTGCGTCTGTTTTGTCTCTAAACACTGATGCAATACAGGTACCTGTACAGAGGTTTATCCACTGGTGACCGGCCAACGTGTGACCAGTGCCTCAAAATTCATGAGAAACTGACGGAGAGAGCAGGCTTAGGATGTATATTGCGCTCACTTGCCGATACTGTAAACACTGTGTAAGCTTCGCCTTCACGGAGGGTGGACAACAAAAAGTTTGATCCCTGGTCTATGCTGTGAAAACCTTGTCAGTGCGAATTAGTTGTATGAGAAATTGTTATCTAGATGATTGTTGTTGATCTCTCTTTCATTTCTGTTTGGCAGCTTTAAATAGAGCATTGTTGCATTGTGCCTTACTAGACTGGCTGAACTACTATAGAAGTATGTTGTTTTCAACTTATATGCCAGGCCGTGAATATGACCTTGGAAACATCGGTTTTTGATTACTCCAGTTAACACTGAAGCGGATTCCTGTCACGCCAGAATTGACTGGAAGTGGAGCAGATTTCTTCGTTGTTCTGAACTGTTAACCTGCTCCCTAAGTAGTAGAAATGATCTCCCTCCTGCTATTCAGTCTGGCTCTAATTGCTGCTACTGTGATGCTTCTTAGAGAGAACTTATTTCTACTGGTCTTGGCATTCACATTAAACCTAATTCCTCCTTTCACAGTGCTATGCTCAATATTGAGGCTATCTTCCTAGGACTTACTCCCTCAATTTCTATTTTCCTGGCACTATTGACTTTGACCAGTCAAAGCTCATAATCTTTGACTAAGCGATATTTTACTACAACATATTTAGTTTGGTTATATTAAAATTGTACTCCAGGGAGTATTGCTAGATTGTCATGACACTACACTTCCCTAACATTTTATAGATGCATCAGTACAAAATTAAAAGTTATATTAGAGTTCGTGTAAAGTGATCAAATCAACCACATGGCTGATAGCTTAGCTAGAGCAGCTCATCTCAGGGATGCATGCTCGTGCAGAGCTACCTTCTCTGTGTAGCATATATATAGGGACGACACTGGTTGGGGTGGAGCTCAACGCGCAATGGATCCAAGGGCGTAAGCGCCTAGCAAATGCCGAGCCAAGCTACAGCAACTCGATGTGTTAAGGTAATATGATATTTTTCAATCCCTAATAACGCATGGGGTCGAACTAGCATGAACAAAGTTTCATTAATAATAAAATCTATTTAATAAACTATTGCAGACACGAAAGTAATGGACATTCTGCATTATAGAGCATACACCAACTGGCCATCATACACATCAACCACGAATGCATATATAAATTCCACAGGGAAAAATCTTGTCAATTCTATAATAACCAACCAAACTAATAACTTAAACAGTATCTCAATTTAAAACCCTTTTATTATACCCTTAATCACTGATATAGTTTCTCCGAATAAACTGGATTATTTCCAGGATATTTCCCCCAAAGGAAGACAATGGCTTATTTTTCGATAAAGGAAGTTCTTATTGACTCTCATCATCACATCAAGATGATATAGAAAATAAGAGTTTACTCCCGGCCTCTGCATAGTTAAGATGCACACAGCCCATGATCCGCATATACGAAAGAAAAAACAGAAGAAATAAGAAAAAAGACATAAAAAAACTGATCAGCTAATTAACCAGCTGCTGGTTATCGATCACTGCTGGAAACCTCAGATTGACAAGACAGGTACGACGATCAGAACATGATGGGGTCTGCACAGCAACCAGCAGAGATGTCCATGAGCCCATCCATGGCGGCCTGCCCCGGTGCCATGTCGTCGAGCAGCCAGTTCTCCAGCAGCGAGAAGGTGGTGGTCGCGTGATCCGTCTCTCCGCGGCCGCCGGCCGCCACCGGCGCACCCATCTCCGAGGACGAACTGTCGCCATTGATCACAGAAAACCGCAGCACCCTCTTGATCGTCCTGGAACTCCTGCATGGCCATCGTCCTAGCCTTGTAGTCAGTCGCCGCCGGGGACGGCTTCGCCATCCATGTCTGAAAGAGCTTGGATACGGCCGTGGTGGTGGCCTCGTTGCTCGGCGTGGTGGCGCCGGCGGTGGGGTAGGCCATGGCGGCGTCGAGGTTGTTGGTGCTAGGGTTGTAGTAGTTTGGGCTGGTTACTGCAGCTGCATTGGAGGCGGTGGTGTGCTGGAAGGAGGAGTGATCTGCAGGATGTGGTGTTTGCTGCAGCCTCTTCACCTTCTTCTTGAGGTGAGTGTTCCAGTAGTTCTTGATGTCGTTGTCTGTTCTTTGGGGGAGGTAGGAAGCTATTGCTGCCCACCTGAATTTGCACAGGGAAAATGGACACCAGGACCAGGTTAAACATAAGCGTATGCAAAAGCATAAGGAAAAATTGATCGTTCAAGGTTCGGGTGTTACAAGTTCAGGTTTTCATAATGGAGTTAACACTTAGCACTCTCTGTTCAAAAAGAAAAAAAACACTTAACACTCAACAAGTCTAAGAAAATCTTTGAGGTATATGTAGAAGAGTTGCTTGTAAAACAAATCTCTTAAGGGCTTGATTGGATTCACCCTGATCCGACTCAATCCCCCCGCTGCTATACTGGTTCTAGTATTGTCGTGCGTGTGGACGACCTGGTTCCAATGACAGGTCGTGTTGGATGATAGAGAAACAAGCTTTCGCAAGTCCGGTGGCCGGCTGTTTCGGACGGAGCTGGCCGCATGATAATTTGTTCATCATTTTATTTTTATTTTTCCTTTTATAAGCTGATTGGTTCACACGGCCTTGATGCCTCCGACATCATTTGAAATAAAATTGTGTGCATGATATGATGCAGAGGTCGGCGGAAGGACAGGCTTGTCCTCCCTTTGTCTTTATATTATCTAAAAAGTATAGAGAATTTGAACATTATTTGAGTCAGATCAGAATGTATCGGTAGGAGCCTTAAGGAAGATCTTAGCCATTGTGTTATGGAGCTTATTATAAAGACAATAGTTAAGATGAGACATATGGTACGGTTGATTTCTTACTTGTTGCCAAGCAATGCCTGGAGGTGGATGATGATCCCTTCCTCATGAGGGGTAAAGTTCCCTCGCTTGATCCCGGGCCTGAGGTAGTTGGTCCACCGCAGCCTGCAGCTCTTGCTGCACCTCATCAACCCTAAATTAACATCCAACACACGAACAACCAAACAATCACTCCCCATAAATCAAACACAAAACCAAGCATATGAAATCATCTATCAAATTGATTGAAACCGCATGCGAAACAGAACCAACCGGTGTTCTCGGGCACCGAGCGCCAGTTTCCCGGGCCGTGCTGCTGGATGTAGGAGACGAGGATGATGTCCTCCTCCGGCGTCCAAGGCCCCTTCTTGACGCCGACGCCGCCATTGTCGCAGCAAGGCGGCCTCCCCATGTCCAGTCCAGCTAGCTAGCTCTCACACAGATATAGCTAGCCAGCTGCTATAGCTATGTACGTCTATCTCTCTACCTAGACTAGCTACCATACCTGCACAGCCATGGCACTGCACACTAACCTCTGAAATTAAGCTTCTCCTCGATCCTCCTGCTGGTCTCCTTTATTCTGAGACACCAACCCCTGCTGGCTGCTGCTTTCCCCAGCTGCATGTGAGTGTGCTTATATACTACATGACCTCATAAGCTAGCCAGCCAACCCTTGGTCTCATATCATATGTAACCTTCCTTCTATGCTGTGCAGCCTGTGCTTTCCAATGCAAAAGTCATCCAGGGTGCATCCAGCTTCTCTCTCTCTCTCTCTCTCTCTCTCTTATCGCTTTCACTCTCTCTCCTCTGGTGTCTTTGGTGAAAGAGATCACATGAATGATCGTCTCTCCAGTGGTGATCTTCTTTGCTTTGCTTTCCCACACGAAAGGTTGACGTATTGCTCGATGACTTTTGATGGACCAATGATCTATCTGTCCGTCTCTCTCTCTCTTTCTCTCTAGGGTTTCTTTTTTGCTTTGGCGCCCATGAAGGGAGTAATTGCGTGTATGTTCTCTCCTGATTTCTTGGGCATTCATGGGGAGAGCGAGCGTGTGCGTCGATCTGGCAGGCACAGGTTGGCTTAGGCTTCGACGCGCGTGATCTTCTTTTCTTCTTTCTAGATCATCCTTTCTCTCTCTCTCTCTCTCACGATCGAGTATGGAGTATGGACGGACGGATGGATGGGTCTGAGCCGCTCGCATCGCATCGCGTACGTCAATCTGGACTACCAGCTTGCGAGGCCGTGACAGCGAAAAAAAGACAAAGCTAGCCGCATGCATGCACACGGCCGGCCACGGTGCATGCGTGATGCGCCGGGTCCACGGGTGCATGCATGCATGGAGCGGCGCGTAATTAGAAACCCAAACGTGATCGACCTCAGCGGTAACTAGACCAACAAGTCAATGTTTATCTCGGTCGTACGTACGTACGATGTATATGTCGTCCGGTCGTGCATGTGTACGCACAAGGTCAGAAGTCAAAAGTAAACCAGAACTAGTGAAAAGTGCTACAGTGTATTAGGTCAAAATCTTGCTATGATTGCGGCTTTGAAATTAAGGTCATCATAGAGAAGACAATATTTTCTCATGTCCTCTACCTTATTTTTAGAGATAATAATAAAAATGTGTTTACAATGGTTATCTTTTAGTGTCATCTCTCGTAATTAATGTTTGCATTAATATAAAAATATGTGATGATTAAAAATAAATAGAAAAACATGTGACAAAGGGAAGACATATTGCATAATGGAGAAAATAGCGATATCTTAGATATGTGACAAAGGGAAGAAATGTTACACAATGGATAAAATAGTGCTCTCTTAGATATGTGACCAAGGGAAGACATGTTGAACAATGGAGAAAATAGTGATCTCTTAGGTGTAAAGAGACCATCCATTCATCAAGAGGAGGCACCCTTCTCTCTTTTCTTTATCTCTCCTCCAACTCAATAAAAATTCTATGTAACACCTCTAAGAAAAGGCTGACATCACCTTGTTGGAGATGCCCTAATAAGTAATTGGAGTGTTGCTCCGAAATCACTCCCTCCATTCCAGGCCTCAACCTCTTTGATTTGCAGTGCATGTGTATGAACTAAAGAGACCTTCAAAATAGATGACTTATTAGAATGGGCACGCACGGTCTATAACATGCGCATATTCGACTGCTACTTTGTATGAATATGTTCCTAAAAATTAAAATTAATTTTACATGATCAAATTTTCTATAGAAATATTAGTATATAGAAAGGTTTCTGTATAAATATTTGTATAGAAAACTTTCTTTACAGAAGTTTGTATAGAAAAATCTGTATAGAAATTTGTATAGAACACTTTCTATACAAAAGTTATAAAAAGAGTTCCTATAGAAAAATTTGCATAGAAGACTGTCTATACAGAAGATTCTATATAAAATTTGCTTCTTGAGTTGCTTGATGGCTTGTCCCTTCTTCCCTTATAGAATAACTTGTTGCCACCATTTGTGGACATGAGCCTGTTGAAACTGCTCACAAAGAGAGCAATGTCCTTAAGATCATGTTATCTATTCCTTCGTCTTCACTTGAATCTTCCTTGACTTCTTGCTTTCCCTTTAAAGCCAAGTTCTTGGAGCTTGATGTGGAGGTCCTTAGCTCTTCCTTGTCTTGAAGCATCGGTGTGATGGTCCTTTGCAATATCTTGGTTGGAGTGAGAGTCTTGAAATCGTCCTTCTCATCGATGCGCATCACCAAAATCTCATACTTAGGAGAGAGAACCCTAAGCATCTTCTTCATAGCATAGTTATAGGCCATTTCCTTGTTTTAGAGGTCCAAGATCATTCGCAGTGGTGTTGAGGCATGTGAACATCTCGTTGACATCTTCATTCTCCAACATGATGAATCGATCAAGCTTGGCATTCAACATATCAAGCTTCATTTCCTTGACCGGTGAAGTTTCTTCACGAATCTTCATGAGATCATTCCATATGGTGTGAGCATCCTCAACAGTTCTAACACGGTTGAACTCATTTGGACTAAGTGCGAGAAGATGACATTTGTTGCTTGAGCATTGAGATGGATGTTCTTTATCGTAGATATAAGTCTAGACAGTAAATTTGTGGCACCCCCGGTCGGTTACGACGACCTCCGGACATGCCTGGGGAAAACGAGCGAGAAGCAATGCGTGAGGCGGACATCGACGTAAACCCGTTTCCGTGTTTAGAGAGTGGAATTGAGAGTTTACAAATCAGAGAGAGCCCCCGTTTCTCTACCCCCATGGGGGGTATTTATAGGGTTTGAGAATGGGAAATGAGATATTACAATTTCGCCCTCACATGACAGAGAATTTACAAGGGTATTATGGTCATTTCCCCAATCCTAGGGGATCTTTATGGAAATATTCCCAGGCATCTTTGGAGGAATCTTTGGTCGGGCCGAAGTGATCCCTGACGGCGTCGGGGTTGTGCCGGACGAGGCAGAACGTAGCGTCGGGGTTGTTCTTGACGGCGTCGTCGGGGTTATGCCTGACGAGGCAGAACGTGCGTTGGGGTTGTTCTTGATAGCGTCGTCGGGGTTATGCCTAACGAGGCAGAACATAGCGTCGGGGTCGCTCCTGATAGCGTCGGGGTTATGTCGGACGGCGCCGGGATTCACCCTGGACGGCGCCGGGATTCGTCCTAACGACGCCGGAATTCGCCGAATCCCGTCCGTCGTCCTGAGGGCAACGGGATTCGCCGAATCCCGTCCGTCGTCCTGGTGGCGACGGGATTCGGCCTGGACGGCGCCGGGATTCGTCCTGACGGCGCCGGGATTCGCCGAATCCCGTCCGTCGTCCTGAGGGCGACGGGATTCGCCGAATCCCGTCCGTCGTCCTGGCGGCGACGGGATTCGTTCTGACGGCGCCGAGATTCGCCGAATCCCGTCCGTCGTCCTGACGGCGCCGGGATTTGCCGAATCCCGTCCGTTGTCCTGGCGGCGACGGGATTCGGCGCCTTGACGGCGTCGGGGTTGTTTCTTGACCGCGGGGGGAAAATATCAATTCGGGGTTGCGCGGGAACCCTCCTCCAACAGTAGCCCCTTACCGGTTGGGGCGGTCGAACAACGCCCGTCCGAGCCGGCACACTAATCCCAAGGGGTTGGTGCGCAGGCCGGATCGACGACGAGCCCTCCTCCTATTCCTTTTTTTCCTTCTCTTTTTTCTTCTTTTCCTTTTTCTTCTTTCTCCAGGCTGAACCTTTCCTGCCCACTTTGGACCGTGGCCCAGCTCAAGCCGTGGGGCAACCGATGGGTGAGTTTTAACGCCGGACGGAGCATGTCGATGCTGAAGAGCATGTCGACTTCGGTGGAGTATGTCGATGCCGGACGGAACACGTCGACGCCGGGCGGAGCGTGTTGATGCCGGGCGGAGTGTTTGTCGCCGGAAGGAGCATGTCGACGCTAAGGCGTATGTCGACTTTGGCAGAGTATGTCGCCGCCAGACGGAACACGTCGTCGGCAGGCAGAGCGTGTCGACGCCGGGCGGAGTGTCGACGCCGGATGGAGCATGTCGACGCTGAGGCGCATGTTGACTTCAGCAGAGTATGTCGACGCCGGACGGAACACGTCGACGGCCGAGGGAGCGTGTCGACACCGGGCGGAGTGTCAACACCGACGGAGCATGTCGATGCTGAAGAGTTTGTCGACTTCGGCGGAGTATGTCGACGCTAGATGGAACACATCGACGCCGGGCGGGGTGTGTTGTTGCCGGCGGAGTGTCGTCGCCGGAAGGAGCATGTCGACGCTGAGGTGCATGTTGACTTTGGCGGAGTATGTTGCCGCCGGACGGAACACGTCGACGCCGGGGAGCATGTCGACTTCAGCGGTGTATGTCGATGTCGAGGTGCATGTCGAATTCGGCGGAGTATGTCGACGCTGAGAAGCATGTCAACTTTGGTGGTGCATGTCGACGCCGAGGTGCATGTCGACGCCGGACGGAACACGTCGACGCCGGGTGGAGCGTGTCAACGCCGGGTGGAGTGTCATCGTCGGAAGGAGCATGTCGACGTTGAGGTGCATGTCGACTTCGGCGGAGTATGTCGCCGCCGGACGGAACACGTCGACGCCGGGTGGAGCGTGTCAACGCCGGGCGGAGTGTCATCGCCGGAAGGAGCACGTCGACGCTGAGGAGCATGTCGACTTCGGCGGAGTATGTCGCCGCCGGATGGAACACGTCGATGCCGGGCGGAGTGTCAACACCGGACGGAGCATGTCGACGCTGAAGAATATGTCGACTTCGGCGAAGTATGTCGACGCCGGACGGAACACGTCGACGCCGGATGGAGCGTGTTGACGCTGGGTGGAGTGTCAACGCTGGACAGAACATGTCGACGCTGAGGAGCATGTTGACGCCGGATGGGACACGTCGACGCCGGGCGGAGCGTGTAAACACCAAGCGAGACAATGATGCTAGGCGCTCGGCTTTGTTTCTAGGGGAGCCCCTTGCCAGGATGGAAGGTGACGAGGGTACATATGGACCGTGCCCATGGAGGGCATTGAGGCACATGCGGTACACTTGGTACTCGATGGCGACAAACACATGACACTCGATGGTGGCAAACACTTGGCGCTCGATGGCGACAAATAATTGGTCACTCAATGGTGACAAACACATGACACTCCATGGTGGCAAACACTTGGCACTCGATGGCGATAAATAATTGGTTACTTGATGGCGACAAACACATGACACTCGATGGTGGCAAACACTTGGCGCTCGGTGGTGCGTGTAAGAACATTTCTGCCTTACTTTGACGTATATATGCCTGTTTCGACGTCACGGGGAGCTTACCGTCACATGACCCCAGAGGGAAGGGACACTCTATCCTAGACAGAGATGGCTCGACATCGTGGGGAGCTTACCGTCGCACGACCTCGGAGGGAAGACAGTCTATTCCGGATGGAGGTGGCTCGACATCGCGGGGAGCTTATCGTCGCACGACCCTGGAGGGAAGACAGTCTATTCTGGATGGAGGTGGCTCGACATCGCAGGGAGCTTATCGTCGCACGACTCCGGAGGGAAGGGACACTCTATCCCGGATGGAGGTGGCTGGACATCGCGGGGAGCTTATCGTCGCATGACTCCAGAGGGAAGGGACACTCTATCCCGGATGGAGGTGGCTCGACATCGTGGGGAGCTATTCATCGCACGACCCCAGAGGGAAGGGACACTCTATCCCGGACGGAGGTGGCTCGACGTCGCAGGGAGCTTACCGTCGCACGACCCCGGAGGGAAGGGACACTCTATCCTGGATGGAGATGGCTCGACATCGTGGGGAGCTTACCGTCGCACGACCCTGGAGGGAAGGCAGTCTATTCCGGATGGAGGTGGCTCGACATCGCGGGGAGCTTATCGTCGCACGACCCCGGAGGGAAGGGACACTCTATCCCGGATGGAGGTGGCTCGACATCGCGGGGAGCTATTCGTCGCACGACCCCGGAGGGAAGGGACACTCTATCCCGGACGGAGGTGGCTCGACGTCGCAGGGAGCTTACCGTCGCACGACCCCGGAGGGAAGGGACACTCTATCCCGGACGGAGATGGCTCGACATCGTGGGGAGCTTACCGTCGCACGACCCCGGAGGGACGGGACACTCTATCCCGGATGGAGGTGGCTTGACATCGCGGGGAGCTAGTCGTCGCACGACCCCGGAAGGAAGAGACACTCTATCCCGGACGGAGATGGCTCGACATCGCGGGGAGCTTACCGTCGCACGACCCCAGAGGGACGGGACACTCTATCCCGGATGGAGGTGGCTCGACATCGCGGGGAGCTTCTCATCGCACGACCCCGGAGGGAAGGGACACTCTATCCCGGACGGAGGTAGCTTGACGTTGCGGGGAGCTTGATGCCATGTCAATGCGTTAAGCCCTTTGCTGAGACAGAGTTATCTACACTTGTGGATGAAGCGTGGTGACGGTAATGTTGATGTCCGCTACTGACATGCTTAGTCGAAGCGGCACGAGCAATGCGGACGTGCGCGTGACCGATGTCGATGATGACCCCGTGCATTGTCGATGATAATAGGAGCGAAGGACACATAGTCCAAAGTGGCAAGTGGTCATCGGGACGACGAGGTCACGCGATGTCACCAAGGGCGAGACAGAGGACACTTAAGTCCGAGCGCACGCACGGGCGATATTGATGAGGAGCCCCTAGTGTCGCCGAGGGTGCGCAGGCAAGTGAGCGAGCCACAATCTCGCAGGCGACCGAGCGCGTGGGGCGTGGGCGATGTTGACGAGCGCCTGATATCGTCGAGGACAGGCGCAGAAGACGCCAAGTCCGAGAGCGCGTGTGATGGCGATGTCAACGACGAGCCCCTAGTGCTGACCGAGGGCGGGCGCGGAGGACGCCAAGCCCGAGAGCGTGGACGAGAGTGACGCCGATGGCGAGCCCCTGGTGTCGCCGAGGGCAGACGCGGAGGACGCCAAGTCCGAGAGCAGTGGACGAGGGCGATGTCGACGACGAGTCCTTAGTGTCACTGAGGGCTGGCGCGGAGGACGCCGAGCCCCGAGAGCGTAGACGAGGGCGATGTCGATGACGAGCCCCTGGTGTCGCCGAGAACGGGCGCGAAAGCGTGTGGGCGAACGCGCGATGTGCGAGCGATGTGTGCGCGACGTGGACGAGGGTGATGTCGATTACGAGCCTCTAGTGTCGCCGAGGGGCGGGCACGGAAGCATGCGCGCGACGTCGCGGGCGATGTGCACGCGACGTGGACGAGGGCGATGTCGATGATGAGCCTCTGGTGTCACCGAGGGCGGGCGTGGAGGACGCCAAGCCCGAGAGCGCAGGGTGAGGGCGACGTCGATGACGAGCCCCTAGCATCGCCGAGGGCGGGCGCTAAGGATGCCAAGCCCAAGAGCGTAGGGCAACGTCAATGATGAGTCTCTAGTGTCGGCAGTGCCTGTGGAGAGGTCGCGTGCGTCGCGGTTGCTGACGTCGTTCTGGAGTTTCTCCTCGATATCATCCTAGTTGACATGACTTCTTGCCCGTGTCCCCACGGTCGGCGCCAACTGTCGTAGATATAAGTCTAGACAGTAAATTTGTGGCACCCCCGGTCGGTTACGACGACCTCCGGACGTGCCTGGGGAAAATGAGCGAGAAGCAATGCGCGAGACGGACGTCGACGTAAACCCGTTTCCGTGTTTAGAGAGTGGAATTGAGAGTTTACAAATCAGAGAGAGCCCCCGTTTCTCTACCCCCATGGGGGGTATTTATAGGGTTTGAGAATGGGAAATGAGAGATTACAATTTCGCCCTCACATGAGAGAGAATTTATAAGGGTATTATGATCATTTCCCCAATCCTAGGGGATCTTATGGAAATATTCCCAGGCATCTTCGGAGGAATCTTTGGTTGGGCCGAAGTGATCCCTGACGGTGTCGGGGTTGTACCGGACGAGGCAGAACGTAGCGTCGGAGTTGTTCTTGACGGCGTCGTCAGGGTTATGCCTGACGAGGTAGAACGTAGCGTCGGGGTCGCTCCTGATAGCGTCGGGGTTATGCCGGACGGCTTCGGGATTCACCCTGGACGGCGCCGGGATTCGTCCTAACGACGCCGGGATTCGCCGAATCCCGTCCATCGTCCTGAGGGCGACGGGATTCGCCGAATCCCGTCCGTCGTCCTGGCGGCGACGGGATTCGTCCTGACAGCGCCGGGATTCGCCGAATCTCGTCCGTCGTCCTGAGGGCGACGGGATTCGCCGAATCCGTCCGTCGTCCTGGCGGCGACGGGATTCGTTCTGACGGCGCCGGGATTCGTCGAATCCCGTCCGTCGTCCTGGCGGTGACGGGATTCGGCGCCTTGACGGCGTCGGGTTGTTTCTTGACCGCGGAGGAAAACATCGATTCAGGGTTGCACAGGAACCCTCCTCCAACATTCTTCAACCGGTATTAGGAAGTCGATCATCCTCGACAAAGGCACATCCATGCTCAACGATATACCAAATGCTAGGGTGAATAGTGATGACGTGCAAGTGCACATGATCTTATAGTACCTTCTCTAGGAGTATCTGTCCTAGGTATTATCATACCCATGAGGAGCGGAGAATAGCCTCTTACCGTCTTCCCCACGATCATAGTGTTACGGGTTACAATCGTGCTTACATCAAGTTCGCAACCTTGAAATACTGCCAAGACTATTGGTACTTCATCTAATAAAAAGGATAACGAGCTTATATAATAAAAACAATAATAATATTAAAAGCAGACTCAATATAAACATAAATGAAAATCATCACGTTGCGGAAATGTAAAAGAGAGTTGCAACTATAATAATGATTAGGGATTGGAGATACATGTCCATGACTTCCTGTAGATAGCGATTTATATCATAGGTTTCCAAGATGACTTCTTCATCTCAAGGTTTGGTAGGTGAATCTGGTAATTTATTATCCTTTAGATGGGTCCTCAATACTACCGTCCACTTCCACGCTTTAGCTAGGTGACGGTCCATTATTAAGGTCACTAGACCGAACCCATGCTTTAAGATTAATGCCTTACCTGTGATCCTCGAGTTGCAAATGGATCCTCGTTGATACCTGCATCTGTCACCTTACACGTTGTAGATTTGCTAAGACAATAAGTATTCAATCTTATATTCCCTCCGGTTTCCTAAAGCCATCGTTTTAAATATGGGTAGAGTTCCTTTTTAAAACTTTGAGTACTAATATCTTTACAAATATTATATTAGATACTTGAAAATCATATGCATAAATTTGTCTCAAATAATACTTTCATAATATATAATTTTATTAGGTTTTATAAATAATTACACTAGATATGAGTGGTCAAAGTTGTGTTTTGAAGACCGTATCAATGTCCAAATGACAGCTTCTATAGAACCAGATGGAGTAGTTAATTAAGAAATATAATTATATGCATGTTATCCGAACGCTTTAATTAGAATACCAAGTGATGCGATGAAACAAAACCATTGACACGTAAGCGTCACATCAGGTGAAAACCGTGCGACATGGGCCGTTAAAATATAGACGGTTTTGATAATTTGAGATTTGTTTTAGGTACAATTTCAAACACGTACTAGGACAAAAGGTGCCCTGGGGTAAAGTTCAATGTCTAAAAGTGGTCTTTTTCCTATAACTATCACTCCAAAGATGTGCAATTGTACATTTGCCATCGCAAATTAATGACGTAATTGTTTGTCGTAGCACTTCAGAAAAGGTGAAATCGAGTGTTTATCACCGACAGTGGTCAACGGTATTGACCATGGTCAAATGACGTATTTTAAAAATTAAGAAAACACATTCACATGTCATGAAAGAATGTGGGAAAAAATTCCTCGATATACATCGTGGATGAGGTTTGAACTTGTAAAATTTTGGACAAACATACGTGCACTGTGAGCTAATTTTTTTTTGAAAATAATACCCTTACGTTTGCTGTCATAAATCTCCTGAGTTGTTCATTTTATTAAGAATATTTTCCTGCCTTCAGAAAGATTAGATTTTTCCAACTTCAAAAAACAAAAGAATATGAGGTTTGTAAGTTGACCAGCAACAAGCAACAGCATGATCTAAAGTGCTTTCGTTTCTTTTTCACTTTTGCAATGGATAAAATGATGGCTTTAAAATGCACGGGTAAATGCCAGCTAAAGTTGTTGAGATCTGGCCTCCATTTTACACCACAACCCAAGCAGAAGCAGCGCCTTCAATTGCCGCCATTTCTTCTTATCTGCCAACGTCTCCCTCTGCTCCCGTCCCAAATGCACGACAAATAATCATAGTATTTATTTCAACAGTGTGTTTTCACAGTGGCCTGTTCAGGGCATATACGAAGGTAGAATGAGTTGCTACCTCTTGTACAACTACATGCCATCTGGAGTACGTCAACAGCTAAGACATAATATACTGTTTAAGTTTTTTTACGGAGTACTAATGCTTGGATGAATTCTGAGGTTGCGCCAAAGACAACATGTTATACAATGATAACTCTTTTTATACGCAGGAGCCCCTAAATCTGATTAGAGTTTATGAGATATGATATGAGCGTACGTGGTATCGAGACGAAGTCGATGCACTCAGTAGTGAGTACCAAAATAATAACGACGAACAATCACGGTAAAAGAGAAAAATTATCAAAGCCGACCATGATTCTTTAAGCACAATCTTAAAAGAGTACAAGAGATTGTCGCTCTCTCTCAATTCTCTCATGCCTTTTAGGACACTCGGTTCCTTACCCTAAGCAAGAATCTGATGCTAAAGAAACTAAACATCTAATTCTCTCCTGCTTGCACCTTACTCTTGGATTGTTTGATTGCTTGGGTAGGGTTCTTATGACCATCCCCTCATGGGTTTATACAGGTGCCCACATAACCTCTTCCAGAACATGGAGGACTTCAAATCCTAATAGGTTTTCTCTAGTCTTCTTGAAACATACATGTTTGAATATTCCTAATAGATTTATGATATGAGTCACACCATATCTAACATAACATCATACAAAGACACCAGTGTTGTCTCTCGACTTGATCCTAGTGAAGAGATGACTCAAGTGTGTGGCTAAAGAAGAAACAAAATTGGATTTTTTTAATGGCAAAAGTCCACTTTGTTTTCTTGAAACAAAGAAAAAAGCGTTAATTTTTCATTGCATAAGGAGTAAACAATTTACAAACCAAAACCAAAGGCCTCCCAAAGAAAAAAAATTGCCAGGTCCTTTGCGCCAGCTCACGTCCAATAATGAGCCTCGCTCTTCATCTTGTTGAAGAGGACCATTGGTATGGTACTAATATTCCTAAACACTCTTGTGTTGCGCTCGTTCCAAAGCTCCCAAGAGACCAGCATCACAAGGGTTGCTAGAGCTTTCGATTAGTGCGACATGTCCAAAGCGATAGTTATCCATCGGGCATGAATCAAAAGCAACCATATTGCACAGGTTCGGATGAAGGCCATAACCAAGCCAAGATTTTATCATATTACATACTCGCACGGAGTAGCGGCATAAAAAAAAGGTGAGCAGTCATCTCCGGAGCGTAGCGGCATGAGGGGCACACACCTCCGTTTGGCCATCCTCGGTGCTGAAGACAATCATTGGTCCGAAGCCTATTCTGAAGGGAGAGCCAATCGAAGAATTTGCATTTGGGAGGGTCCCAGATATTCTAAATTGTATGTTTCATTTTGGTCGTAGTCGAACCCAAGAGTTGCATGCACGTGATAAGCTGATTTACTCGAGTAGGTTTCATTCACTGTGAATTTTCATGAGATCCTGTTCTCCATCTCGGGGTCCGGAGCAATACCACTGATGAGGGACCAAACATGGACAAACTCCTGGATGTGCTCAATTGTCAACCCCGAACAAATGTCCAAGTCTTGAACCCAAATGCAATCATTGAGAGCTTCTCTAATTGAAGACCCTTGCGTTTGGAAAGGGCCAAAATCTTTGGTGCAACATGCCTCAACCGCTCATTGTTCAACCAGTTTGAGTGACAGAAGCTTGCCTTTTTAAAAGTACAACTAGTCACTAAGTGTGATTTTGGTAATTAATGACAATTCCTATGGACTAATAGTTTCCTTGAGTTGTGTATGAGGTTATGTTTCATAGGTGATGCATAAAGGATATTGGATAGATTCAGGATGAATGCCATCAAATCAAATATACGCATCAAGATCAGTGAGTTAAATAGGCCAATATCTTTTGATCAAGAAGAGGTGATGAAACTAACCTTTAGGGGTCAATGATGGGCTCAAGGTGTGAGCTGTGATTGACTGAGGTGAAGCTAAATAGAAGATTAAGGTTGACCAAGGGTTGGATTAAAGATGGTTAACACATACGAGGATAAAGATTATGCCACTTGTCATGATATAATCAAGTGGACTTGGTAAAAAAATTGTATATTGTACGTATTTATTGGACTGACTCATTGTCTATATGTGTGTATGGAAAGAGTGTGAGTTAGTTATGAAAATGGGTTAGGTGCCACTCATAGGCTTACATCAAAAGGATGATTTCACTAGAAGTCCATTAGAGGATGGCATCAAGTGTGATAGTTGTAACACCCCAATTTTCCGAAACCTGAAAATCAGGGTCAACAAAAACTTTTTGCTAATAATACCAATTAGCAATGCATCGGATTGAAACCTGTTCTATCAAAACCTTAATGTGAACCAACCAGAGTCCCTCATCTCCACCTCTGTTCCCCTTGGCCTCGATCTTGTCGGAACTCCATCCGGCAAGGGATACGAAACCCTGCTCGACACCCCCGTCTATTCCCTTTCTCCCAAAGCCTTGCCACGGCAAGAGAATCCTTGCCACGGCAAACAAAACGCTGCCACGGCAGCCCGTTTTGACCATTTCCTCCGCCGCGGCAGAACTTCCACCAACCGCGGCAAACCCTTCCTGCCACGTTGTGTCTCCCCTCCTTGCCACATCCTGCCGCGACAAGCTAATCTGCCCAGACTGGCCGCAGCAGCCCAGGTCACCTTTCCTTCCCTCTCCTTCTTTGCCTAGCCGACGCAAACCCTAATCTTCGGCTCTCTCTGTTCCTTCCCCTCTCGAACCTCATACATGTATATATATATACGTGCATATCAGTGGCCTAAATCCGACCCCAGCTCACCTGTCGTCGCATGCCACCACCATCCGCATACCACCACATATATGCTAAAATAATCCAGTGTATGTGGGCACATACACTCCGAACCCTAGACCCCTCTACTCGGTAAAATTCTTTCTACCGCATGATCAAGAAAATATCTTTGGTTACTTTATCAGTTCCCTCACCAGAGTGTATATATATCCATATATGTGTATGTATACATCCGCACCCATTTCTACACCATTATCTCTTACCTTCACCCTGTTACCCTTTTACCGTCTGCACGGTAAAACCCTAACTATTACCTTACCATAGTTATGACCCTTTCACCGTATTACCATGCCACAAAAATATCTATTTCCTATTCACCCCTTTTACCAAATCACCGGGTTACGAACTCACCTTCTACACTTCTACCATGTTACGGAACTCAAAATATCTTTATCCTTTTACCAGATAATCAATCCATTTTTACCATCTACCGTGCTAGCCCACACCGTAATCCCTCGTGTTGTTTTCCCCCTGATATTTTTCCGACTGCCCACACATACGCCATAAATCCCTAACCTGTGTATGTGTATACACCTTGCCACCTTTTCTCTCTCCTCAAAATATATATATATCTCCAGAACTTCCTAATATCCTTGGAAATCCCCATTATATGAAAGGTTGACAACCGTCGCGTGTGCTCCTAAAAGCCAAACCCTAATTGGCACACGCATCATATGCACAAACACCCGACTCAACCCAAACCCTAACCCTATGTGGCAACCCGCCGATATTTGTTCCCGATACTCCAGAAACAAATCCTAACCACCCCCGCATCTTACCATAGTCTTGCCGTCATCCGAAGCCCTAAAAACCAATTCGTCGTCCTAAACCCTAATCGGAGCTCACACGCTGTATATGCTCGAGCCCCGTTCCGACCCTAACCCTAGCGGCAACCTGCCCATTTTTGTTTCCGACCATCCTATCATGTTACCTAACCCTCCCGTACCCTACCACAGCCTTGTCGTCGTCGAAAACCCTAAACACCCCTCCGGCCGTACGAAACCCTAACTAGGTTTTCGTACACCCAGAAATTAAGAAAGTGTTATCACATGCACTTTTATTTCTCCAAAAGGTCTAGAAAATCACCAGAAACTCCTTCAATATATTCTTCACCAATTTATAAAATAAAATTGGGAAGTCCAATTTAAAATTTTTGAATTACATTCAAAATTCCAATTAGGTCAAATTCCTCCTTTGAACTACAACTCCTTTGATTCTTACTCAGAAAATTCTGGAAAAATCCTACATTACTTATCCTAGTACCAGAAGCTTAGATATACAAAAATATATATGCCTCCAATTCAAAAATCAGCCAGGAACTCCATCGAACACCTTTGCCACATTTACCGTTTCCTGATGAAACCTAGCCCAAAACTTACTCCTTGCTACCAAGTTACTCTAGCTCCTTTACCACGCCCTATTAACTCTCTCCACTGCTACTCCTCCCACAGCAAGTACCCTAGCTCCACAGAGTTTCAACCCCCTTGTCATCTCATGTCTGCATTGACAAGGGATCAATGGCGTTGTACCCTTAATAGCCAAGCCATGTCTTCGTGCTCTCAGTTCTTAAACCAGCGCAGACACCTTCTCTATTCCCCTCACCTCAGCAGAGTCCTTTTCTTCAGTATTCAACTTCCCCATCTCCTCAAGCTGGCAATGTCAAGACTCCTCTTTACTTCTCCCCTGCTCCATTAGCTACCCCACTCTCCAGTCTTGCTCCCATGGCTTGCTTCAGCTCCGTTGACATGCCAGAGCACCTCCCCGACACCCTGGCGCACCATACGCATGCCCTTGCCAACCAGGACAGACACTGACCTGATCTGGACGCGCCCACGGGCAAGGACCATGCCGAGCAGTGGCATTCCCATCGCGCCGACCATCGACCAGACGCCGGTCAACTCCTCCAGTGCGCCGTGGTCACTCACCGCCCATCCCAGAGCCCTGCGCAGCGTTGACACGGCCCCCACCTCCGCTCACCGCCGGAAACATCTTGGCCCCGCGGCCATTACTCAGCCGCCCTGCTGAGCCACTACTTAAGAGCAGCTCGGGCACCTCCCTCAGAGCACCCCAACTTCCTCACACTCCTTTGAAGCTTCTCCTCCACATCCAACCAGCTCAGCCTCGCTCTTCTTCCTTCTCTGACCAGAGCGGTCGCCGCCGCGTCCAGGAGCAATCCAGCAACTCCAGTGGAGATCCTCTCTTGTTCCTTCCTCCAGAACTCCTCTGAACCTACTCTAAGACCCCCCATGTGTTTCCTTGTAGCTCGAGATCACCGGAGTGCCCTGTCCGCCGACGCCTCGCCGCCCCTGTTCTGGACCTCGCTGAGAACCCACCACCAGCATCCGCCCGAGGCCACTAATCACGAAAATGGATTCGCCATCTCTCTCTGAACCCGAGGATACTCACCGCTCCTTTTATTCCCCTCCGAGTCGACCGCAATCTCTCGCCGTCGAGTTCGCCGGAGCCTCGCCGGATCCCTAATTCCTCACCGGAGTCTCTTCCCCCGTGCGCGCCCTCTTCTCTCTTCCCTCTGTTCTGACCTGTGGGCCAGCTGAGCCAAACCGGTACACCACCACCACCCACTGCCAGCGGGCCCGATCAGCAGCCTTGGCCCGCTGTCAGGTTTACTGGAAGCCGGCGCCGAGTTCCTATTCCACGTCAGCCCCTCTGTTCCAATTAAACCAGCCGGTTTTCTCCTTGTCCAGTACTCTGTTCTCCTCTGGTCCGGCTGGTTCACCTTGAACCAGGCCGATTCTAAGAAAACTCCCAAACTAAAAGTTGCTCAGAATTTCATTTCCAATCTTTTTCATATAGATCACTTTTCGAAAATCTCAATATTTCTCTCTGTACAGCCCCAGTTCAGTACCCATTTTCAATTCAAATATGTGTTTAAATTTCTTTTTAAATTGTGTTCAAACCTAGGTAGCTCCAGCATGAAATCATGAGCATTTTAGGAGCCTTGCACTAAGATTCATGCATACACTCATGTTACCTAGTTTAGAGATTAGAAGAGGATGGTTTATCAGTGAAACCCTAAATCGCAAGCATGCATTTGTATCCTTAAAACCCTTTTCGATTTTAGTTTGATTAGTTAACTCCTTACAAATGTCCAGTAGGTTTAAGATCCATTTGTTGTCATATAACCCCAGTAACCCATTTGTTCATTTGATTCTTGAGTCCAAGAGCCAAAGAGAACAAGTGTTTGCCAGCAAAACCCTAGAAACCCTAACCATCATTTCATGCATGTATATAGGCTCTCCTTAGCTATCTCCACCATGTTAAGCCTTTCAGGAATGTTAGAAACTAGAGCACATGCATGAGTAGGCATTCACACACATGTTGCATGGTTCGGGCAGTACAAGGAACGCCGATGCAGCTCAAAACCCTAGCCACCATAACCCTAGGTTGCATGCATATTTCTTGTGATTAGTAATATCCAACCAACATGCATGCATGCTGTCCTTTATTATTTGTGTCTCGTGTTGCTTGGTTCTTATTGGCGTTATTTTCGAATCGTGTAGTTGACGGTGTGAGGTACGTGCGCTAGGAAGGACCCGAAGCATCTCCGCGTCCGGAACCGAGCCAAGACCTGTCAGGCAAGCTCTCCGCCCTTGATCATGTTGAATCCCAGTTTTACGAAATATTATTTTGTTTTCGAACCATGCATGCTATATTTTATCCCTGTTATTTTATATAGAGTAGATATCACCGATGATAGGAAAACCCTAGTCCGACCCCGTAATCTTTGTCGCCTTAGGACTATTGTATTCCGAAGGTTTATCGGAAACTTAGGATAGTGTATGTATTCGTATATATATGCTTAGCCCCGCAGTAGATGAATTAGGTTTTCGAAAAGGAAAAGGAAAGCAATACCCCATATTTCATGTGATGAAATATCGTAACGGACCGTCGCGTCCAGTTGTAGAGGTGCATGGAAGGTAGGATATGCATGGGTTGGGATATTCTACCGTGAAATGGTTCTGTGGAACCGAGCTAAAAAGGAGAAGATTTTGATCCGGGTTGGTAATGAAGGGTGTTTGAAGGGAGATGTTAAAGAGCGAGGTAAGGCTCGTCGTGGTACTCGCTGCCCGTTTACGGGAGTGGTGTGGAGTCCTTCTCGGATCACCTAAGGACCTGTCTTAAGTGCCGTTTGGCCAAGTCTTACCGTGCGGCCACATGTCCTTTGTGGAAAGGACTTGATCTAGTAGCCGACCTGAACTAGCACGAACCCGTGGGCAGTTAGTAGAGTGCAGATGGGGTGGGTTACACCCCGAAGAGGGCTAAACCCGTGGGTAACGAGGTTTGGTCCGCCACAGAGACGGAACACCAACCTCCTCGTAGCAGGGGTACTGACTCGAGCTAGGTGTGGGACATGTCCTTCTGACGGGTTCATGGCTGGGTTCACAGCGGTGAAGAGTCTCGTTGTACAAGCTCTGGACACATGCGTGCGCAGCATGCCCAGGGGGAACTACATCGTGTGGGTAAAGCCGTACAACCTCTGCAGAGTGTTAAAAACTATTCGAATAGCCGTGTCCGCGGTCATGGACGAACTTGGTCGGGCCACACTAAAGTAGTTTTGGCTTTCTGAGCCCAAAAAGGATTTCTGGGTTATGGGTTCAAGGATGCGAACCGTCGTGTTCGCAGGGCAGTTTGCCAAGTTCCCGTCGTATCGGGAGGTGTGAAGTCGGGTTTTCCCGTAGCTACGGGCAAACCCTAGAATCCCCGTAAGTACGAGGTAAGCGTCGTCTACCTGAGGAACCGGGTGATTGGGAACCCCGTAAGTACGAGGCGAGCAGCGTCTCCCTGTGGAACCGGGTAAGTACCGTGCTGTACCGTTGTAACGGTAAGCACAAAAGTGAACTCCCCGTTGCAACGGGCGAGTGTTTTGAGCAGTACCTTGTCTCGTCGCGTCGAGATGTTTTTGATAAAATCGCTTTTACATCTATGTACCTATTTACAATGCAAACTTACTTTCTAGCACAACATGAAACTTAGGTTAGAGCCTTGTTATTGTTAAATTCCGAGCATGTTCATGTCCGTATTAAACTCCCCGGCGGAGTGCTTGCGAGTACATTCAATGTACTCACCTGGCTTGTTATGTGGCCAGACGAAGAGGAGGAATACCAGTCTGACGATAGCGACAGCGACTTCGAGGCGTAAGGGTTTCACCCCAGTCTGTTGCCTGTGGTTCGGCATATAGATGGGCTATCCACCGTATTTTTATTCCGCTGCTATTTAATTCGGCCAATAGGCCCGGTTTGTAAGAACTAAAGACCAAGTATGGTCGATGTCTGTAATAAACGATGTATGGCATGGTTATGTTATCAAGTGCTTGTGTGTATCGACTACTGATCCAGGGATCGATACAGTGAACACAAGGGTTTATCCGGCCTTAAAACCGGGTAGTCCACAATAGTCGTCTAGGTTGAGAAGAGGAAGCTCGAGATAAGCGGCATGAGAAGCTATAAGTTTGAATCTTATGGTCCATCAAGTGAAAATAGACAAGTGAAGATATATTCAAGAGACGGCTCCCCATACGGGATTATGGGAGAGCGAAATGAAGGACTTTATAAAGAGAGGTTAGGTGATTCTGTCTTGGAGCAAGATGATGGATGTCATCAAGATCAAGTGGAATGCACAAGGCAAAGGTACACCTAGACTAGGTTTTCCTAGTTTGACCGGTCTCAAGGAGTTTGGAGGGAGACTAGATTATAGGATAGATAGCCATATTATCACGATGGGCTATCAGATGATTAGCTTCATCGTGTCATGTGTCGAGAGCTCAAAGCATTGTATGTGTTGCATGTCATTGTGATTCCTTTGTGGTGGAGGTGCTAAAACTTTGGGTTCTAGCTTGTTTGGAGGTTCCAAGTTGTAAGTGCTCAGAGGCTTTGAGCAGAGTTGTTGTTTGTGTAGGGTGTCCCTAGACTTTGTGTTTAGGCGTGAGTAATCTGACCCGTCTTAGTGGATGATTTGATTGACTGTAGTTCAGGGACTCAGGAAATCCCATTACCGGAGTATCCAAGCTTAACATTAGTAGCCAAGTGTTTCCAGAGCATCTGGATGTGTTCTAGAAGGTCTGTGCTTGGTAACTGAGATTTGGAGAGTTGAGTCAAGGGCTCAAGTCTGACAGTCAACCTCCGGCCAGAGATTCTAGGTTTTACCCAGAGTATCGGGGGAGGAGGGAGGGGTAACAGAAAACATGTTTTGCCCCGAGGTTTTGTTCTAGTCTTCGGGGGTCTCTAAGTGTGTCCTACAAGTTTTCCTCCGAAGTATCCAAGTTAGTGTTGGATACTCTAGGGGTATAGTGTCCCCGTATGTTTCAAATTGTCCAACAGGCATTTTTTTTACCATTGGTGTTGGGTCGGTCTGACCGACCTTGGGGGTCGGTCAGACCGTCAGCCTCAACTAGAACTTTCCAATGGCTAGTTTTCGAAGGTTGGCTACAAGTAGCCAAATTGGACCGGCTTGCGTGAGTTGCTGCTACCTCTTGGGTCATTAGTTGATCCTTTCCATTGCTTCCTCTCTAGGTCCCTCTAGTGCATGTGTTGCTCTTGGTGATGTGCGAGGGAAGTTTAGTGTATCCGTTGCATTTCGCGGTTGCATTTGTTGCGTTGGTTTGAGCTCTCGGCGTTGATTGTGTTCGGGTGAGAGTCCGAGAGTTTGTTACTCTTGGAGACCACCGATTTCTGAACAGATATCTATAACTTCATAACAAACATCATTTGTCTATTATCTCCTTTATATTGTTGCAATTCATGCTTATACTAATTAGTTGTATTTCGTATGTAGAGATTGAATTAAATGCTTGTCACCCTAGGATTGCAAACCTTGACATAGACATAGGTGTTGGTGCATTTGGTGCACCTAATATATTTAGTATTTGAGCTTGTAAAAACCTATTATTTTAATTCCGCATTAGGATTGCGCCAAATCTGCAATTGTTTTTAAAATGCCTATTCACCCCTTTCTAGACGACATCTAAATCCTTTTACTTTTCCCAATTCCCAAGGGTGATGGCTGTTGAAGCATCAAAGATGAACTTGTTCGTCTCGTCGCAAGGGGTTTCCATGTAGACCCAAGCTTTTTCCGGTAGGTTCCATTCGTGCCACAACCAACGGAGGCATACAGCATGGGTGAACATGCCAAGGTGCAGCACACCAAGACCCCCAAGGCTAGTAGGTCTATAGGCACGCTCCTAGTTCATCTTGCATTTCCTACTCGTGAGGGTATAGCCCGCCTAGGTGACGGATCTTTGCTTTTTGTCGATGGTTTTAAGAACTCCTTTTGGGACCTTGAGCCTCGTGAGGTGGTAGATAGCCTGGGACATAAGGACGGATTTAACAAGGGTTGTTCAACTGCAATGGTAAACAAATGACCTTGCCATGCCGCCAACTTCTGGGCCACTTTGTCTTCCAGATCCTGGAAATGCACATGACAGTGTCTACCGATAGAAAATGGCAGACCTAGGTACTTAATGGGGACTGCTGATTGAACCATTAGAAATGATTGTAAAAGCTTATGGAGGTTAATGTCGTCACACCTGATCGGGGCTACAAGGCTTTTATAGAAATATGTGGTCAAACCGTGACTTCCCTGAACCCTTGCAAAATTTGAGAGAAGCATTGGATGTCCTCCTTGAAGGGAGCAACAAAAATGGCCACATCATCCACATAGAGGGAGGCTCTAATTCTTGTGAAATTTCCCCGAAATTTATGCAATGTCCCTTTGTCTGTGGCCAGCTGAAAGTGCATCCACTCCCATGGAGCTTGGGAGGATGGCTATATTGCCCCAGAGTTTGGTTTTGATGGTTATTGGCAATCCTCACCTGTGTCTAATACTTGCAATGAGTGTGAACAGGAATTAGATGGACAGGTGAAAGCTGAAGCGAGACAACTGTTGATGATGAGCCCTAAAAAGAGCAAGGAACTGGGAAGGTCAGAAGGACCAGCTGAGCTAGGCTCCTGAGGCACAGTTGCGAAGAAGCCGAGGCTGTGCTCGAGGGCAAGCGAGGTGATGGTTGCTTGATGGAGTTCAAGGGCCGTGAATGCAAGCTTGATAAGTCCTGGAGGAGCTAGGAAGCTGGTGGATCAGGACCAAGGGTTCGCTGTGCGTCTACAAGGGCAGTCATCTTCGGTGAAGAAGCTTGGAACCAGTGCCAAGGGTCTAAGCGAGCTGGTCAGGGACTGTGGCGAGGCCATTGCTCTCTGGTCAGTTGTAGGCTTGTAGTGAGCCGGCCAGAGTTGTGCTCAGGTGCTGCCTGAGGCAACCGAGTCCACCTGAGTTTGGCATCTGAGACTCAGGTGGGTAGCTCAGCCGTGGCTAGTAGGTTACCAGAGGTGCATGTTAGCTGAGTCTCAGACAGGTTAGGTCTGGTGGCTCTTTATCTGACGTGGCATGAGGGTAACGGCTAGCTGCCAGGGACCCTATAAATAGGGAACCTGGGGAGGTTTTCAACCTTGAACCTTTACCTAACCTTTGCCTCTAACCCGAAAGCAACCTGTTGAGAAAGAAAGAGCTCTAGGTCTCCAAGTGAGTGTTGCCTGCGTGCATCCATCGTGAGAGAGAGTTACTTAGTCCTTCAGGTGTAGCATTCGAGGTACTGGTTCCTCCAAGAGTGGGAGTGCTCTTGGAGTTGGTGAGCAAGCCAAGTCTTGTGTGGCTGCCACCAAGAGTCTGTGAAGGCGATTCGGGTCTGCCATGTCTTGCAGCAGCAAGATCAAAAGGATTCCACACAAGAAAGGTACTCGAGGAAAGAGCACGATTTGGTGCCGGCTGTGAGAACAGCTTCCTCAACGGAGACGTACTGCTTCGCAAGAAGTAGGAACTTCGGTAAAACAAATCATTGTGTGCTTTACTATCTGTCTTGTGATCTGCTCTTATTTATTCTGTTATCTATGCATGCTTAGATCACTAGAGCACCTTTATCTGTTGCACACTAACTGAGTTTCCTCACCTGAGACTCAGTTAGCTCTTGCTAAAACTAGTACCTTTCCTGTTCACGTCATCTGATGCACTCACCTGACTCTCACACCTGAGACTCAGTTAGCTCTGAATATAACTTATTCTACTTCAGCTAAGCTTGCTGTCTGAGTGTCTGGTGTTTATCTGATATATCTTGCTGAGTCTCAGTTACCTGCATCAGTTGCATATATTTTCTCTAGGATTGACCTATCTCCAGAAGAAAAACCCATTAGGCATTATAATATCTAGAGCCGACCTATTCACCCCCCCTCTAGTCGACTCCTGAGATCCCTTTCAAGTGGTATCAGAGCCTCGTTGCTCATAATTGGCTTAACAGCCAGAGTCTAAAGGATGTCGAACTATGAGGGTAGAGTTCCTATGTTTGATGGTACTAATTATGCCTTTTGGAAGCGGAAGATGCAAATGCATCTTACTGCACTTGACCCAGATGTATGGAAGATTGTCACAACAGGTCTTGATGTGGTTGATGAGAGCAATCCCACTGATCAAGAGAAGATCAGCATCAAGAATAATGCTAGAGCTGCCAATGCTATTTATATGGGACTGCAAGAGCATGATTTCAACCGTGTCAGTACCTTTGAGGAAGCCAGAGATATATGGTTCACACTTCAGGCTATCTATGAAGGCAGTGACACGTTGAAGAGGTCCAAGAAAGATGTGCTGGAGCATGAACTTGACAACTTCCATTACCAACCTGGAGAGGACATCAATTCCATCTTCACAAGACTTACCATGATCACTAACCAGCTGAAGGCCCTTGGGTCCAACAGAGTAGAAGATTGTGATGTGATGAAGAAGTTCCTCTTTGTGCTTCCCAAGCCTTATCACACTCTACGTCTGATGATGAAAGAAAAGGATGGCTTTGACAGATTAAAGCCCACTGATGTCCTTGGTAGAATGCTCACTCATGAGATGGAGCTAAACCACTCCAAGAAGCATGCTATCACTTCTGGGAAGAACAAGGACATAGCCCTCAAGGCAGTGGCCACTCACAGGGACTCAAGTGATGAAGAAGAAGATCCAGATGAAGAGATGTCCACTGATGAGGAGAATGAGCTTGCCATGCTTACTCGGAACTTCAGAAAGTTCTATCGAAGGAAGAAGTTCTCAGGCTCATCTGACAGGTTCAAGGGGAAGAAGCAACTCAGTGACAAGAAGTGTTTTGAGTGTGGTGACTCAGGACACTTCATTGCTGATTGTCCCAAAAAGAGCAAGAGACAAGAGGATGGCAAGTACAAGAAGAAGGAGATCATTGTCAAGAAGAAGTACAAAGAAGGGAAGCCTCCCACCTTCAGAAAGAAGAAGACCTCTGCTGCCAGAGCATATGTGGGACAAGCTTGGGTCTCAGATGACTCAGAGTCAGAGGAGGAGTCAGAGGAAGAAACTGAGCTAGCTGGGTTAGCCATCTGTGTCTCAGGTGGATCACTCAGCAGCCCAACTGAGCCAGGAGAAGACTCAGTCAGGTTTCTCAGCTGCGCACCTGAGACAGACTCACTTTTCGACAAGGATGCAGATCCTACATATGCTAAGACTCCAACCCTATGTCTTATGGCTAAAGGCAGCAAGGTAATGACTGAGGATGACTTCCCTGATTATGCTCAACTAATGGACATTCTTGACAGGACAGAGAAGCTCCTTAGGAAAGAGAGAAAAGAAAACATCTCTCTCAGGGACAAACTAACTGACATGCAGGTGTCCCTTGATAATGCACAAGATGCTAAGGCAGATCTTGATGAGGAGGTTTACTTATTGCAGGAAGCTCAAAACAAACTTAAGCTATCACATGAGCTCCTAATCTCTGAGCATGATAAACTCAAAGAAACTCACTCATCTTGCACTGCTGTTACACCTGATGCAAATCCTCCTACTGTTATAGAAACTTGTTTAAACTGTGCATCTCGCATCAATGCTATTACTTCTAGTACAGTGTTTGTTGTAGATTCACCCAGTGAATTAAGCACTTCAACTGCTACTAATCTTGTTGATGCAGCAAAGTACAATGAGCTCAAGGAGGAGCATGAAGAGCTAAAAAGGCTCATGAGAATAGGCCTGTGCAGTGCTAACATAGGCATGCAGAATTTTGCTAGGCTCCAGTCCACCCTAGTACTAAAGAATAATGGTACAAGGGGACTTGGTTTCACTCCTGCACTTATAAAGAACAAGTCTTCATATATTCCCTCTGCTACTAACAAGAAATACTTGCAGAATCACTTTGTTCCTCAGAAAGGGAAATATGATACTAACTCTCTTGCAGGAAACCATCGAAAGACAGGTGGTTATGTGAAAATTCCCTCTAATCCAAGCTATGTGCTTAAGACAGGGAAAAAGGGTAAACCTGAGGCAATTTATGTTGGACCTTGGAGCAGTTACAAGAAGGTACCAAGCATTTGGGTACCAAAGTCAGTAGTCATCTGTGTCTCAGGTGACTCACTCGGTTGGGTACCGAAGTCAGGGAGAGCCACCTGTGACTCAGGTAGCTCACTCAGGTGCAATGCAAATTTGCTAACCCTTCCATCTGAGTTTGCAGGAGATAAGAATCTGAGAAAGATTCAGAGGTTCTCTAAGCTTTCTAAAGCCGTAACTGCTAAGAACCCTAATGTTAATCTTATTCCTGCTATTGATGCCTACAGTAAGAGACCTGCTAACTTGGGAACCAAATCTATCTGGGTTCCTAAGTCTCGCAACTAATCATGCAGGGCTCTGCCTCCAGTGGAACAAAATGGGTCATGGATAGTGGCTGCACACAGCACATGACTGGAGGCAAAGAGCAGTTCTCTGAGATAAGAAAAGATAACCTTCCTTGCAAGTATGTCAACTATGCTGATGATTCAAGAGGCAAGGTATTGGGTTGTGGTAAAATTGTTATATCTCAGGAACATTCTCTTACTGAAGTAATGCTTGTTGAGTCTATTTCATATGATCTTTTATCTGTTTCTCAATTATGTGATGCTGGAATGAAAGTCACATTTTATCCTAAAGAGGTCTATGTCCAGAAACTAACAGATGACTCACAAGTTTTCAAAGGCTATCGAGTAGATAAGCTATATCTTGTAGATTTTCAGGATCAAGAAGCAGCTGTGCCATGTTGCCTTATAGTCAAAGCTCAGTTAGGCTGGCTGTGGCACAGGAGGCTAGGTCATGTGGGGATGAGGCTGCTGAACAAACTCAGTAAAGAAGAACATGTCCTAGGCCTGAAGCAGATCCAATTCAACAAAGACAAGCCATGCTGTGCTTGTCAGGCTGGAAAGCAAGTTGGAAGCCCTCATCCACCCAAGAACATCATGACCACTACTTCTCCATTCGATCTCATACACATTGATCTGTTCGGTCCAACTACATATGAGAGCATTGGAGGTAACAAGTATGGTTTTGTTGTTGTAGATGACTTGTCACGTTTCACTTGGGTATTTTTCTTGAAGGACAAGTCACAGGTGTACAAAAGGCTCAAGCATCTCATTGTCAGAGTTCAAAATGAATGGAACATCAACTTGAAGGCAGTGAGAAGTGACAATGGGACAGAATTCAAGAACTCAAGAGTTGAAGCCTTCATGGACAAGCATGGGATTAAGCATGAGTTCTCTGGTCCCTATGCACCTCAGCAGAATGGAGTGGTGGAGAGGAAGAACAGGACCCTGATAGAGATGGCAAGAACACTGCTGAGTGAGTACAAAACACCAGCAAGGTTTTGGGCTGAAGCTGTGAATACTGCCTGCCACAACATCAATAGACTATATCTTCACCCACTCCTAAAGAAGACACCTTATGAGCTGCTGACCAACAAGAAGCCAAACGTCTCCTACTTCAGAGTATTTGGTTGTAAGTGTTACATTCTGAAGAAAGGCAAGCGTCTCTCTAAATTTGAATCCAAATCTGATGAAGGAATATTTGTTGGATATAGCTCAGAATCTCACACCTACAGAGTCTTTAACACCAACACCAAGGTTGTTGAAGAAGCTGTAGATGTGACATTCGATGAATCTAATGGCTCACAAGATGGGCAAGTTGCTAATGATATTTCAGGAAAGGTAGATATACTTCACAAGTCAACAGGTGAAGTCAGGCCCCAAGTTGAGGAGCAAGCTTCATCTGGAGTTACAAACCTACCTGACCCAGCTGATGAGCAAGATGAAGTCAATGGCATTGAGTTCGAGTACAACCCAGTTAATGATCTATTGGACTCAGAAGCCTCCATGCACCCAGCTGAGTCTCAGGAAGAGCCAACTGAGTCACAGATACACCCAGCTGATCCACATCCAGCTGTGACTCAGGTGGCTGACCCAGAACCCCCTGTGATCAGCAGGCTGTAGAAGGATCACCCTGTAGACCAAATCATTGGTGCCATTGATAGGGGAGTGACTACTCGTTCTCGTATTGCTAACTTTTGTGCTCACTACTCTTTTGTTTCCACCTTTGAGCCTAAAAATGTAGGTGAAGCTCTGTCTGACTCAGACTGGATCAATGCTATGTATGAAGAGCTGAACCAATTTGAGAGAAATGAAGTCTGGTCACTTGTTGAAAGACCCAAGGATCATAATGTCATTGGAACGAAGTGGGTTTTTCGCAACAAGCAAGATTCTACAGGCCAAGTGGTGAGGAACAAGGCAAGGTTGGTTGCTCAAGGCTACACTCAAATAGAAGGCTTGGATTTTGGTGAGACCTTTGCACCTGTAGCTCGACTTGAAGCTATCAGGATACTTTTAGCTTATGCAAATCATCACAACATCAAGCTCTATCAAATGGATGTCAAGAGTGCCTTCCTTCAAGGTAAGCTTGCTGAACTTGTGTATGTAGAACAGCCCCCTGGTTTTGAAGATCCAAAAAGACCCCATCATGTATATGTTCTCCACAAAGCTTTATATGGTCTCAAACAAGCCCCTCGTGCTTGGTATGATACCCTAAAGGAGTTTCTTATACATAATGGTTTCAAAATTGGGCTTGTTGATACTACACTCTTTACTAAAGTTAAAGGCAAGGACTTATTTGTATGCCAAATATATGTCGATGACATAATATTTGGAAGTACTAACCGTGTGCTAAGTGATGAGTTCAGCAAGATGATGATAAAAAGGTTTGAGATGTCCATGGTAGGAGAGCTGAAGTTCTTCCTAGGGCTGCAAATCAGACAACTCAAGCAGGGAACTTTCATCTCTTAAGAGAAGTTTGCCAAGGACATCCTCAAGAAGTTTGACATGGACAAAGCTAAGTCAATATCTACTCCCATGCAAACAAATGCTCATCTTGATCTGAACCAACAAGGTAAGTCCGCTGATCAAAAGGAGTATAGGTCTATGATAGGTTCTTTGCTATATTTGTGTGCATCTAGACCTGATATAATGTTGAGTGTTTGCATGTGTGCACGTTTTCAAGCTGATCCTAAGGACATTCATCGCACTGCTGTTCGTAGAATACTGAGATATTTGATTCATACCTCTGGGTTTGGTCTATGGTATCCTAAGGGTACACCATTTGAGCTTGTAGGCTATTCAGATAGTGATTATGCCGGGTGTAAGGTTGACAGAAAAAGCACCTCAGGTACCTGCCAGTTTTTAGGGCGTTCCCTTGTGTCCTGGAGTTCCAAGAAACAAAATTCAGTAGCCCTATCCACAGCAGAAGCCGAATACATAGCAGCTGGTGGGTGTTGTGCTCAATTGTTATGGATGAGGCAGACCTTGAAGGATTTCAACATATCCATGTCTCAAGTACCCCTCTTCTGTGACAATGAAAGTGTAATCAAGTTAGCCAACAACCCTGTCCAACACCAAAGATCCAAACACATAGAAGTGAGACACCACTTTCTAAGAGACCATGTAGAGAAGAAAGATATCCAACTGTGCCATGTTAGAACCGAAGCTCAGCTAGCTGATATTTTCACCAAGCCGTTAGATGAAAATAGGTTTTGTACCCTCAGGCATGAGCTAAATATCATGGATATCTCGAATGTGCAGTGAGGAAATGATGATACACGTGTACACATGATTGCATTTCTAGTTTTTCATTCTCTGCATTCCACATGAGTCAGCCACCTGAGTCTCGGTTGTACCTCAGGTGGGTTAAGGTCTTATAGATATCATGCTGATTTTGCATCTTATTGAACTCATGGATTCACCATTGGGTTAGATAAGTTGGATCTTACCATTTATTTCAATTCAACACAGCTTTAGCTTTGTATTGATTGATTGTTTGGCAAGCTGTGTTTGAAAAGAAATTCTCTCTATTGCTTTCATCTCTTATCCTTAAGTTCTCTCTGGTAATCCTATTGAAAACCTTGTCAGCTGAGTCTTCCACATGAGTCTCAGCTGAACACATTCAAAAATTCCGGAGAATATCCCTAAGTCTGGAACTCAGCTCATTTTTTCTTTCCTACCTGAGTCTCAGGTAGCAATCTAGCTGACCCTCAGGTGCCACAGGGCCACTCGGGATATAAAAACCCCACCTCTGTAACGGTTCGCGCTAAACCCTCTTCAGAGTCTCAGTGCCCTTGCGCCCGTCGCCGCCATCTGATTCTCAACGATCGTGCGCTTCTCCGACGATCTTCGCTCTCTCCGAAGCTTCCCAAAGCTCTCCTGATTGTTTTGGTGCCTTCATCTCCAATCAAAATTCCAAATGTAAGTCTCCTCGAGCTGTTCTTCACAGAACTAGGGTGGTTTCCGCCTTAATGCGAATTCCATGCTCTCAAGTATCTTTTAGTTGTGGAATTAGACAGAGATGATGTACCTTTAACCTCTAGAACGATTTCTTGCAACTCATTGTCCAGAATTCTCAAATTTCAGCAAGATTCGATAAACCTAGGTTGCTCTGCTACTCCACCTGAGTTACACAATTTATCTCACCTGAGTGTCAGGTAGCTAAGTCAGGTAGCATGAGATGACTTGTGAAACTCTCCTAAAACCATCCAAAAATGGCCAATCATTCCAGTTTTTCTCTGCAATAAGATTATCTCTCATCTACTCTTTATCCTACCTCTCCTATGCAGATGTCTGGATCAAGGAATGTGCCTGAGGATATAACTGATGATCTGCCCATTGGTCTGAGAACCCAGCTCCTAAGACAGAAGCAGCAGTTAGAGTGGGAGGCAGAGCAGGCTAAAAGTCTTGGAAAGAAATTGGATGCAGAAGAAGCTGCTCAAAGATCAGTGAAAGCTCCAATGTCCCCCTCTGAGCTAGCCAAAAGAGAAGCTAGGCTTAAAGAGCTACAAGAAGAGAAACGACAGATGGACATAGCTACAGCTCAGTCAGCTAAAATAATGAAAGATTTAGGCCCTGTTTGTTTGGGCTTTTTCTGGCTTCTACACTTTGGCTTCGAAGCCAGAAAAGCACCTAAATAGGTGCTTTTAGCTTTTGGCTTCGAAAAGCCTGAACAACTTTTAAAATTGTTTTAGGCTTTTCGAAGCCAAAAGCCAAAAGCAGGTAAATAGGTGCTTTTCTGGCTTCGAAGCCAAAGTCCAGAAGCCAGAAAAAGCCCAAACAAACAGGGCCTTAGAAGCTCAGAAGGCTAGCAAGGAAGAACAATTGAAGCAAGAGAGGAAAGCAAAAGCAGCTGAAAAGAAAGCCCAAGCTGAAGAAACAAAGAAGAAAAGAGCTGAAGAAAGAGCCAAGAAGGCTGCTGAGAAAGAGGCAGCTATCAAAGTCAAGAAGGCTCCAGTAGTTGATACACTCAAAAGGACAAGGGCTGCAGGCAAGTCAACAGATTTATCTCTGAGCAAAGTCCCAAAGAAGCCAAGATCAGAGGCTGTGGTAGTCAAGAAGAAAACAAAGAAACAACTGCAAGAAGAGGAAAAAGCTGAATGGAGAGTAGAAGCTCTTAAAAGAAAGGAACACAGCAAACTTATAGAAAAATGGCAAGAGCTAACTAATAAGTTGCCAAATGCCACAGATGAGGAAATGCCTCAAATGAAGGAAAGAATAGATGCCCTTGCAAAGCAAATCTTTGAATCACCAGATGTTCCAAAGAATGTGAAGCTCCTAAGAGAAACTCAGCTGAAGAACAAGGCAATCCATGAAGAACTCAAAAAGCTGCTGAAGCAAGAAGGAAAAGCCTCTGGACAAGAGAAAGCAGACCTGATCAAACAAATTGATCGTCTATTCCCTCAACTCTCAGAAGATTATAAGCCATTCTGGACAAGGTTCTCAGATATCATTCTACAAAGGAGAATAGAGAATCACATGTTGGAGTTAAACTCTTGTGCTGATGAAGCTCGTAAGAAGCATCTACAAAATGAGATTGCTGAAACAAACTCAAGGATATTTTATGCATCCAGTTCTCAAGCACTTGATGCAGTGCCCCTTCAACAAGTCAGTGGTTCAGTGCCTCAACTGAGTAAGCCAGCCGAGTCTCAGGCGGCTGCATCAGCTGGACTAGAATTAGTCCCCACGGAAGTGGAAACTCAACAGAAAGCTGCCATAGAATCAATTGAAGACATTTTGGCTGAGCTTGACTCAAGAGAAAAAGAACTTGGGCAGACTATGGAGGAATCTATGGATAAGCTAAGATCATCTTTTGAAGAGAAGTCAACTAAAGCACATGAAAATCCAACTGAGCCACAAGCAGATCCATCAGTTGGAGTATCAGTGAGCATGGGTTCTGTATTTCAGTCCCTATCAGACTTAGAACCAGCTCAAGAAGAAACAAGACTTGAAGAGCAAGAAAAAGCAGTATCTTCTCCAGCACCTGAGTCAGTCCATAGGATGCCAACTAGGTCTCAGGCACAGTCAACTGAGGCTCAGTCAGAAGACTCAGATGACTCCTATTCAAGTCCAAGTGATCCTCATCCTCCATCTCCTCGCAAGAAGAAGCAAAAGCTATCTGAATCAGATGAAGAATATCTAGAAGAAGAAGAGAGTAGTGGAAGGAAAGAGTCAGCAGAAGAATCAGACTCATCCCCCTCTGCATCTGACTCAGAAGATATCCCAGCTGAGACTCAGTTAGAAGAGTCAGTTGAGTCATTGGAAGACAAATATTCAGCTATATTCTCAAAAGTTGCACGATCTGACACATCAATGATGAAATTCATATCTGCAACTGCTTTCAAGAAGCTACCAAAGGCAGATGCCAGTCTAGCCTCCATGAACCTAGATTCAAGAAGCACATCAAACTACACTGCCATGAGAACCACAAATCCATATTTTGATAGTGAAGGGAATCTGAAAAGAAGACATTGCAATGATCCAAGGTTTTGGAATGATCAGCAGCAATCAAGCTATCATCTCTTGCTGCAGAAGAAAGGTTTTGTTGACAGCATGCCAATTGATTGGGAAAATCTTGCCAAGAACGGCTTAGGAAATTTGAAGCAGATTTTAACTGCTGTTCAACTTGATGAGATATGCAGCTTAAACCAAGACTATGATTCTGAAGCTATCAAGGAATTCTATGCAACAGTCTTTGTAGAGCAGAACAATCAAGATTATATGCTCTGGATGACAAGAGGTCAACTGCTGTGCATCACAGCTCCTGAGTTTGCAGAGCTGTTGGACCTACCATCAGGGACAAAGCTACAGAAGATCAGCATATCCAAAGGCTCAGAAGAAGATAAGAGTCTCCTGCCAGATTGGGTTCCAAATGAGAAAAGGAAGAAGTTCTTCCCTACAGGCTTTGTGCCTCCTCCTGTTAAGGGTACAGTCCCTAAGCATATCTCCAATTTCAAAGGATTGATGAAGACACCCAAGCACATAGTGAAGATCTTGAACATATCCATCTGTGCCAAAGGTGGAGGAACTGATGCCATATACAATCCAGTATGGAGAATTCTTGAGCTCATCGCAAAGAAAGAGAAGTTTGATGTGGCCAGATACATATTCTCAGAAATAAATGAGTGCCAGAAGAACAGAACTGACAAGATGAGATATGGCTCATATCTAATGCATATGATTCTCCAAAGAACATCATTAGCATCTTCAGTCTTCTCCCTTGACAAGAAGACATATCTCAGCAAATTCAGACCTCAGAAGGATGACCATGAAGATAAAGTTCCTTTCTACAACATCCTCAACTCATCTCAGCCAGACTTTTCAGAGCCTCCAGAGCAAGCTACCAGAGTCTCAGTCAGACCACCTCAGCCAGCAGCTGATCTCCCAGCAGTCCTACCTGAGCCTCAGGTGTCTCCCACCCGAGACTCAGCTAGAGAATCATCTCCTCCTGCTGAGCGACAAGCATCGGTCTCTGTGAATCTTTCATCAGACAGTCTCCCTTTGGTTCAACGTCTAGACAATCCCGCAGCTATGGATGCTTTCATTAAACGGGTTGTGCCAGTACAGATCTCTTGTATCAAGAGGAGACAAGATGAACTGCAACAAGAAATGGCTCAGCTGAAATCAGAACTCAAGAGTGAGATGGCAGATCTCAAGGCCTCGGTCAACAGCAAATTTGATCAGATCCTATCCCTCCTGCAACCAAAGCCAGCTTCCTGAGGATCTTTTCTTTCTTCTTCCTATCTCTTTTTAGTGCTTAGTGGCAAAGGGGGAGAGAGTAGCTTAAAGGGGAGAGTATTATATTCAGGGGGAGCAGGGTAGACTAGACTGCATGTGTGTCAAGACATTCCATGTACTGCAAAATGATTTTATCAGTCTTGAACACCTCGTTTTTGTATTGTATTGACGCTCTGATATTTGATATTTGTACTCAAGCATGCAATCCTTTCTGTTATCTTATTTGCTGAGTACTCCTCCAACATACCTGCTATTCCGCTGTGCTTATACTCTCAGTTATGTTGTGAGAACACCTGTTTTTGCATCAACTCTCCAATGTTTAAATCTGAACTGTACTCTTGTATTCAAATGCAAAATCTCACTTGTGCACATCTTAAGGGGGAGTTGATGTCAAACAAGGTTAAATGCAAATCTTTTTTTTATCTAAGTGAATGTTTTAAAGGGATTGCCACTAACCACCAAAAGGGGGAGATTGAAAGTGCATCCACTCCCATGGAGCTTGGGAGGATGGCTATATTGCCCCAGAGTTTGGTTTTGATGGTTATTGGCAATCCTCACCTGTGTCTAATACTTGCAATGAGTGTGAACAGGAATTAGATGGACAGGTGAAAGCTGAAGCGAGACAACTGTTGATGATGAGCCCTAAAAAGAGCAAGGAACTGGGAAGGTCAGAAGGACCAGCTGAGCTAGGCTCCTGAGGCACAGTTGCGAAGAAGCCGAGGCTGTGCTCGAGGGCAAGCGAGGTGATGGTTGCTTGATGGAGTTCAAGGGCCGTGAATGCAAGCTTGATAAGTCCTGGAGGAGCTAGGAAGCTGGTGGATCAGGACCAAGGGTTCGCTGTGCGTCTACAAGGGCAGTCATCTTCGGTGAAGAAGCTTGGAACCAGTGCCAAGGGTCTAAGCGAGCTGGTCAGGGACTGTGGCGAGGCCATTGCTCTCTGGTCAGTTGTAGGCTTGTAGTGAGCCGGCCAGAGTTGTGCTCAGGTGCTGCCTGAGGCAACCGAGTCCACCTGAGTTTGGCATCTGAGACTCAGGTGGGTAGCTCAGCCGTGGCTAGTAGGTTACCAGAGGTGCATGTTAGCTGAGTCTCAGACAGGTTAGGTCTGGTGGCTCTTTATCTGACGTGGCATGAGGGTAACGGCTAGCTGCCAGGGACCCTATAAATAGGGAACCTGGGGAGGTTTTCAACCTTGAACCTTTACCTAACCTTTGCCTCTAACCCGAAAGCAACCTGTTGAGAAAGAAAGAGCTCTAGGTCTCCAAGTGAGTGTTGCCTGCGTGCATCCATCGTGAGAGAGAGTTACTTAGTCCTTCAGGTGTAGCATTCGAGGTACTGGTTCCTCCAAGAGTGGGAGTGCTCTTGAAGTTGGTGAGCAAGCCAAGTCTTGTGTGGCTGCCACCAAGAGTCTGTGAAGGCGATTCGGGTCTGCCATGTCTTGCAGCAGCAAGATCAAAAGGATTCCACACAAGAAAGGTACTCGAGGAAAGAGCACGATTTGGTGCCGGCTGTGAGAACAGCTTCCTCAACGGAGACGTACTGCTTCGCAAGAAGTAGGAACTTCGGTAAAACAAATCATTGTGTGCTTTACTATCTGTCTTGTGATCTGCTCTTATTTATTCTGTTATCTATGCATGCTTAGATCACTAGAGCACCTTTATCTGTTGCACACTAACTGAGTTTCCTCACCTGAGACTCAGTTAGCTCTTGCTAAAACTAGTACCTTTCCTGTTCACGTCATCTGATGCACTCACCTGACTCTCACACCTGAGACTCAGTTAGCTCTGAATATAACTTATTCTACTTCAGCTAAGCTTGCTGTCTGAGTGTCTGGTGTTTATCTGATATATCTTGCTGAGTCTCAGTTACCTGCATCAGTTGCATATATTTTCTCTAGGATTGACCTATCTCCAGAAGAAAAACCCATTAGGCATTATAATATCTAGAGCCGACCTATTCACCCCCCCCTCTAGTCGACTCCTGAGATCCCTTTCACCAGCTCTAGCAAACATAGAAGTGGGTCGATCATGATGATGAAGAGCATCGGGGAAAGCAGAGTCTACGTCATGACCATGCTTGATAGGATCTGCAGGGAGGCCGTTCAGAAGGACGTAGGAGGTTAGGATGCATGCAAGCCAATCTCTGAATTTACTTGGGAAGCCCAGGCATTGCATCACATCTAATAGGAATTCTAGCGGATAGAGTCAAAGGCCTTCATAATATCCAACTTGAACAGTAACATTGGCATCTTGTTTCTGTCGTGTGAGGTTTTGAACGTAGATATACTTCTTTGCTTGATGAGGGCACTTTAGTTCTGAGAGATGATGGTGTTCATGTGTGGCGTTAGTCTCATAGCCATCATTTTTGCCATAATTTTGGCAATCCGATAGATTAGAATAATTGGGAGAAGTGGGTGATCTTGTTGGCACACTCTCTTTGGAATGAGGGCAATGTTGGCGGAATTGAGCCATTGGAAAGTGGTTGCATGGTGGTCAGAAAAACATTCGATAACACGCACGACGTCCAATTTGATGATCTTCCAGCATGACTTGTAGAAGGCACAAACCATCTGGGCCGGGGGCTTTATCACCTGGCATAGTTGTGATGGCTACAAGGACCTCCTCCGGACCAAAATGAGCGTCAAGGCCTAGCAAATTATGAGAGGGCATGTTTAAGGCTGCCTAGTTGAAGTCCAACAATCTGGAGGTCCTTGCCTGGAGCATAGAGCTGAAGTGATTTTGAATAACCTGAGCCTTTTCAACATGGGACCTGGCCCATCCATTTCCACATTTGACCTGCTGGATGAAGTTCTTCCTTCTCATGTTGTTGGCTTTTAGGTGGAAGTAACAAGTGTTGGCATCACCCTCCTTTAAGGTGTGAACTCTAGAGCTCTACTTCTTTCTCACGCGCTCCAAGACTGCCAGGCTTAGCACTTTTCTTTTGAGCCTTTCCTTGATGTCACTTGCCGGGGGTAGACTTCTGGATTCCTAGGTGATGTCTAGGCGTAGGATGATCCCTTGGGCCATGAGGAATTGCAATTTTTCCTACGAGAAAGTTTGCTTGCTCTAGGTACACAAACATTTGCCTATGATCAGGAGTTTGTGAAATAGCCTATGACAAGGCTCGTTGTGGGAGGACAGCTCATTCCACGTATTTTGGACCACCTCCACGAACCTCGGCATTCTAATCCAGAAGTTCTCGAATTTGAAAGAGCGTGGCCTCCTAGGCCCAGCAGCATTGGAGAGTAAAAGTAGGCAGTTGTCAAAGAGCGAGGTGGAAAGTGCTTGAAGGACGTGAGTGTTGAAGGTGATGTCCCATTCTTCGTTGCAGAAGAATCTACCCAACTTGACCAGAGTCAGTTGATCCCTCTCATTACTTGAGGTGAATTTTCTGTTCTGAAGATGCACTTCTTTTATCTCACAAGAGTTGAGAGTGTTCCAAAAGCGTCCCACGAGTCTCGGTTGATGTTGGAGTTGTTTTTGTCTCTTGCATGATAAATCATGAAGTCACTAAGAACTAGCCATCTCGGGCTGTTTGCGGGCTTTAGGGAAGTGATTTCCCCCGTGAAAGCTTCCTTGTGCGTATCGTGAGAAGGGACATAGACCCACCGTGAGCTAAAATGTAGAGGAGCAATCAAGAATTATGACCGTTGCAATGATGCAGTTGCCAGTAATTACTTGTTGGAGATGTCGACCATGTACTATAGGCATGGCTCACTTCACCCCACAACCTATATGTACAAAAAAATTCATGTTTTTTCAAAACTTCTAGGTGTGATTTTGTCCTTCTAAACTAGTTAGGGGGTAAAGTAATCACAATTCAAATAGCTTAAGGGTTAAGTGAGCTAAAAATAATTTAGGAGGTAAAATGAGCCAAGCCAATAGTTTAAGAAAAAAAAGTGGACTTTTTTTAATCGATACCTACGAATTCATCCTCAATTGAAAAATTACTTTCTGCCCCTTCAGATTTTACCGAATACCAGATTAGCAGACAGCTCAAGCCCACCTACATGTTGACATCTACCAGTACCAGAATAGCAAAACAAGCTTTAAATTGCCTACCAACCTTCACACACCACCATTAACTGCTTCGCATCTCACCACCAAGCTCTCAGTCACTCTAGCTCCAAGCTCAGCAAGTTCAAGCAGAAAAAGATCGGCATTTCACAGTACCAAGTCCGGTCCAGCTGCAGAGGAAGGATGGAGGAGGCGGTGTACACCGTGAAGGTGGGTGAACTGACGCTGGCTGCCGGCGGCAGGCCGTCGGCTGGGCCCATATACCGGAGCATCTATGCCAAGAACGGCCTCATGCAGCTTCCCCAGGAAATCCAGTCCCCATGGGATTTCTTCAGGTTCGTCCATGGCAAGATGCTGATCCTCTGCATTCCCCGAACGTTCATCACATTATACAAGTTTTTCAGTGATTCATTGCAAGTGTTGAAATTTCAGATAATCTTGTTACATTTTTGTTTGTGTTTCTGTTCTTGCAGTGAAGGAGTCAAGAAGTACCCCAACAACAGAATGCTCGGCCAGCGCCAACTTTCAGAGGGAAAGGTAAAGCAAAGCAATTCAAATGTGATGGGTAAAATGATAATTTTGGAAGTTCTTATTTTGTTTTGAGAGGATGCAAAATTTTGGTTCGGAATTTAGGCTGGTGACTATGTGTGGCAAACGTATGAACAAGTGTACCAGAAGGTCATGAAGATTGGAGCAGCGCTCAGAAGCTTCGGCGTTCAGCCGGTGAGCGAAGAATGTTGATCTTTCTATATATGCTGAGAAAATCTTTTGATCTTGGAATGCATGGCAGAATGAGTGTTTACTGAAGATATTGTTGATCTCTGTGGTTAGGGGGGTCACTGTGGCATATATGGATCCAACTGCCCAGAATGGGTTATGGCCATGCAGGTGAATTCATGTTTTATTTTTGTCTTTAATAAAGGTATATTTCAGAAATCTATTCTAGAGCAAATTGATGTGGGATTTTACTTTCATTGTATTGTTTGTTCTGCAGGCTTGCAACAGCCAAGGAATTTGTTATGTCCCACTGTATGACACCCTTGGTAGGTTCGCCATGCTTGTTCTGTTGTTCACACACACTCACACAGAGACACATACTTATGTGAATGCAAAAAGGTTCAGGAAAACACTGTTTATTTTAAGAAGAAGAACAGCAGGTTGGGTTAAAACAGATGTCTGAAAAGTATGAGGGAGCAAAGCACAAGATCAATGAAAAAAATCTTTAAAAAATGATAACTGACTATAGTCCATGAATGGAAGTCTGGACTCTTGTTAATATTTTCCTCTGAACTTCACAATGTAGTATTAATTGGGTAAGTAAGTTGCAATGCAAACTGCAGGAGCAAATGCAGTTGAATTCATCTTGAACCATGCTGAGATCTCTATAGCATTTGTGCAGGAGAGCAAGATAAAATCAGTAAGCCAAAGCATTTACCTTCAGTAAGCCAAAGCATTTACCTTCACTCTGAACAATATGAGCACTTACCTTAATTCTGAACAATATGACTGTCTTCCGCACCATATAATGATTAGCATGTCTCCAGTAAATGCAACATGTGTTTCTATACAGTTGATTAAAAGCAACTCAGATACAACAGAGCTAGCTCTAACCCTGCTGAATTCAATATTACTGAGCTTGAAACTAGTTGTGAAGATCACTGTTACACGTCATTTTCTCCTACACATCTAACAAGTCCCTGAATTGCAATTTTCAGATAATAGCCGTACTCCCAAAGTGCACAGCCCACATCAAAGGTTAGCTGTCTGGAGTCTGGACATCAATCTTCTATCATACCTATTGGCAATTTCTTCTGATTAATTTCTCACTTCATGTATGCAATCTCAGGCCTTGTTAGTTTTGGAGAGGTGACAAGCGAGCTGAAAAGGGAAGCTGAACAATTAGGAGTATCTTGCTTTTCTTGGGAAGAATTTTGTACAATGGTTAGTCTGCGTTTCTATTAAGCTACTTATTCCATACCTAAGAAACTACTCGATTACAAGATCATAGATGTTCTGACGCGTACAAAGCCATTTTAACAGGGAAAAGAAACCCACAAACTTCCTAATAAACAAAAGGATGACATTTGTACAATCATGTATACCAGTGGAACAACAGGAGATCCAAAGGGTGTGATAATCACAAACAGGGCTATCATAGCCGGGGTTACGACCACAGAAAACCTCCTCAAATTGACAGATAAAGTGGTAAATCTCTTAAATCACTTTTTCTTTATATGCGTCAAAATTGGAGTTTCATGTTCCACGTATGGTACCATTACTACTGTTCTTCACTTTTCTTTTATAGTACATAACTTACTGTTTCATAAAATAAAATGCATTAATCAACATTTAGTCAAGAACTGATCATGGCTTGTTCATCGATGATTATCTTCCTGTAATGTTGACCTTATAAATATCACTGTTTAATGATATCCCAAATCCTAATATATATGCAGGTGGCTGAAGATGATTCATACTTTTCATATCTTCCATTAGCTCACATATTCGATCAAGTAATTGAGAATTACTGCATCTCTAAAGAGGCCTCCATTGGATTCTGGCAAGGGGTATGGAGATATGTCTTGCAAGAGAAATGAGTGTCATATCTGTTCCTTGATCATCTAAGAGGTAAAACTTTCTTAACAGGACATTAGGTACCTGATGGAGGATGTGCAAGTGATGAAACCAACAATATTCTGTGGTGTTCCTCGTGTTTATGATCGTATATACACAGGTTAATGCGAACCTAAATAATTGTTGTTCAAAATTATAACTGCATTTTGTGCTTAGTCATAATTTGGGGATCTCATGAACTGAAGGTATCAACCAGATAATTCAATATGGAGGGCTGATAGCAAAACACCTTTTTCAGTATGCCTACAACTAGTAAGTACTACAAGATTAAATAAGCATATACTCTTTAATCCCTTTCATGTTACTGTTCAAGCATAACTAAAAAAGTCACACGGTCATTAGCAAACTTGGCAATTTGAGGAAAGGGTTCAAACAGCATGAAGCCTCACCATTTTTCGACAAAATAGTCTTCAGCAAAGTATGCAAATATTTTAAGTGCTCTCTTCTCTTATTTTTGTTGCCTTTATTAGCATATCACCGACATATATTGTTATCATTGATGATAAAGATAAAGGAAGGGCTTGGAGGCCGCATACGCCTTATGCTATCAGGCGCAGCACCTTTACCAAGACACATTGAAGAGTTCATGCGAGTTACTGGCTGCAGCGTACTCGCACAAGGATATGGTGAGACTTTCAGAATTCTTATGACAAGTCTGCACATCAGAACCATATTAGCAATTTAGCATCCTTAGTTCTTTAGACATGACTCAGTTTGTTGTGCAATTCCGGACCTGCTAAGGATCTGTTTGGTTGGGCTGTGGTTGTTAACAAAGCTGCTTTTAGCTAGCTGTTTGGAAAAACTGTTGTGGCCGTGGGAAAATGAACATATGATTTTGGTTGATCCAAATCATCTATAACATTTTTAAAAATGAGCATAGAAGTTTCAGCACATTGCAAAAACTTGGCAAAAGGCAGCTTTTCCAAACAGCTGAATTTGCATTGCAAAGCCCACAGCTATCATTAGCAAAAACTGCTGAAAAGCTGGCCGTTTGGTTGGGCTGCAGCTTTTTCCAATGAAAAGCTGCTGAAAAGCTTAACCAAACACCTCCTAAATCAGTGTTTCCAGCCCTTATTGCATCTCAGATCCAACCACAGAACAACATAGGATTATAAGAGGTTTTTGATCCTTTCCCTCTAAAAGACTACCCTGATAGTAGGGGCTACCCTCACCCTTATCGCATTTTGCCTTCGTCCCCAACCGATGTGGGGCTAAACCTAGCAAATCTCCCCTCACACATTGGTCATACCTGGGCCCACTAACACCATGTTCTAGCCTGCCAACCATGACCAGCAACCTTGAAGTCCCTGAGACCTATATTCGAGCACCTAGGCTCTAATACCACTTGTTAAGAAAATCCGTCCTAGGCGATTCATTCCACGCTGATCTCCCACAAAGCGACATATACATGATGTTTTTCTAATGTGGTTTAGTTGCGAGACCTATATCCATGGGACATAACTACGGGCGCATCACCCCATTATAACTCTCCAAGTTGCACTATAGATGGTTACACATAGCGTCTCTATTTATGAGCCTCGGGTACAATAGTCCAACACAAACTCTACCCTGTCACTACTACAACTCCAAATTCTAACTCGTAACCTAACTCTTGAATACATATTCAACACAATTTTAACACAGATCAACAGACAACTTGTTATGGATGATAATTATGTGTCCAGATCAATATTAGTAGTCTCATTTTGAATCCTTAACATAAGTCTGGTTACTGTCCTAATCTTGGGAAATGAGAAATCTTTAACACTGTGCTATTGGTATGCAGGGCTCACTGAGAGTTGCGCGGGATGCTTTACATCGATCGCCAATGTTTTCTCAATGATTGGAACGGTTGGCCCTCCCGTGACGGCGATCGAGGCGTGATCGGTGTCTGTTCCTGAAATGGGCTACGACGCGCTCTCTAATGCACCCCGGGGTGAGATTTGCTTGAGGGGCCACACCTTCTGGGTACTACAAGCGCCCTAACCTCACTGAGGAAGTGTTCTCAGATGGTTGGTTCCATACAGGTGCAGCCTTTCCTCTCCATTTCTAAACTTACTGAATAATGTGTAACTGAAGATGAATTGTAAATTTTTTTGCAACCAACTTATGTATGAATGCAACCAGATGGCACGATGAAGATCATCGACAGAAAGAAGAACATCTTCAAGCTGTCTCAGGGGGAGTATGTAGCAGTGGAGGTCCTGGAAAGTGCATACATGCAGTCTCCACTCGTCGCATCGGTACAATAACTGAAACAGAATGCCAAATAAATTACAGTACTTGGACACATAGTTTTGCTCATATTCATCTTTACCTAGAAGCTCCTCTTTGGATCAGGTTTGGGTCTATGGGAACAGCTTTGAGTCCTTCCTTGTTGCTGTGGTTGTCCCTGAGAAGCAGGCTATTCAGGACTGGGCTGCACTGAACAACAGGACTGGTGACTTTGCAGAGTTATGCGACGATCCGAAGGCGAGGAGTTACATCCAAGATGAGCTGAACAAAACTGGTAAAAAACTCGGGGTATGTCGTCGAATACACATAAGAAATTTTAGCAAGCTATGATCCGTGCCCAACTTCCATGATAAATGCACAATTCGTAAGCCCAAGAACTTCCATCAATCTTGTGCCTTGCAGTTGAAAGGATTTGAGATGCTGAGAGCAGTTCACCTGGAGTCAGAGCCATTCAGCATAGAGAAGGACATGATCACTCCAACTTTTAAGCTCAAGAGGCCCCAGCTGCTCAAATATTACAAGGTTACAGAGATCAAACTTTATCATGTGCATGAAGTTCTTGATTAACATTGTTCTGCTGATTTCTGTTATGATATGTATTATTTGTGTAGCTTTTATTCACAGAAAGAGCAAAAATTTGCTGCAGGATCGTGTTGATCAGCTGTACAAGGATGCCAAGATGGGAACTGCAAAATGAATGATGGTGAAACATCAGCAAGTGGATATGAACTTTGTGAGTGATTGTTCAGGAAGAAGCATGTACATATCAATAAGTCAAGATTCAAGAGTTAAGACATGTATGCCATGTTACAAGACGTAGCAACACAGAGTGAGTTGGTTACGGCTGGTGCTGGTGACAGTTTGTACTAGTACTGCATACATATACTTTGTCTGTCATTCGAGAACCGAATCCAGCATAAACTTTCTGCATTCAAAAGAACACAAACATGTAATTGAGTGCTGCATAAAACTGGTGTACTGAGTATTTTAGATGCTCGATAGGAATAACTATAGTCATAATCTATTTTATATGTGTGGCTGGTTAGTGAAGGTGGTTGTACCTCTGCTCATCAGAGGTCAGGGATCAGATCTTATGTTTACTCCTTGTGTGTCTCACCATATGAACCACGGAACAAATTTCATGGACACTTCTATATGAATCGCACAAAAGTTCCTTGGGGGGAAGGGGGCGTAGTTTCCACTTCTTCACTTCTTTTCTTGTACTAATAATCTAGAATTTTCCCTGAGTAAGCTGCTTTTTTTTTCCCATACACATGTGGGAGCCTTGTTCTGAAAATCTCATCGCAAGGAACACAATGATTCAAACAACTCATGGTTTAAAACTTACTAGTTTTGAAGAATTTTAGAGGGAAAAAACGTGCTGATGTGCAGGACAAGTGTTGTGCACGTGCTGGCGGATTGCTAGGAGGGGCTCGTGGATATCTATCTATCTATTCTATTATCTGTCTGCCTATTACTATACTAACTAAAGACTCCCTAGAAATTCCCATGTTAATCAGAGAAGAAAAAAATAAAATTCTTGGTCATCTATCTAGTGGGACCGGTTATAACGGCTCGGATCAAAAAAAGTCAACATATATAGATAGAACCTCTGCCTTTGGATTTCATGTTAATTACATTTAACCCTCAGCCTTTAGTTTCTATCGTAGCTACGGGACTAGACAATGTACTTTAGGCACCCCCGATTGGTTACACCGACCTCCGGGAGTACCAGAGGAGTACGAGCAAGTATGGTGTCTGTCAAGGTGAAGCGCGCAGGAGCAGGACCAGCGAGGCGGAATGTAAAACACTCGTGTCGAGGATAAATGGAAACTCTCGTATCGGAGCGAAGTGAAAACTCTCGTATTGATTTCAGGAATTACAGTTTATATCTGAGCAAATGGATCCCCTCTCTCTCCCCCTAGGTCCTATTTATAGGGGTTGAGGGAGGGATGTGAGAGATTACAATTATGCACTTGGGCAACAATACACCCCTAGGGGTATTCTGGTCTTTTTACAAGGATTCTTATGGAATATTTCAATACTTTAACATTCTAGTGCTCGGGTTACGTCGACGTATTGTCCGGGGTGCCGGGACGGAGCGCGGCCTCTACGTCCACCGGGACGGAACGTTTCCTCGACATTGCCGGCGATGCCAGTGGAATTCGATGACATCAGGCACAACATGTTGATACAACGAGGGGGACCTTGACATTGTCAAGGAGAAACCCGTCGGTTCGGGGTAGCGCGGGGACCCTTCCCCCAATAGTAGCCCCTTGCCGGTTTTGGGCGGTCGAGCGCTCATCACAGAATATTTCTTGGTCCCAATATACCCAATGCCGCTAGATAGCAGCCAAGAAACACAAGCCAGAAAACACAATATGCGCACCCGCCACACCATCATAACTCCAAATATCCAGATTCATTATAGTTCCTCCTGAAATACTCCAACCACCCCACGAATTGGTTATTCCTAAATGAGTCATGAAGGGAATGACGAACATACCTTGTCTCCACATTGGATCCAGAACAGGACCAGAGGGATCAAAAACCGCTAATTCGTATAAAGCCATCGAGCCGGCCCAACCAGAAACTAGAGCTGTGTGCATTATATGCACCGAAAGCAATCGACCCGGATCATTCAATACGACAGTATGAACACGATACCAAGGAAAACCCATGGAAATACCCTTTTTGAAAAGAAAAATAGACACTATGTCGCTTTATTTTATCGCATTGGAAAATACATTCCTTTTTGTTTCGACTTTAGTTAGGGATAATTTATTTCGCTATCTTTTTCCGAGAACCACCTAAGGTTCCGACTAAAAAAATGAAATAATTTCATTGAAATAATGAGTCTCCCATATTGGGAGACTCATTACTTCAATTAGTCCCCGTGTTCTTCGAATAGATCTCCCTTCAACTAGTGAATTAACGCCCGTCCGAGCCGGCGCACCAATTCCGAGGGGTTGGCGCGCAGGCTGGACCGATGACTTTCCTCTCCCTTCTCTTTTTTTTCTTTTTCTTCTCTTCCTTTTTTCTCTTCTTTTTTTCTTTCCTTCTCCTTTCCCTTCTTCCTTTTCTTTTTTCTCGTCCTTTTTTTTCTTCTCTTGTTTTTTTCTCTTCTTTTCTCTTTTCTTTTCTTTTCTTCTCCCTTTTCTTTTCCTTTCTTTTTCCTTCCCTCCTTCTTTCCTCCACCGTACAGCCTCCCCAATCTCTCATGGGCCACGGCCCATTCATGCGTAGGTCAAGACGGGGTGGGTGAAACACTCCCCAACGCCACCCCCATTTCCCCCATCTGCCGCTCGACCCTCACTTTCCCCATCAGCCGTCGACGCCTCTCATGCCCAAGCCGCCGCTCCCTTCCCCCGTAGCTCCCGCGCACCGCTCCTCTTCACGACCGCGCCGCCGCTCCGCCTCCAGCGCCCGTGGGCCACGCCGGCTCCACCCCGCACGCGGCCCGCGCCGTCGCCGGGTGGGCTCCGCCCTCATCGCCGGCCTCCCCTCCAGCGCCGGTCCAACCTCCAGCGCCCGTGGGCCATGCCGGCTCCACCCTGCACGCAGGCCGCGCCGTTGCCGGGTGGGCTCCGCCCGCGTCGCCAGCCTCCCCTCCACCGCCGGTCCGGCCCACAGCGCCCGTGGGCCATGCTGGCTCCGCCCCGCACGTCGGCCGCGCCGTCGTCGGGTGGGCTCCGCTCGCGTCGCCTCTACCCCAACACCGACCTCCCTCTCCGGCGTCGGTCCAGCCTCCAGCGCTCGAGGGCCGCGCCAGCTCCGCCCCGCATGTGGGCTGCGCCGCCACCGGCTTCCGCAGCCTGGCCCCGGTAGCCCGCTCCACCAGCCCGGCCCAGGCGCCGCCGGTCTCCACGCCAGATCCGAGGCCCGGTCCCGACGCCCTCGACCGTCCTCGCCGTGGCCCAAGCGCTGCCGGCCTTTGTGCTAGATCCGAGGCCCGGTCCAGGCACCCCCATCTACTGCGCCTATCTCCGCCGCGGCTGGCCTCTCCGGCCCACGGCCTCTGCTGCTGATCTGCCGAAGGCCTTCATCGGACTGCACGTCCCTCGCGCGGTCCCCGCCAAGCCCCGCACTCCAAGGGTAACGTTTCAGCTGGTTGCCACGTTTTCCTCCCCTGTCGCACCTTGAGGCATGCGACGTATGTGTGATGTGTGAGATGTATGTGGGTGCTTAACGCGGATTGTATCACGGACTTGTTATTTTTGGTTATGCAAAACTGCTGTGTGCGTAGCCAAGATATAGGTACATCGATCGTAGGTCCCGTGCATAAACATTGTTGCGTTGTGGCGGTGAACGAGTAGCGAGAATAGCCACCATATTTTTAAACGTGGATCGCCACGTGTTTAGTTTGTATGGACCAACGTCATATGTCCTCCGCACGAAACTAGCATCGCTATTCTTTTTCGTTACGTCGTGATGCCTTTAGGCACGTAGAGGTACGGTTCGTTGAGTGGTTGTAGGGATGTCCGCAGAGCCTAGCCGGACGCGTTGTTTCCTCCGGCTCCCCTGAACACCCTCGAACTAGGGGCGGGCGGGTCCTTGGAGCCACATCGGGCATGCTGACACAGCACCGTGACTGCTTCCTCAAGGTCCACGGTCTTGGTGGGTTCGAGGCACCGTGCCGGGCGCGTCGTCTCCACTAGCTCCCCCAAACACCCCTGAACTCGGGGCGGGTGGGCTCTTGGAGCCACGTCGGGCGCTCTGTTGTGACGCCGCGACCGCTTCGATGAGGTTCGCAAACTCGGTAGATTTGAGGCACCGTGCCGGGCACGTCGTCTCCACTAGCTCCCCCGAACACCCCCGAACTTGAAGCGGGCGGGCTCTTGGAGCCGGGTTGGGCATGCTGTTGCGGCACCGCGACCGCTTCGTCGAGGTCCGTGGCCTTGGTGGGTTCGAGGTGCCTCGCCGAACGCGTCATCTCCACTGACTCCCCCGAGCACCCCCGAACTCGGGACGGGCGGGCTCTTGGAGCCGCGCCAGGCGCGCTGCTGCGACACCACGACTGCTTCGATGAGGTTTAGTCTTGGTAAGTTCATGGCGCCGCGCCGGGCGCGTCGTCTCCACTAGCTCCCCCGAACACCCCCGAACTCAGGGCGGACGGGCTCTTGGAGCCGCGTCGGGCGCACTGCACGACGTCGCGACTGCTTCGACGAGATCTTGTCTTGGTTAGTTCACGGTGCTACACCAGGCGCAGTGTCTCCAACAGCTCCCCCGAACACCCCCAAACTCGGGGCAGGCGGGCTCTTGGAGCCGCGTCGGGTGCGCTGCCGTGACGCTGCAACCGTTTCGATGAGGTTCAGTCTTGGTAAGTTCATGGCGCCATGCTGGGTGCAGTGTCTCCACCAGCTCCCCCGAACACTCCCGAACTCAGGGCTGGCGGGCTCTGGGAGCTGCGTCGGGCGCGCTGCCATGACGTCACGACTGCTTCGACGAGATCTAGTCTTAGTTAGTTCGCGGTGCTGCGCCGGGCGCAGTGTCTCCACCAGCTCCCCTGAACACCCCTGAAGTCAAGGCGGGCGGGCTCTTGGAGCCACGTCGGGCGCTCTGCCGCAACGCCGCGACCGTGTCGACGTGTAAATGCCGGCGTGCCCCTTTTGTGATTCGGCCGAGGAGATGCTGGTCCGGAGCTACAGGGTCGTACTAGGCGGGCTTTAGATATTTGGAATGTGACCAGAGATTTACCCAGGTTCAGGCCACCACGGAGGTGTAAAACCCTACGTCCTGCTTTGATGTGTGTATTGATGTTTGAGAGATTACAGAGGTAGCCCGAAAACTCGATTCCAGGGAGCTCTGATGTTCTTATTCTTTCGCTAGCTCGAGAAGAGTTTAGTCTAAAAAGGATCCCCCTTGCATGGCCTCGGTTCTCCCCTTATATACCTGGGGGCTTACCACAATGACCGAAGGTGCATTAAATGCAGCGGGCACGCTGCTTACGTAGGGGCGTGGGCACGACACGCCGGCCGCCGAAGGCTGCTGCGGAAGAGATGTTTGCTGACATGCCATCCTTGGAAAACGGGTCCTCATGATGGGTTGAAACGCGCCGGTGAAGACTTAACGGGCAAGCTCCCTGCCACGACTCCAACCACCCGAGTCCCACGGACCAAAGGGGTGCACCTGGGCGTGCCGTACCGCGCCCGAAAGTCAAAAAAGCATGTCAGATGATAACTAACAAGCCTTATCACACCAGAGGGCGCCTACTTTGGGCCTGGAGTAGGCACGCCTGTTGACAGGCATTAAATGCGCCGGACAGGCATTAAATGCGCCCGATGGGACATGTGGAAAGGGCCCGCCTGGGCCCTACGGAGGGCGCGGCGGGACTCCCACCACGTGTACTGGTCGAAGGGCCCACGAGGACTGCTCGGGGAAGGGCCCCCCGAGGGGTGCTCGGGGCGCCTTGCCACGTGGCACCGAGGAAGAAACAAGAGGTGCTCGGGGTTCCCGAGCTCGGGGACCCCCGAGCCCACAACTTCGCCAGCTCGCTGCCCGTGGGCCACTTGACCAAACCAAGAGGGGCCAAGTGGACACAGTGCTCGCAAGCCCCCGAGCGCGTATTCTTGATTCTCACGCCCTTGGCGACGTGGCGTCAAGTTTGGCCCTTTGCCAACGGCTTAGGGAACCCTAGTTCCCGTCCGCCGACAGGACCGCATCGATGGGGTTTGCGGTCTTGGTAGGTTCGAGGAGCCTCGCCGGGCGCGTCGTCTCCACTAGCCCCCCCTGACACCCCTGAACTCAGGGCGGGCAGGTTCTTGGAGCCGCGCCGGGCGCATTGCCTCGACACTTGACCGCTTCGACAAGGTCCGTCGACTTGATAGGTTCAAGGCGCCGCACCGGGCGCGTCGTCTCTACTAGCTCCCTCGAACACCCCCGAACTCGGGGCGGGCGGCCGGGCACGCTACCTCGACACTACGACCGCTTCGATGAGATCCGCAGACTTTGGTTGTGAGACGAGGCGTCTGCCTTCTTACACCTTTTTGTGCCGTACTTCCCATGTCTTTTGCTTTGTCGTTGTTATTTGACAACCTGTTAACCACTTGCTTGTGCTGATTGTCAGGATTGATGTCGTCGAGGAAGGGGCCGTCTTCCCACCGTGCGGGGCCGAAGCACGGAATGCCAGGCCCAGGGGCGGGGAAGAACGTGATCGAGGAGGGGGCAAGATGACGGCCCCAGTGACGCACACCGGCTACCTCAGCCGCTCTTCTGCAAATGCGAGGCTCTTCCAACTGCTTGCCGAGGTGGGCAAGATTCCCGACCTTGGCCACATGACGGGCCCAGAGTCCCCCGGTCATTCTGATGTGAGGGGCTAGCCTAGCCAGGGGTGGATCATCGTGTTCGCCGCCTTGTTCGATGCCAGGTTGTGCCTCCCGCTATCCGACCTCTTACGGGGGATACTGCAGTTTTTTCGAGTGACGCTGTTAGACCTCCACCCTTCGGCTTTCATCCTAATTGCTGCTTTCGAGTGGGCGGTCTAAAGCATGGAGATGGTGAGCTCGCCTGCACTCTTTGCTTGGATGTACGTGCCAACAGAGGTGACGCTGTGGGTTTGGGAGCACTGGGGTCTTCCTTCGGTCTACGGGAGGGTCAGCTTCGGCCGGCGCTGTGGGCGCAGCGTTGGGGACTACCCTGCGTTTCCCCTGAAGAAGGTTTGGAGGGACTAGCAAAGGGCATGGTTTTATTACTGCGATCCCTCCTTGCAGTGACTAAGAGGGGTGGCCGCACCGTTCTTCGGGCAAGCTCGCCTCGGTGGGCAGGACGACGAGGGCGTGACCATGCTTCGATGCATGGCTCACGAGCTGAGCGTGTGTGACTTGGTGGAAGAGTACTGTTTGCTGGGCATTGCTCCGCTCGCTCAGGGTTGGACCCTGTCTCTAGCCCCCTGAGCTCGTCGCGCTCCCTGCGTTTCCCGTGAGGGTACACACCCAAGACATGTGAGTGCCTCTTGCTTTTACCCACAGTTCATTTGTGTTCACCTTATCTCTTATTGAACCTCGTATGCTCTCATGTTGTAGGCTCCATGCTGGAGGACGGAGAGCTGTGTGCTCACGAGTTGTTGGGCTGCTTCACCCTTGTGGAGGCCACGGAAGCGAGCCAACTGATCAAGGGGGCTGGCGCAATCGAGTTTGCGAGGACTTCGGTTGGGAGGTGCCTGCCCAGCCGTTCCCTATGGTTGCTAAGGCCCTTACTGCGAGCAAGCGGAGTTGGTCATCTTCTCCATCTTCACCAGAGCGGCCGACTCGAGCGCGTGGAGCCTCTGGGGGTGTTTCTTCTAGCCCAACCACGGAGGTGCCGCGGCGTCGCCCCGGGGCTGGGAAGGGCCCGATGACAGCGTCGTTCGTGCGGGATGCCAAGTCGCACTCACGAGACTATGAGGACAACGTCGAGGTGTCCGCTGAGGCGGACTCGCTAGCGCAGCACGACCTTGGGCCAACAGAGTTGCTCGTCTTTGAGTGAGTTTGACCTATGGGTCGTTGGGGACGACGAGGCCGCTTCCCGCTCTTCTGTGATAGCTCCCGCGGTGAGCCCTGAGGCAGTGGCCCCATCGTCTCCCGAGGGCCACCTAGCGCCAACTCCAGCGATGTTTGCCGACGACGGTGTTGAGGATGGTAAGACCAGTGGGCCGCACCCTTTCTCAGTTGCAGGCCGGTTGCTTCTGGCTCACTTTGTTGATCCTGAGGCTGAGGCGAGCTTTTACTAGGACGCCGCCGCGCAGCTCTCTATGGCCGACCTTGACACGGCGTTCGAGAGTTTGTCCTTGCGGCAGATCCGTGCCGCCTCTAAGTCTGCCATGCTCAAGGTATGGTTGGTGTTTTACTTATATGAGGTTTTGTGACGTGATCTCCACGGTCATGCCTTTACTATGTCTCTTCCCCGCGGGCTTTCTTTGCAGCGGTACAAGCATGGGAGATGTGCGATGATCTGGCCGAGTCCCAGCGGGCTCGTCTCCACGAGGAGAAGAAAAAGGTTTCGGAGGCCCAGGCGGAGGCTGCTTCTGCCAAGGAGGGGTTGGGCCAGCATGAGGAGGTGATCTCTTAGCTTCGCGCTACCCTCCATGCCGCACAGACTCGACAGGAATAGCTTGAGGGGGAGCTCTCTCAGCTTCATGCTACTCTCCACGCCGCACAAACTCGGTAGGGGGGCAAACCACTCTAGTGGCCACGGTGTGTGTGGCTTCTTGCGAGCTCGGAGGGGTGCTCGGTGTTGAGCTCGACCTTCACACCGGTGCTGATGAGGACAAGGTTGCAGGCCAGCTCCAGTGGACAGCAGCGGTTTGTACTGCCGTGCGCGAGGCGGTGCCAGACCACGGGCAGGACTGTGCTCGGGCCTCTCTTGAGTTGTGTGAGAACCCGTATTTTCTAAAACCTAAACATTTGGATTAAGAAATTGAGTTCATTCATTTCAATTATGCATATCAAAATTTGAGAGAAATTTAAAATTTTTATTCATATTACATACATACATATATGCAAAAGTAATTCAATACACAAGAGTGAAACAATTTCAGTATAAATCTATGTACTTGAGTAATATGAATTAATTCAAAGAGACATATGAATATACTCAAATAATTTGATTACAAATATAGGAATTCAAAATTTTGATTTACAAAGGATTCAATATTACAAACTACGGATATTACAAAAACATCTACAATAAAAACCTAGCTAATGTCTTCATTCTTCTCTCAAGTCTTTTCTCATCCTCAACTCTTGATTCTTTAACCTGCATATAAGACAAAAGGAAAAACACTACAAAAGAGAGATTGGGTTAAGATTAAAATGTTGCATTTTCTTTTTGGAAAATGCATTTGTTTAGGAGGCTAGTTTTAAGAATTCAGAGAACTAGTTCTGAATTCAAAAGAGTTAAAACTGACTTAGGGATCCATTCTCAGATTAGGCAACAATCTTTAAAGGAAGCAAGTAATATTCCCGTGGCAACATATCATGAGGCAGCAAGTGATTAGGCACCAAATTAATGTCTGAATTCGAATAGGCAACAAGGCAACAGTGATTTCCTTAAGTCAAATTTCAACTTAAACTAACCTCCATTAGCAACAGGCAACCGATTTATGTTTAAACATGGATTAGGGTCTGCTTTCAGGTTTAAATCCAGCAGCCCTAGGCAACATAAGTATTAAACTTTTAAAGTCTAGCAACAGCCGACATCTTTGGGCAATAGGCAACACTTACAAAACCCTCAAATCTGTCCAAGAGAGATGCATCCACCAAAAGCTGCTGGTGGCTTTGCCCTTGCCACCTCAAGCTTAAGAGGAGGATAAGGATCAACTTGGGGCTGCCATGAAAGCAGCATACTCATCAAAACATGGTGTGAGTCACCCATTAGGTGTCAAACCAAGCCATTTTCGAAATCCCAGCACACCAGCCTTCAAACTCCTATAAATAGGGCCTCATGAGTCTCATTCTCATCTCAACATCAACCAAAACAGCACCACATCAAAAGACAAGAGTTGGATAGTTGAGAAGCAAGTCAAGGCAGCAAGGAGGAGGAGGCGTAGCCTGAAGAAGCAGGTTTCAGAATTCCACAAGCCAAGCTTCAGTTTGCTTAAGGTAGAAATAGTGAAGATAGAAAATTTTTAACAAAAGAGAAGTATCTAACATTCCACAGAAATATTCTGCGTTAGGATAAATGAACCAATTCTCTAATCAAATGAAAGTAATCTGTTCTTATCAAATTGGAATGGGAAAAAGGGAGAAAAGCATAGCACCTGTTCTTATTAATTTAAAGAAGTAGATAAAGATGGGAAACATAGAAGTTAGATGAATCAGAGGTAAGAGAGGGTAAGACATAGTGATCTGTTCTTATCAGTTTTGAAGTCAGAAGAACTAGAGAAAAGAAGGAATAAGCTAAGTCATGGGTAGTACCTGTTCCACAAAAGTAGATAGGAAAGGGGGAGTCAGAATCATAAGAAGATAGCCTAGATCAAGGAAGAAATAGTGGTTTGTTATTCTCAACTTGATCAATCACATAAGAAAAAGTTAGAGAACATAAAAAGATTGAGCTAAGGTTGAGTAAAGCTTCTGTTCCATTTAGTTAAGTGAGCTAATGCATATAAAGAAAGAGATACTTGACAATTAAATGAACCAAAGTCGAGTGCAGTAGCTACTTCTCCAAATCAAATAGCTTATTGCATTCATATAAGGACATATAGAAAGGTTCAGATGCTGGTATAATTATCAATCCACAAATGGTTAAGCTGAGCACTTATTCTCTAACTAAGTTAGATCAGCTAGTGTAACCATATATGCACAGAAATAAAAAGGGGCCCAAATCAAGCATAGCTATGCTCTTATCTACTTTCCCATAACCATTCGAGGCAAATATCCAATCGCATCAGTAATCAATCAAGAAAATAGCACGCTAAGAATCAAGAAGTAGAATTGTTCCTCAATTCAATAAACTGATATTGATGCATGTGTTCATGTAAAGGCAAAGAGTAGCTAAGATCAAGCGTACCTATCTTATCAGATAAGAGGGCATCAAACACACACATACAACATCAGTAGGCAAAATCCAAGTGCCGATCTGTTCTTAGCAGTCTAATTAGCAAAAAGGAAACAAAGATATGTCCAAAAATCAAGCAAAATAGTATCTGTTCTTTTGATTTAACCAAAATCAAGCATCAACCAGACCACAGTGGGTAGAGCCCTAGAATCAATGGGGGTAATAGGAGGAAAGAAGAAGGGGGTAGAGGAGGCTTAACGGAGGCACGGCGCGGCACCGCGGTTGCGGTGCGACCAACTCACCGCTGTCCAGCGGTGGCGGCCGGTGGTGGAGGCACATCAGCAAGGGCGGCAGCCGAGGCGGAGGCGACCGGAGAGGAGCCAGCCGAGGCGGAGGCGGCCGGAGAGGAGGTGGCCGACGGGCATGGAGGCGACGTGGATGGCTGGCAGCGCAGCTGAGAGGGGGCGGCGGTGTGTACTGTGTGAAGAAGAGGCAGCCGGGTTTGGTTAGGATGCCGAGCAAGCCAAATGGGCTTTTAAGCCATTTGGACCGAGTGGGCCAAGCGGGTTACCGAGCGGGTCTAGGCCCTAAGCCCAATTCAGACCGCAGTTAGCCCAATTAAGGGTAGTAACTCTTTATTTTATTCCTTTCTCTTTGATTTGTTAGAAAACCTCCATAATTAAATTTTTAACAAGGATATGAATTTCAATTCAACTTAAATAATTCAAAGTCTGATTTCAACCTAAATAGTTCATGAAAATTTTTTAATCTAAAAGACATGTACAATTACCTATATTCATTCAACGAAAACCTAATCTATTTCTATAATTTCCTGCAAATACAAGATTTTCCATAAGTGCTTTGAAATTACAAATTTCAAGTGTTTAATAACTGCACCACACCGCAAAGTTATTAATAGTAAATTCTATAAACTCAGAAGATAGAGCAGATAAAAAAATCAAGTAAGTTATAATAAATATCATCTATTGCATTGTCTTCGACAAGATAGTCCACATCAATATTCTGTAAATCAACCTCATCGGCATAAGCATGCATATCTGCATATACAATTGCTATCTTTGGAAATAGTCCTTATCGGACGATTATTCCACTTCAGATCCCGAAGTTCTACCGATTTCATCCGAAGGGACATCTCACTTCACTTCTTATCCATCTCAAGGCAAGTTCATTTCTTGTTCATGTTGAAGATTATTTCTACAAATATGCAATTTCCTTCTTCTTATCACCTGGCTCGTGATAATTAATAAATGGACTGCATTATGATTCGTTGAATCATGTATTGGTGGGCAGTGGAACCCCAGTTTGGAACTTGTGGGGTGGTCAGGGTTCCATTGCATATGGTATCATCATAAGGTTAATAACAAATGTCAGTTGGCATTCTTACGCCGTAAAGATAGCGTTAACCACAAGACCTGTTATGGGACAGGCGAGTCAAGTAGTACCTTCTTAGTGCATATCTCCCAGGAACGTATGTAAAGTAACGCCTGAGGAAGCGTTATGTCCCTCGCCCAGGGGAGCGATAAACCCTGAATTTACACTTTGGGAGGCGTGATGTCCCTGGGATATACAGAAAAGTACACTATAATGACGAGGTGGGTAGTTGGTGCTGGACCAACTACGTAAGGGGAGATATTGCAAAAGGGAAGGATGAAAATGACTCGGAACCTTAGACCTGGCCACGCACTGATGGGAGTGTGATGGGTCTCGTACCCGGCTATAGGCTAAGTACCACTTGTGGGTAAAGTAGCGCACCTCTGCAGAGTGTATTGAAGTGTGGCATTGTCACTCCCTGTTCTGGGTATGAACTGCGACCATGGCGGGAAAGGAACCATCGGAGGTTCTAACGACCCGTGAAGCCTTCTGAACATAGCTAAATTAAAATTTGACTTCTGTCCAGAAACGTTATTGGAATTATGCATATCTTTTGGGGACTTTTGTCCTAGTAGAAATAGTCATTCAAACACTTTTGCTATTATGAACTTGTTGAGTACCTTCTGTACTCATCCCCTACATAAACTCTCCTTTGTTAGACTCTGAACCATTAGAGGTTGAGTATGAGGAAGTTGAAGTCCAAGAAGGGAAGGAGGAGCCGGACCTGACAGGAGGGATCGAAGGAGTCGATTACTACATCGACCATGGAGAGCAAGACGGGGCAGAGCTAGAGCAAGAGTAGTTTAGTTTAGTAGAAGAATAAAATCTCGGTTATATTTTTCTGCATTTAATTTTCAGTTCTATATTTCTGTTGATATTTCCAGTTGAACTTATCTTATTGTATTTTCGTAATAACTTCTGTATATTTTGGAGTCTGTAATATATATAGTTGTTGGACCATCAATGCTTCTGTTGTACATTCTGATAGATGTAATATAATGAGATGGGATTTTATTATATTATATCAAAGACTGGCACACTACACCATGCAGTGGTGTGCAGGGTCGCTTCAAGTTGTCTCTTGCTTGCCTTCGTTTGGCTGATTGCAACCCCTCGGGTAGGTTTTAGACAGAGGGTTACGAGATACCGAGCCGGGCCGACATCCAGCGGGCCCAGGCTCCCTTGAGGCCTGATGCAGAGGCCCCCCTTTCGGGCGTGTGGAAGAAGCACGGCGAGAAGTACCTTCACGGGATACGGAGGGCCCGTCTCGATGGAGGGTCTTCTGCTATCGCGTTTGACAGACCTTCTGGTGGATCCGACCCGCCTTTTCAGGTGTGAGACCTGTTACTTGTTCCTGGGCCTTTAGCTTATGTCGACGTGCCAGGATGTCTTATTTTGCTTTTAGGTTTACTTCCATGTCGTAGTTTTTAGATGATACTTTTAGCCCGACATACCCCACGGGCTGGGCTGTCGTGGCGTCGACATGAGCCCCTAGTGCTTTAGGCGTTTTGGGAGCTGCTTTTGATAGGTTTAACGAGGTCAGAGCTTTCTTTTGTAGCCCTCCTGTAACCCTGTCGATTAATGGAAAGTCAGAAAATTGGTACCACCGTGTTTTGCCTCTCGTGATCATTTCTTCTTTTTGCATTGTTTGCAGGCTATTGCTTCGAGGCGAAAGGTTGTGGTTAGGCAGTGTGGCACCCAGCCCCTAGTACGAGTGTCGTACAAGCATTGCTTGTTTGGCTGTTTGACGACGGCCGAACGGTGCGATGACAACCTACATTTTTTGACAAGTGAGGAGATTGCATCGTTTGTCAGGAGAGATGTGTAGCGCCTTGTGTGGATTTTTTATGTTGTTGTTGGCGCGTTGAGTGTACCTTGTACTCGGATTCATTGTGACGAGTATCTACCCCCCAACCACAAAAACTAGCGTCCGAGACATTGTCGAGGGCGGTCATATCGTTCTGAGGGCATGGCCCAAAACTCGCGTGGTGGTGAGGGGATGCTCTACACCCCGGTGGAGCCAAAGTTATCCCAAAACGGCGACGGAGACGTTGATCACGTGGCAGCGAGGGGATTCTCTACGCCGCGGTGGAGCGTGCTTTACGCCACGGTGGAGATAAAGCTGTCCCGACAAGGCGACGGAGACGTTGCTCATGTGGTGGTGAGGGGACTCTCTACACTGCATCGGAGCGTGCTCTACACCACAGTGGAGCCAAAGTTATCCCGACACGGCGACGGAGACATTGCTCACGTGGCGGTGAGGAGATTCTCTACGCCGCGGTGGAGCGTGCTCTACGCCACGGTGGAGATAAAGCTGTCCCGACAAAGCGACGGAGACGTTGCTCATGTGGCGGTGAGGGGACTCTCTACACCACGTCGGTGCGTGCTCTACACCACGGTGGAGCCAAAATTTATCCTGACACGGTGACGAAGACGTTGCTCACGTGGCGGTGAGGGGATTCTCTACGTCGCGGTGGAGCGTGCTCTACGCCACGATGGAGATAAAGCTGTCCCAACATAGCGACGGAGACGTTGCTCACGTGGCGGTGAGGGGACTCTCTACACTGCATCGGAGCGTGCTCTACACCACAGTGGAGCCAAAGTTATCCCGACACGGTGACGGAGACATTGCTCACGTGGCGGTGAGGGGATTCTCTACGCCGCAGTGGAGCGTGCTCTACGCCACGGTGGAGATAAAACTGTCCCGACACAGCGACGGAGACGTTGCTCACGTGGCGATGAGGGAACTCTCTACACCACGTCGGAGCGTGCTCTACACCACGGTGGAGCCAAATTTATCCCAACACGGTGACGGAGACATTGCTCATGTGGCGGTGAGGGGATTCTCTACGTCGCGGTGGAGCGTGCGCTACGCCACGATGGAGATAAAGCTATCCCGACACGGCGACGGAGACGTTGCTCACGTGGCGGTGAGGGGACTCTCTACACCGCGTCGGAGCGTGCTCTACACCACGGTGGAGCCTGACCTTGCCTCCTCACGACGGAGGGGTAATCGTTATCATCCTCATTGGACCGGCCACCGGCCAGCTGCTATTCCTCGTTTACGTAGACAACACTGCGGCTCGCAGGCCCATTACATAGTTGTGACAGAGGCAATCGTAGCAGCCTAGGGCGATGCCCTTTACAAAAGATGGTACTAACCGGCGCAGCGGCTTGTTAATATAACTAGAAATGAGATACACAGGGAGGGCAAGGGAAAAGTGCAGGGGCCAACTTGGCGCCCCATGATGATGCTTCCGTACGTGCGCTACACGTAGTACTTGCGGAGGTTGTCGGCGTTCCAGCTATGCTTTAACTATACCCCGTCGAGGGTCTTTAAGCGGAATGACGATGGGCGTGTGACGCAGATAACTTCATATGGTCCCTCCCACTTCGAGCTTAGCTTGCCGTCAGCTTCGGGGTTGGCTTTCTTCTTAAGCACAAGGTCACCCACCTGGATGGGTCACGGGCGAACGGTCTTGTTGTAAGCCTTTGCCATCGAGGCTTGATATCGCTCAATGTTGAACACGACCTCTTGCCTTACGGCGTCAAGGCTATCTAGCGATGCTTGACTGGCTTCATCGTCTGGCGGTGATGTAGTGCGGAGTGACCCTAGTCTGACTTCTGCGGGGGTCACCGCTTCCTCCCCAAACAAGAGCTTGAAGGGGGGTGAAGCCAGTTGCACGGCTTGCCATCGAACGGGTGGACCACAGCACGCTGGGGAGCTCATCTGCCCAACCCCCTTTGGGTATGTCGAAGAGGCGTGTGCGAAGGCCAGAGAGCACGATGCCATTAGCACGCTCCACCGCGCTATTCGCCTTGGGATTGGTGACTGACGCAAAGCACAAGTTAATGCCAAGGTTGATGCAGAACTTACGGAACGGGGCTACGTCGAACTGAGTGCCATTGTCGATAGGCAGCTCGCGTAGCACCCCGAAGTGGCGGATGAGGTTCTTCCAAACAAACTTTTGAACAGGGAGCGACATTATGCTGGCCAACGGTTCGGCCTCGATCCACTTGGAGAAGTAATCGACCGCAATGACCACAAATTTGCGGCCATGACTTTTGACCTTGAACAGGCCGACAAGGTCGACCCCCCAACGCGCGAGAGGCCACGAGGGGGAAATCGGCTGCAAGTCATGGGCAGGGAGATTTGTCCCCCGACCCATTAACTGGCATGCCGGGCATGTCTTCACAAGGCGTTGTGCATCAGGAGGGCGGTCGGCCAATAGATGCCTTGGCGAAAGGCCTTGGATACTAGGGCGCGTGGTGCAAGGTGGGAGCCGCACAGCCCCTAGTGGATTTCTCACACAAGATCGACTCATTCTTCTTTGGAGATGCACCGAAGGTACGGCGCGCACACCAGCCGCTTATAGAGGGCTTCTTGGTGAATAATGAAGCCCCTGGCCTGACTCTTCAGTCTCCGTGCCTCGATAGGGTCGTCGAGCTCTGTTTCGTCTATGAGGTAGCAAAGGATTGGTGTCCTCCACTCTTGTTCTTCAATGTGGCGCACCTCTGGGAGGTCCTTCGTTGCTGGCACCGTGATGACCTCGTAAAAGACGCCCGACGGGACCTCAGCACGGGATGCTGCGCACGGTGATGCCGACAAAGTGTTTCTCAGTGGCCCACGCGAGGGCGAGGTACTTGATCATCTCGAGGTCCTTGGCCTGGTAACTTTTGTCAACATGCCTTGCTATAAGCTGGGAGTCGCTTTTGACCATCACCCTCCGCGCCCCCAAGGCTCGTGCCTTGCACAGGCCAAGCAACAATGCTTCGTACTCGGCGATGTTGTTAGTGGCCTTAAACTCAAGACGCGCAGAGTACAAGGTGTGTGATCCCTCGGGCGATTCTAGGACAGCCCCTGCGCCGGTACCATTGGAGCACCAAGAGCCATCCACGTATATCGTCCATAGCAAGTCAGCATGGTCTTGGGTGACGGGATGTTCCGACGGGACCCATTCCGCCACAAAGTCTGACGGGGGGAGGAAGTCGATGAGGAATGGGCCGAGCTCGGCCGCCCACTTCCCGATGCGTCCGGAGGCCTCTTTGTTGCGGAGCATCTCTCCGAGGTGGAAGGAGGACGGCACTCGAATAGAGTGAGCGAGGAAGTAGTGCCTTAGTTTGCAGGACGCCATCAACAACGCGTATGTGAGTTTTTCTAGCTCGGTATACCGTGCCCTGGCACCTTGAAGTGCTTCTGAAACATAGTATACTAGGTGCTAGATTGTGTTTTCTTCTTTGGCCAAGATGGCACTCACCGCAGCCGGGGTAGCCGCCAGATACAACAACAGGCTCTCCCCTTGGGCAGGGCTTTGCAACAGCGGTGGTTAGGTGAGGTACCTCTTCAGGTCATCTAGGGCCGCTTGGCTGTCCACCGTCCACTCGAAGTTGGTGGACCCCCGCAGAGCTTTGAAGAAAGGGAGACCCTTCTCGGCAGATCTGGAGACAAACCTCCCGAGCGCCGTGAGGCGTCTGGTAAGCTTTTGTACTTCCTTGACATTCTCAGGCGGGCGTATGTCGAGGATGGCTTTGATTTTTGAAGAGTTAGCTTCGATTCCCCTTCTTGACATGAGGAAGCCGAGCAGCTTCCCTGCTTGAACACCGAACACACATTTCTCCGGATTGAGCTTCATGCTGGCTTGACAAAGGTTGTCAAACGTCTCCTGTAAGTCCGCTGCGTGGACGGCGGCTATCATGCTTTTGACGACGACGTCATCGACGTAGGCCTCGATGTTGCTCCCGACTTGGCTGGAGAGGGCCTGGAGAAAGTAACTCCGGCATTCTTCAACCAAAACGCCATCTGAACATAACAAAATGTCCCGGAAGGCGTGATGAAGCTAGTCTTCTCCTCATCTTCCCGCGCTATCCACACCTGGTGATACCCTGAGTAGGTGTCGAGGAAGCTCATAAGTTCGCACCCGGAGGTGGCATCGACTAGTTGATCGATCCGTGGCAGCAGGAAGTTGTCCTTCGGGCATGCACGGTTGAGGTTGGTGTAGTCCACACACATGCGCCACTTGCCGTTGGCCTTCTCGATTAGGACAGGATTGGCGAGCCATTCAAGGTGCATGACCTCACAGATGACTCCTGCCTTGTGGAGCTTGTCCACCTGCTCTCGGGCCGCGATCTGACGCTCCACTGACATCTTTCACAGCTTCTGCTTGATAGGACGCACGTCGGGGTTGACGAGCAATTTGTGCTCGATGATCTCCTGGGAGACGCCGGGGAGGTCCTCATGCTCCCATGCAAACATATCTTCATTGGTCCACAATGTGCTGAGGATGGCCTCCTCATTGATTGGGTCAAGGTTGACCCTGATGAGCACTGTCTTGGTCAGATCACCCTCTGAGAGCGGCATGGCGCGTGTCTCGTCGTCAGGTTTAGGTTTTGGCACCCACCACCCTGATGTTGACGGGTCGGGAGCCCTTGCATAGCCTTGTCACCTTCCGACTGGACGGTATGAACATACCGGATGGCCGCTTGGATATTGCTGTCGATCTTACGGGACAAGTCCTGGTTGCCCCGCACCGTGATAACCCCTGAGGCTAGGATCTTCATGCAGAGAAAGGCGTGGTGCGGAACCACACCAAATTTGTTCAGTGTGACTCGGCCGAGGATGACGTTGTATTGGTAGGGGATGTCGACGATGTTGAAGACAATGCTCTCCCTACGGATGCAATCGGCGGCTCCAAATTCCACCGAAAGCTCAATCTTGCCGAGGGCCAGGACTGGCTCGCCCCCAAAGCCCAGGAGTGGTACCCCCGCAGGGGTGAGGCACACGCGGGGGATTCCCATCTCAGCGAGTGTAGACGCGAAGAAGATGTCCGCCGATCTTCCTCCATCAATGAAGACGCGGCGCACCTCGCAGCTGTTGATGACCGCCAAGATGACGAGAGCATCATGGTGGGGAAAAGTGATCCCGGCGGCGTCCTCCGGGCCGAAGTGTTGGGGAACGTGCTACGCCAAACAAAAAATTTACCGCGCACAATCCACCCCAAGATCACTATCGAGGTGCAGGCAATGAGATCATACCTTAGACGATCACGTCAATGCAGCGGAGAAGTTGACCGATGTCGATGAAGTCCGCAGACTCCCGCAGCTAGGTTATACCTCCCAGCCGCGAGAGCGATCTCCTCGCGAATAGTTCGCCCGATCAAACGCCGAAGTATACGACGTCTCCGAGGTATCCACGCGTACCGGATCAGCGACACCGCAGTAATGTGTGGACCAGCACACAAGAACAGCGGGGATCTACGAGAAGGAGAAGCAGCAGCGCGCCGGCAGCTGTACTAGATCCAATCTAGAAGAGAGAGGAAAAAGAAGGCTGTGGCCAATCTAAAGATGGCCGGCCTAGGGTTTAGGGCTGCTTCTGGGGCTGCCTGGAAGCTCTTTGAGGTGCCCTGCCCCTCTATTTATAGGGGTTGGGGCAGCTCTCTCTAGGCAGGTGGAGTCCTACTCCAGCAGGGACACCCTGTTGGAGTTGGAGTCCAACTCCACTAGAACCTTCTAGAACCTTCTAGAACTTCTAGAACCTTCTAGAACCTTCCAGAACCTTCTAGAACCTTCCAATACTTTCCGGAACACTTCCGGACATCATCGGAACCATCCGGGACCTCCCGGAACACTTTCGAGATCATCCGAAACACTTTCGGAACCCTTCTCTCTCGTTCTCCATAAATCGTAGCATTCCTAAATGTCGCTAAAACGTTAAGCGTGTGACCCTATAGGTTCGAGTATATGTGGACATGTCCAGGACACCTTCCGGTCAATAATCGTCAGCGGGATCTAGACACCCATAACGACTCCCACATATCATCGAAGATCTTTATTGAGCGAACCTTGTATTGTCGCATACAATTCCTTTTGCCTCACGATACGTTACACAACCCGAGGCGAGACTTTGACGGTATCCCTGTGATCAACTCCTTGATCACCATACCTAGTTATCCTCGTTACCGGTTTGTACTCTTTTCTCGTTTCCGTATTCCGGTATCCCCGTGACTAACCTTTTAGTCACAATACCTGGCCAGGCGATGCTGGACACCGTAATACCGAGTGGGCCCAGAGTGTATCTCTCCATCGCCGGATGGACAAATCCCAGTCTTGACATATCTAGAACCACAAAATACTTTCTGGTGTACCTGGAAGTCACCTTTATAATTACCCAGTTACGGAGTAACGTTTGATGACCCCAAAGCAACCATCCGATATCCGGGTCTATGATATTCTCATGGTCTAAGGACGCAAGTAAACGTTAACACATCATGAGAAGATACTGACAACATATTGACGAAGTGATCTCGCAGTATCTCATAAGGGGGTCTATCCAACACCATTGTTACCCTAACAATGTGTTCTCATTATTGCCGGCATCCTTGTTACATTAACAATGCCCATGATCAGGAAAGCAAGATCATCAACAATACATGAGCTAGTCCAGAGGCCTGACTAGGGATCTGAATGGTGTTTATTATTCCACACATGCAATTAGGTTTTCCTCTGAATCTCATATTCAAGAACCAATGCAATTCTAGCATAGAACATAAACTTAATCATGAACATGAAAATAGAATAATAACAACTTTATTATTGCCTCTAGGGCATATTTCCAACAGTCTCTCACTTGTACTAGAGTCAATAATCTAGCCAATGCTTAAGCTCCTAACACCTATGGCATTCCGGTGTTGCTTATGCTTTGCTTGTGGTAGAGGCTTCGTCAGCAGATCTGACACATTCAGATCCGTGTGTATTTTGCATATCTTTACGTCTCCATGCTCCACCAATTCACGAATGATGTGGAATCGGCGTTGTATATGTTTGGACTTCTGGTGGGACCTTGGCTCCTTGGCCTGAGCTATGGCGCCACTATTGTCACAATAGAGCTCCATAGGATCCAGCGCGCTCGGAACCATACCAAGCTCAGTGACGAACTTCTTAATCCAAACGCCCTCCTTTGCCGCTTCTGAAGCGGCGATATACTCAGCCTCCGTTGTAGAATCCGCCACAGTGTCCTGCTTGGAACTCTTCCAGCTCACTGCGCCACCGTTCAGTGTATACACTAAGCCTGATTGAGATCAAAAATCGTCCGGATCTGTGACAAAGCTGGCGTCGGTGTAACCCTTTACAACGAGCTCTTCGTCACCACCGTATACGAGAAACATATCCTTAGTCCTTTTCAGGTACTTTAGGATATTCTTCACTGCTGTCCAATGATCATGACCTGGATCACTCTGGTACCTGCTCGTAACACTTAGAGCATAGGACACATCTGGTCGTGTACATATCATGGCGTACATGATTGACCCAATCGCGGATGCGTATGGAATCTTACTCATGCGTTCTCGCTCATCAGTTGTCGAAGGACACTGATTCTTGCTCAAACTTTTCCCATGCGACATCGGCAAGAACCCCTTCTTGGCGTTTTCCATACTGAACCTCTTCAGTACTTTATCTATATATGTACTCTGGCTTAGCCCTATTAGGCGCTTTGATCTATCTCTATAGATCTTTATACCTAATATGTATGCTGCCTCGCCTAAGTCTTTCATTGAAAAACTATTTTTCAACGAAGTCTTAATATTGTCTAGAAAAGATACATCATTCCCAATCAACAATATGTCATCCACATAGAGTATTAGAAATGCTATTGCGCTCCCACTTACTTTCTTGTAAACACAAGCCTCTTCACAGTTCCTGATGAAGCCAAACCCTTTGACCACTTCATCAAAGCGAAGATTCCAACTCCGTGATGCTTGCTTCAGTCCATAGATGGATCTCTGAAGTTTGCATACCTTTCCAGCATCCTTTGGATTGACAAAACCCTCGGGCTGTATCATATACACGTCCTCGGTTAGCTTCCCATTCAGGAACGCTGTTTTGACATCCATTTGCCATATCTCGTAATCGAAATATGCAGCAATCGCTAGAAGAATCCGAACAGACTTAAGCATCGCTACGGGAGAGAATGTCTCATCGTAGTCAACTCCTTGAACTTTTCGGAAACCCTTTGCGACAAGTCGAGCTTTATAGATGTATACATTCCCATCCGCGTCTGTTTTCTTTTTATAGATCCATTTACATTCGATAGGCCTCACGCCTTCAGGAGGGTCCACCAAGTTCCAAACTTGGTTCTCGTACATGGATTCTATCTCGGATTTCATGGCGTCTAGCCATTTAATGGAGTCAGGGCCCATCATTGCTTCCGTATAGGTCGCAGGCTCATCGTTGTCTAACAACAATACCTCGTCCGAAAACCACTGTGGTTTCGTGCGAATCCTACCAGACCTTCGTGGTTCAGCTGCTGGCTCGACCGAAGTCTCTACATCACATGTAGGGGCTTCCGTATCAGTCATTGTGGGAAACTCCGGAACCACTTCCGGCGTTGCATCACTTTGACCTAATGACGAAGATTCACCAATCTCGTCGAGTTGCACTATCCTCCCACTCACCCCTTTAGCAAGAAACTCTTTCTCGAGAAACACACCGTTCTTTGCGGCAAACACTTTGCCTTCGGTGTGGTGATAGAAGGAATACCCAACAGTTCCTTTGGGATAACCAACAAAGAAGCATTTATCCGATTTGGGATCGAGCTTATTTGGTTGTAAACGCTTTACATATGCATCGCATCCCCAAATTTTAAGAAAAGACAAGTTGGGTTTCTTCCCATGCCATATCTCATATGGTGTCGTTTCAACGGATTTAGATGGTGCTCTATTTAGTGTAAAAGCGGCAGTCTCTAAAGCATAACCCCAAAAAGACAATGGCAGTTCAGTTAATGACATCATCGATCTTACCATGTCCAACAAGGTTCGATTACGTCTCTCGGACACTCCATTCCTCTGTGGCGTTCCGGGAGGCGTAAGCTGTGGAACAATTCCGCAACTCTTCAGATGTTCGCTAAACTCGTAACTCAAATACTCCCCTCCACGATCTGATCGCAGAAACTTGATTTTCTTGTTACGATGATTTTCTACTTCATGCTGAAATTCTTTGAACTTTTCAAAGGTTTCAGACTTATGTCTCATCAAATAGATATACCCATATCTACTCAAATCATCCGTGAAGGTAATGAAGTAGAGGAATCCACCGCGTGCAGCTATACTCATTGGACCACATACATCCGTATGTATGATCTCCAATAAGTCAGTCGCCCGTTCTACGTGGCCTGTGAACGGCGTTTTAGTCATTTTACCCATTAGACAAGGCTCGCAAGTGTCAAATGATTCATAATCAAATGACTCCAAAAGTCCATCACAATGGAGTTTCTTCATGCGCTTCTTTCCAATATGACCCAAACGGCAGTGCCACAAATAAGTGGAATTCAAATCGTTTATCTTGCGACGTTTAGCGTCAGTGTTATGGATGTGTGTATTACCATCAAGATTCATAATAAATAACCCATTCACAACGGGAGCATGGCCATAAAACATATTATCCATATAAATCGAACAACCATTGTTCTCAGACTTAAACGAATAACCATCTTGCAACAAACATGATCCAGAAATAATGTTTTTGCTCAAGGCCAGAACATAGTAACAATTACTAAGCTCTAATATAAATCCTGAAGATAAATGTAGAGGTAGGACACCGACGGCGAGCACAGCAACTTTTACTCCGTTCCCGACGCGCATCGTCACCTCATCCTTTGCCAGTCGCTTAGGCCTCTGTAGTTCCTGCATCGAGTTGCAAATATGAGCAACCGATCCGGTATCCAATACCCAAGAATTACATTGCGGACCAGCAAGGAATACATCAATAACATGTATGACACTCATACCTGAGCTAGACTTTCCAGACTTCTTCTTTTCTGCCAGATATTTCTTGCAGTTCCTCTTCCAGTGTCCCTTCTCTTTACAGAAGAAGCACTTAACATCAGAAGTGGCGCCAGTCTTCGACTTCTTAGGCGTGTCAGTCATACTAGCACCCTTGGATTTGCCCTTTTTCTTAGACTTACCCTTCTTCTTGAAGTTGGTTGTTTTATTCACCATCATCACATGATTGGCGTCCTTCTGGATTCCACTCTCAGCAGTTTTAAGCATAGTGAACAATTCACCCATACTCTTTTCCATCCCATTCATGTTGTAGTTCATGATGAAGCTACTATAGCTCGGAGGGAGGGAAGCAAGAACAAGATCAGTGCCCAACTCTTGGGAGATTGGAAAACCTAGCGCATCCAACCTTTGCGCGTACCCAGACAATCTGAGTACGTGCTGACTCACTGAGCTGCCCTCAGCCATCTTGCATTCAAACAAGGCTTTGGATATCTCATATCTTTCAGTCCTTGCTTGTTTCTGAAACAAAGCTTTCAGCTCCTGGATTAACTCATAAGCAGCCCAATTCTCAAAATGCTTTTGAAGATCAGGTTCCATGGAGGCAAGCATGATACACTGTACTGCAATGGAATCATCGCTCTTAGATTGATAGATACGAGTCTCATCATCCGTAGCGTTAGCGGGGAGTTCACCGAGAGTTTGCGATAGGACATAGTCCTTCTTGGCACTCTTGAGGACAATCCTCACATTACGGTACCAGTCCGTAAAGTTGTTCCCAGATGAATTCAGTTTTTCTTTCTCAAGCAACGCGCATAGTGGAAAGGTGGTTACGGGTGCCATAGATCTACAACTTAAAAACAAATACACTTTAGACATTGTTCATGATTAAAGCAACTCAAATTAACACTTAATTAGAGTAAGCTCCCACTAAAACCAATATCCCTCATAATTGATTATTAGTGATTCAAGATCCACGACTCACTTACTCCACCATTGATGTGACATCACTGATGACGGAATAACGAGACCGGTAGGTCAACATGCCAATCATATCCCATATGACTCTTGTTCATCTTTCGATGGGTGTGTTCCGAGCCCAAGACGATCTTGCAAAGCTCGTCAAGACAACCGAGTGCTCTGCTGCGCGAACGGTTCGCGCCCGCCTCATATATGTCAAACCTATCGTACCCATGTGACATGACGCACCTCAGAATGGCAAATACTCCAGACGGTGCTATACTTGGAAGAACACTAACTACTTTGATATTTGTGTGAGAGATCACCCTATTTAACAACGTCTACCACGCATCAAACAAGGTGCATAAAAGGGATTAACATCACATGCAATTAAATTAGTGTGATATGGTATAGCCCCTTTTGTTGAAGAAGACTTCTTCAACATCTTTTGGCGGAGAACTCCTTCTTCGCGTACAATGTAGCGTCGAGGTCCATCGATGTAAGATTATCACCACCATGTCCTTGCAATTACAACTATTTGCTATCACATAGCTAATAAAATAAATGCATTACATGGCTTTCTAGTTGACGCGTAGGTAAATACAATAAATAATGACAATCGTATTGGCTCCTGCCGATTGCCGTACTCATGACACGCAGGTCATGACAAAATTAAAATTACAAACACTTTGCATCTCCACATAGGCTATACCACATCACATGCATACCCTGCAAAAACAAGTTAGACGCCTCTAACATTTATGCTACAATACGTGGCTTTATGGCTACGTTGCAAACCGTTTGCTACCTACGTTACCATAAGCATGATTGCTCTTGCAGTTATTTAACTGTCGGGGTGTCTGGAATTGGAGACTCGGAAATCTCCAACCCCATACTAAACTTCGTCATACGCATGACCCCCGTGTAGATCACATCTACAAGCCCGCTCATTGCAAATTTATCTTTCTCAACTAAAGTGAAACCAAAGTCATCCTTAGCATGTCTCGATCCGAAGATCGTAAGGTTCGCCGGACCTCTGAAAATTTCACGATGCCGCCGAGATCAAAATTTTGCAATGAGAGGGAAACAACAAGAAAATCCGGTGGTAGATCTCATCTAACACCCCGCACATCATATGTGCAATGCCGCATATCACATATGCTCTAGTCGTACCTACAACTACGCATAGTACCGCTCTGATACCACTGTTGGGGAACGTGCTACGCCAAACAAAAATTTATCGCGCACAATCCACCCCAAGATCACTATCGAGGTGCAGGCAATGAGATCATACCTTCGACGATCACGTCAATGCAGCGGAGAAGTTGACCGATGTCGATGAAGTCCACAGACTCCCGCAGCTAGGTTATACCTCCCAGCCGCGAGAGCGATCTCCTCGAGAATAGTTCGCCCGATCGAACGCCGAAGTATACGACGTCTCCGAGGTATCCACGCGTACCGGATCAGCGACACCGCAGTAATGTGTGGACCAGCACACAAGAACAGCGGGGATCTACGAGAAGGAGAAGCAGCAGCGCGCCGGCAGCTGTACTAGATCCAATCTAGAAGAGAGAGGAAAAAGAAGGCTGTGGCCAATCTAAAGATGGCCGGCCTAGGGTTTAGGGCTGCTTCTAGGGCTGCCTGGATGCTCTTTGAGGTGCCCTGCCCCTCTATTTATAGGGGTTGGGGCAGCTCTCCCTAGGCAGGTGGAGTCCTACTCCAGCAGGGACACCTTGTTGGAGTTGGAGTCCAACTCCACTAGAACCTTCTAAAACTTCTAGAACCTTCTAGAATTTCTAGAACCTTCCAGAACCATCTAGAACCTTCTAATACTTTCCGGAACACTTCCGGACATCACCGGAACCATCCGGGACCTCCCGGAACACTTTCGAGATCATCCGAAACACTTTCAGAACCCTTCTCTCTCGTTCTCCATAAATCGTAGCATTCCTAAATGTCGCTAAAATGTTAAGCGTGTGACTCTATAGGTTCGAGTATATGTGGACATGTCCGGGACACCTTCCGGTCAATAATCGTCAGCGGGATCTGGACACCCATAACGACTCCCACATATCATCGAAGATCTTTATCAAGCGAACCTTGTATTGTCGCATACAATTCCTTTTGCCTCACGATACGTTACACAACCCGAGGCGAGACTTTGACGGTATCCCTGTGATCAACTCCTTGATCACCACACCTAGTTATCATCATTACCGGTTTGTACTCTTTTCTCGTTTCCGTATTCCGGTATCCCCGTGACTAACCTTTTAGTCACAATACCTGGCCAGGCGATGCTGGACACCGTAATACCGAGTGGGCCCAGAGTGTATCTCTCCATCGCCGGATGGACAAATCCCAGTCTTGACATATCTAGAACCACGAAATACTTTCTGGTGTACCTGGAAGTCACCTTTATAATTACCCAGTTACGGAGTAACGTTTGATGACCCCAAAGCAACCATCCGGTATCCGGGTCTATGATATTCTCATGGTCTAAGGACGCAAGTAAACGTTAACACATCATGAGAAGATACTGACAACATATTGACGAAGTGATCTCGCAGTATCTCATAAGGGGGTCTATCCAACACCATTGTTACCCTAACAATGTGTTCTCATTATTGCCGGCATCCTTGTTACATTAACAATGCCCATGATCAGGAAAACAAGATCATCAACAATACATGAGCTAGTCCAGAGGCCTGACTAGGGATCTGAATGGTGTTTATTATTCCACACATGCAATTAGGTTTTTCTCTGAATCTCATATTCAAGAACCAATGCAATTCTAGCATAGAACATAAACTTAATCATGAACATGAAAATAGAATAATAACAACTTTATTATTGCCTCTAGGGCATATTTCCAACACGAAGGTCATGGTGGCGTCAGCCCACGCGGGTAGCTTAGTGGGCGGAAAGGAACTGATGTGATTGATTTGATGGGTGTAGACCTGGCGTTGCCGCTTGGATGAGTAGGTGTGGGCGTTGCCTCTGGTGACGGCGTGGATGATTCGTTGGGGGCCGATGGCTTGCACTGGTGCTCCGCCACGTGGCGGTAGCGGTGGCGGCGGTGGTAGCTGTAAGGCAGGAACCCTTTGCTCCCGAGCTCGGCCTGCCGACTCAGCGATGCCCCTGCCGCTGGGGCGTCGTGGTTGCCAGCACTGCCGGGCCACGATGACGACATCGCACTCCACTGTGGAGTGAGTGCTTACTCGGTGTACTTCACAGAACTTGCCTTGTGGCCTGCTGCTTCCGCCGCTTCTGTGGTTTTCGTGCCCGGCCTGGCTGTTGCTCTCGCGGTTGCGGTAGTCGTCGCGCTTCCAATCTTGGTGATCCAGGCGTGGGTGGTCTCGCCCTTCACTGCTTGCTCGATTCTGCTCACTGTCTTGCCACAGGCCTTGGCTTTGGTAGTGTGGTTGCGGGGCGGGAGCCTTCCGCTCCTCCACATGGTGTACCCCTCATTGGCGTGGCCGACGCTTGTCATGATTCTCTGCGTCAAGCGCGAATTGTGTGGCTGAGGCCAAGGCTTCGGCTCTTCTCTGCTCTCTCCCTTCCTCGGGCGGGAGTATGTGTCCATGATGTCATAGAGCTTCCTAATCGTTCTCGGCTGCTTCCTGTCGAGCTTGGCTGCCAGGTCCTCATCACGTATTGCACGACGCGCGGCGTCACACACGCTCTGGTCGGTGATGTCGCGGACTTGGCATTGGAGGTTGGAGAAGCGTTTGCGGAATGCCCAAACGGATTCGCCCAGGGCCTGCTTGAGGATGTTTAGATCCAAAGAGGTGACTTGTTTGTTTATGCTTCCCTAGAAGCGACTGTGCATCTACTCGCGAAGGTGCTCCCACGAGTACACCAAGCTGGGAGGCAACGTGAGGTACCATGTGCAAGCTAGGGGAGCTCTAAGTGGCAGTATATTCGCCTAGGAGGTCTCTGTTTTGATGATGAGGCATGGGGGTGACCGGATATCTATCTGGCTATCTATCTATCTATCTATCTATTCTATCTATTCTACTACTATATTACTATATTAATTAAAGACTTTCTAGAAGTTTTCACGTTAATCAAAAATATAAAATAGAAGTCACCTATTTGGTGAAACCGAGTTATAATGGTGTTGATTTATTGTAGAAAATAAGAGTATTAACAATGTTATTATGCTATGAAGGAAAGAAACAATGAACCGTGGTATGGTTGGACTAGAGATTGGAAGGTGATGGAACAAAAAAAGGGACTCGTGTCTAGCTTGATTTTGAGTAAATTGTAACAAACATACCTGGTCTGTTTGTATCTAAATCATCTTGAGCAGAAGATGTTTTAATATGAAATAATTTGTACCGAGAACAGTTGTATGTTATAAATTAAACTTAGCTCAGTTCGATTACAATTCTAATATTACGAAGATAGAGATTCTTAATTGAATTTATGAGTATTGTGGATTTGAGTTACAATTTTTAATAGATAATAGAGTAAATTTCATAAAAATAAAAAAATAAATCTACATAGGTAGAACCATAAATGCTTATTAGAAATTGATGTGATTTCCGAGTTACGTATGTAAGTACCTTTTCACTGTTGTCTCCATGTTTTTAAATCCTATATATTTGCAATCGGTTTCATACATTTCCCCTTTTGTCCAATTCCCATATTCACACCAAGCGCAAAGAACACTATATAGCAATATTGGAAAACAGATAAATCCACACAAGATAAACAGTGGCCTAGTTATCTTAACCCCGCACGGGCATAGATCATCTCCATATAACAGAAGCCTGACGAACCAACAAGATGGATATGGATGATTGTACGACATTGGAGATGACGCCGGACATGGAGAAGGGGTCGGAGACTAAGGCGGAGGCGATGAGCAACAGCAAGAGGCATAGCGAGGACATGGCCGGAGACCTCAGCGAGGTGAAGAGGCAGCACGACGACAGCGACGAGGAATGACCCGACCCACACAAGCGAATTGTTCAATATCTTCTGGGCCTCCCACAGGTGCAAATTCAACGACATCAATACGTAACTACAGATTGGAGTATTATGTCTAACATCTTCTTCAGTTTGAGCTGATATGTGAACTGATATAGGTGCATAGAACTTGCAATTAAGAGGTTTCGGTTTAAAATCTAGTTAACGTAATAAATAATTATGGCCCGTCCTCGCTTCTGCTGCCCACCGAAGGAGAGTATTAGAGTATAATATCAGACTCTCTTCTTTAGTTTGAGCTTTTGGGTGAACTGATCGACTCTTCCAATTCCCTCGATCAGTATATTTGTGATGCATCTGGGAGAAAATCAACTCCCTTTTGTTTGGTTAATTAAATGCAGTTAGGGGGCCAATGAGCCACACCGACGACGAACGGCGCAGGAACGGTGTATCCTTGCCTGGAGGTCTACTCGTGCAAGGTGTCGAACCTGAGCGCCGGGCTGCGGTGGCCGATCCACGTCTTCGGCCTCGTCGCGGCGCACTACTCGCTCGACCGCAAGCGCAACTCCTCACCACCTGATTTTAATGCCTTGACCATTTATATATCCGGGCATGTTGACTATGCCAGCGTGGCATCCCGCAGCATGCGTACATGTCATCTCACTTGCAAAGTGTGAGAGACTTTAGGGACCTAGGTGAACTGGATAGACAAATCTCGGGACTCATGGTATATTTTACTTGAAATAATCTGAAAAGAACCCTGCAGTTCATGTCATGGGATAAGTCATTTGATGTCCTCCAAGATTATCCACCATCTAACATGCTTTGCTTTAGGATGTGTTTATTTGCCTGTATCCATCTTTTCTTTTTGGCAACCCATTTGATTGTATCCATCTCTTTTGGTCCTTTTCTACTTTCTCACCCCTTTTCTATAGGCCCATGCTGATGATATTTGAAATAGTTTCAATTTTTTATTTCAAATGATGTGTTTCTTTTCCAAAATGCTAGCACAAAATTCATTTTTGCATGTAAATTTTGAAATGATATGCTTTTTCACGGTACCATTTTATCATGGTTAGAATTTTAAAAGTAGAATTCAGGAAATTCAAAATTCCAAGTTTGAGCAAATTTAAGATGAGCTTCACATATGTTCAAAGGAATTTCAGAGTATCAAAGTTCAAAAGCTATATATATTGAACAAATCTTAGAGTTTCGCTCGGTAGCTTGTCGATTCTGACTAAGTGATGTACAGATCATTGATCGATGCATTGTTAGCTGAACCATCTTACGATCGAGGCATATATATCATTTTAATTGTAGGCTTCTATCTCCTGAAATTTGAGTCTATTGACACACGAGATCTCCCAAGGGGAAATGACATCCACCGTTCAAGTGCTTTGGGATGTGCACCGTATACAAACTCTCTCCCCATATTTACTTACTTGAGCTAATAAACGACAATTACAACATCAATACATAACCATCAGGTTTTTACAATATCAGTACATAATCATCAAGTTACAATATCAATACGTACATAACATCAGGTTTCAAAAAAGATAGTTGCAATATCAGTACATAAGGATCAGGTTTCAGAAAAGATAGTTGCAATATCAATACATAACCATCAGGTTTCAGAAAATAAATAAAATAAACAAACATCAAATTTAAGGTTCAGCTCCATCACCATCTCAAAGAAGAGGTTAGGTTCAGCAAAGATGGAAATATGAAATACCTATAATCAAGTAATGCAGCTAAACACAAGCTTGAAAAGCATATACAATAATTTGTCACAGTGTGAACAGTGCAACATTCAGAATTGCTGTGAGGAATTAAACTATGGCAACTCAGCAATTAGCTCTTGAAATTCAAAGACAGCCCAGTCGGCTTTGGCTGCAACTGCTTCTCTCATCTGGACACCAGTGTAACAGAAGAACAAGTCTGCTGCGCCAGGTTGCCGAGCCTTCAAGGACACAGGTAAATAAATTAAGCTATACACATTTTTGTTCATTTCTCATCTTTAGATTGCTCCTTTATGGCACTAAAATTTAATAATACCATCATACCCAAAAAAAATCTTAATGCCATGTGTCAATAGCCTGAAACCTTTGTGTTTTAACATGCCCTTTACCCAAAGAAACATATTTGTCGGGGAGAAGATTCAAAGGCATTATCCAAAGTCCAGAGATATACCTCAAGATCAGTTGCACCATCTCCAATCATAACGATTGTCTTGTAACCACGGTCCTGAACACACGGAAGAAGGTCACTAACGTGGCTAGAAATTAAAAAATGCAATATTGAGAGTTACAGTTACACTAGAGTCTAGACCTGTCTTATTTGTTGCACCGCTAGTGCTTTACCCCCACTTCGAGAAGTGGGCTCTGTGGGATCAAATCCAGCATACTCTGCAGATGTTCCAAATAGCAGTTGGTTCGCAATGATGTTTTCAGTAGGAATACCAAGCTCAAATGCCACAGGCTGGAAACAAGGGAAATAGAAAACTGAGGGATGCTTTATGCTATATCAAATAGCAAATTAGAACCATGCAACAATAATCCATGACATATTGCATGTATGTGAAAATTCAGTAGCACATAATATTCAACAAGGTCTCAACTGAAGAAAAAGAAAAGGTACAATCTATAGATTGACAGAAGAACGTATCCTTGTTTACTGTTCTGACAAATAATTTAGATTGAAATTGTAGCACTCTTTTCTCAGTTCAACCTATAGATATCTTAAAGATAAAGCTTGGTGCAGCATCTGGATATAACAAGCATCAAATTTGAAGAATTTTTAAAGGACCGGCAAAATTAATCATGTTCTGATATTCCAAAAGTACCATAAGTGCAGCCTTTGAGGGAAAAGATGTACCTTAATCATTTGTCAGAAACCTCCTGACATGAGGAATACTTCGGTGTTATTAGCTTTTAATTCCTTAATCAAATCAGCGATTCCAGGAGAAATCCTGCAGATAAAAAAGCATTGCGTTTGGTAAACATGTGAATGTACCAAGTATGAACAGTGTGTATGTCTAACACAAAAGTTAAATCTGTTGTAATGATGAATAAATGATTAATGACTACTATCTTGGCTTTATTCTGTAGTCAGAGATCTTAGGACATACATAATACATGAGGCGAATAAGTCAAAACGGTTATGTTGAGGTTGCTGGGGAAGTAACGGGGGAGACTGATATGGTATAAGCAGGTATAGTTCATCTCACTTAGTGGTGTTTTTCTTGTGGTACCAAACCAATTTTGCCTACAATGCAGGTACACATTTTTCTTATTGGCATAAAAAGAGAAGCTGACTAAAATCAATTAGCATTCCTAAGAACATTCTGTTATGTTCGGTGGCACATATGTAATCATCCAAAATGCAAATAACGGAAGTGCAGAATCTGAGAAGATCCATTATAGGAATGCGAAATACTACAGCGAAATAGTCACTAACATCTCGAATTAACTTGAAGTTGGGACTTGGGTGAGGGTTACCTGGGTGGCCTCTTCTCCAAACAGTCCTCAACTTGGTACAGAGATGGCTTAATTAAAGACATCCTGGCAGTTAGAGCCTCTTCAAATGGAACAGTCCCCGTCATTGCCCTGAGGACATTAGGCCAAGATTAGTTCTTCTGACAAGATCACATGCTAAACACCAACACACTCCAGATAAATCACTCCAGAAAATGTGGCATTTTACTTTGCCGTCCACTCGGCAACCGCCTGCCCAGCCCCACAGAAATCAGCAAGTTCATCGATACCCTCATCCAAGCATACAGTGCTATCCACATCGAAGCACACCGCATCAGCATTGCGCCATGTCTCAAGAACATCTGGACATAAGAAGGCAAACTATAAATAAACTGACCTTTCAACATTGCTTCCTTTAGTGGCACATCGATTAACCAATAAAAGGACCTTTCAATAACTAATACTAACCTTTGGAAGGCCGATGGTTGGCCAAACCAGAAGAGGAGGGGGCCTTGGAGACCTCCATTGCTGCTGCCACCACAGCACGAGCTTTAGAGAGTTTAGTACAAGGGAACAACGGATTTACAGCTCTTATCGCTAACTGTGAAGCCTGTGGTGATCGATTTGAAGATGACCGAGGAATAGAAAGAGGATGCCTCAGGCTGGTGCGTATGCTTATCAGACCGGCCATACAATATACACCTGCCTGCAAATCAGAACGAAACATCAAATTACGAAAAACACAATGCATCCATACCTAGTCAAGATGAAACAGAATCCTCAGCATATAAAAACACCAAGCTCCTGTTTTAGTTTACTCTACGCAATTCAAGAGAAGATTAACATTTTTGCAGTGACTGGCACAAGAGGATGGCCCCAGGCGTGCTCAAGCTCATTGACGCAAACCGTCAAACACCTTGTGCGCATGCGTCACGCAATGCACCGCAGAGCAGAGTGGCAGACACGATGAAGGGCTAGAACTAAGCTTGGGCAGGTGGACCACGACGAAATTCATACGGGCAGCAACAGCATTACTGCCTATAGTATCTTCTCTGCCGAGACCGGAGTAGTGACTCCTGACAGCCACCGGCCCTTCCCGCGCCGCGTCCCCGCCGTCCCCACCATCCACCGCGCCACACCGCCGCAGCTCGCCTCGCCTCGCTCACCGCCGCCCGCCGCCACCACGCCCAAGGGGATGGCGCGGTACGCCATCTCCGGCGGCGGCAGGGGCTCCACGGGCCGCCGCCGCCGCGTGCCACCAGCTATCGCCCACGACGAACGGAAGCTAGAAGAGGGCGGCATGGATGAAATCTAGCAAGAAATTAAAAGATTTTGGATCGGGATTCGGGAACTCACGTTGGCGGAACAGAAGAATATTCGTCGTGCTTGTCGATCGGCGCGCCCAGGTGCGAAGGCTCTGCTCCTAAAATTCCGGATGCTTTGGCTTTGGTCGTTGACAGAGTGGTGTTCCTCCCCTACTACGTACCTGAATTATGTTGCCACCCCCCAATGACAAGTGGGCCTACTGATTGGCTTCTGTTACCTTAGGGTGGGTCACCTGGGAGGCTCCTACCTCCGGTTAGCTTCTCTCTTCTTCTTTTGGACACTCCGTTTGAAATGTAGGATTTTTCTAAGAATTTTACGAGAGCTAATTTAATTTTACGGGATTCAGGGAAATTTCTCGTGTTCCCAACATGGCCTAAATGTTTAAAATCTCTGATTTGTAATGAATCAGTTCTTTTCTGAAAGACTAATTTGTATCGAATCAGTTAACTATACATACCAATAGGCGCTTCTCCACTCATCATTCCTGTGATATCAAGCGATAACTATAGTCTTAAAAAATGAACACGTGATCGATGCCGTGAACATTTCTTGGTTATATGGTTCATTGGTCGGACCACCCGTCCACGATTAAATCGTTGGTTCAACGAAAGTAATATGATATGATTTGAGTGCAATGGTAGAGGAAAAAAAGACAACCACCATGTCTTTCCTAGTTGGTTAAGTTTCTTGGTTAGGAGGTTCGATCTCCCTTCAAGTCATGGCGTAGACTCTGACCATGTGCAATATAGTTTTGTTCAGCATGAAACCGGACGGTTCTTACTGGCTCGAGAGCTTGAACAGTCTTTAGAGCTAGTCAGACTAGACCAATCACTGGATCTGGTTTTTAAGTGAAACCAGTCTGGTCCGGTTTCTAAAACAATGGAAAGAACTCGACGGAAGCATAGAACTATATATACTATTGGTTGCCCTGAGCTGAGCATCGTGTTGATGACCAGCGAGGATATAACTGAAAGATAGTAGTGTCCAACAGTACATTGGTTCGAAGGATAGCTTAGCTCAACTCGATGAGCCACATGTGCCCGAGGAAATGAGACGACATTGAGCTGCGTATCCTAGAAATCTTCTAGCATTTTCTAGAGCCAAAGGCCTCCAATGGACACAAACACGTCAAAAACGCCCGGAGGGTGGAGATTAAGGATCAATGACAATTTAATATCGAAGAACTTATTCAGTAATGAACCAACAAGCCTCCTGATAGCTACATTGTTATGAAATTATTTATTGATATGACCCTCGGCATGGTTGATTCGACCGTGGTTGGAGTGCGCCCTCTCCGGCACGTTGTCTCTTCCTCTTTCCTTTCTTCTCTCTTCCGCGACCACTCGGTTCTTCCTTCTCCGGTCATTTTCTCAATTGCCCTCAACTCTCCTCCTCCGTCATCACCGGATCCGCGACTACCCATCGTTGCCTCCTAATCTCAGGTCTTTGGCTACAGCCTTCACTTTGGCTCCGTCTACCGGTCGTTCTCCTCGCCCGCATGCATGAATAAAAAAGAATATGCAAATGAAGCAGGTGAAAAACAAAGAAATGTCTCCATCGGCAACGGGAAGCGCACCAAACCCCCAAAGGTGCAAATATGCGTCTACCATCAGGGTCAGTTGCGATCCGTATATCTAAATGTGCGAGGCTTAGAGCCTGTTTGGTTGGGCTGTGGCTGTTGACAAAGCTGTAGGTGGCTGGCTGTCTGAAAAAACTACTGTGGCTGTGGGAAAGTGAACATATGAGTTTTGGTTGATCCAAACCATCTACAACATTTTGGAAAATAAGCTCCGAAGCATCAGTACATTGTGAAAAGCTGACAAAAAGCAGCTTTTCTAAACAGCTAAATTTACACTGCAAAGCCCACAGCCACTGTTGGCAAAAGCTACTGAAAAACTGGCCGTTTGGTTGGGTTACAGCTTTTTTCAGTGAAAAGCTGCTGAAAAGCCTAACCAAACACCCTCTTATTAGCCCAATGCAAATCGATCTTACGGATCATATCCACCTCTACAAAAGGGCTTATTAATTCCAGTGGTGTCTTTTAAAAAGAAGCCGTCTCTTGAAAGCTAGCTCATCGTGGATATCTCCGGCCGTTCACCCCACCTGCTCCAACCGAGGCACCGATGGAGCTCGTCGTGGAACGTGACTGTGATGGCGCTACCCCAATCGTCACCAGCAACGTCTGCAGCTGACGTGCACGAAGACGCCCATGAAATCGTCCCCATATTGTCGCCGTTACCGACGCCCCTTTCCTCCTCACATGACAGGTGGCCCCGAGAAGAAACCGACCATCCCCTGTCCCATACTGTCAGACAGTAGGAGCCAATGCGTCGAGTCCCCCTGAGAAGAAAACAAAAGCTCTCGTTCTCCTGCTCTCCACTCGAAGTCCACGCGAATCCACGCACGTACGCGAGGCAAGTCCACGCAAGCAAAGCGAAGCGGAGCCACAAGAGACGGGCGCCCGCGCCCTGCACCCGGCCACTCGCACTTGCGCTCCCACCAGCGCGCGCGCGAGAGAGAGAGAGAGAGAGACAGAGAGACAGAGAGAGAGAGAGCTGTCTCCTTGCCTTGAAGCAGGCGCTAGCTTCACCAGCAGGATCGTTGTCAATGGCGGCGGCGGTGGTGGGGGAGATGATGGTGTGAATGCCGATATTGTAGGCGGAGTTGTTCCGGTTCGAGGCGCCGGAGCCGCGCGCGCGGCGGCCGGGCCGAGCTTGTCGTTCAAGGAGCCGCGGCGGCGGGAGGTGGTGCTGCGTGGGGGAGGGGACGTGGCGGCGGCCCCGGGGTCGTGCCGGCGTGCGAGGCGGTGCGCGACGTCCAGAAGGTCCTGATCAAGGTACGGTAGATTTGGCCTGCAGTATGTACGTACATGTGAAGGGCACGGAGAACGAGTTTTTTCAGCCGCGACTAGGCTTGTGCCGGCAGATGTGTTGTCCAAATTGGTCTTCTTGTCCCACGTTAGATTTTACTTAAAGTGGGTCGATCCCAGCCGCCTGATATAGTGATATTGCGAAGGGTAATAGATAGTGCAGCCCAACAAAACTTCTAATTCCTCCGTCTATAAATATAAGGTATGTATGAAATTTAAGATTCAACTTTGACTAATAATTAAATCAATAATATTAAATTATATAATATAAAAGTGATATTATTTGAAAATACGTTTGAATATGGATCCAATAGTACCGCTACTATGTCATATAAGTCAATAGTATTGATTTAATTGTTGATCAAAATTAGACCTTAAATTCCATACACGCTTTACATTTGTGGACGAAAGGAGTATTATATAACAACAAGTCCCCACTTCCCAACCAATGCAATAAAAACATAGAAAAACATCCGCACCATTTGCTCAAAAAGGCGTATACAACAAGTTTTCGTACATATACAACAAATCTGATCTATCCAGCGGAAAAAAAATATGCAAAAACACATCTACAACATGTGCAACAATCTTCTTTTACTTATTCAATGTATCCTAATCCATTGTAACAGAGCATATAAATCGCTCGCGATATCTGTTACAAAAATGTACGCATATGCACCATGGAACAACTGTATATGCAACAAAAACGAAAATAAATGAACAAAATTTTCAGGTGTATGAACAAAAATCATCTTGTGCCACAACAGTTGCTACTATTACGACAACAGAATTCCCAAATGGATGTGCGTGAACAGCAATACGATGCTACTGCGAGTGAGTACATGTGCAAAGTACGGTGCATGAGTCTGAGTGCATAATGGATATGTTGAGGAGATCAATATTAAAGTGTAGTGGAATGAGGATCAATGAATTTGAGTCTCTGCATGAGGTTATGCAACTAGTCTGCAAATATCGTGCTAGATGCACAGTGTGACAGCCGTAATTCATAAGTTTACAGGAGTTTCATTAAAAACACCCGCATCGCAGGAGTCGGGAAATGTTCTCGTGAATCAAAGAGACCTTTGTTCATGTTTAATCATGCGTGTTCGTGCATGTATGTTCGGAAAATATAATCTGCCCAGGAAAATGAGGACGACTGGACACTAGTCACCTTCGCCATTGATCATTTTGTTACTCACATTCTTATTCTCTTTAATGTAGCATCCTCATAAATTTTAATGTTGCAAGATGATTGGGCATCAGACGCCAATTCGTTGATCTTTTTTAAGAACGACGGACTTTATAGTACAATAGATTAAAAAATTAAAACGAATATGCATAAACTAAATCCTTGATAAAAAAAAACTACATCAACATTCTTCAAAGTCATCGTCTTCGGCTTCGTCCTTTACATCTCAATATTTCTTCAATCTTACATTAAAGAAAAAGCAAATGATCAAATCTACAGAAGTTAAACTACTTCAAAAATTTGAAGAGCCTCATGAATCACTCATCTAAAGATGGGAACCTGATACCACTGGATGCCTGTGCAATTTGCCACTGTTCACCTGAGGTATTATTATGAGCGTTATTTTTCATGAGTAAATTTCCTTTAGATCACATATCTTTATTATAGTTGCAGCTTGCACCAAATATTGAAAAGAAAAAAATGGACCGGACTAGGTATGAAAAATCCAACCTAATTCAGTGATACAGGCCCACCTGTTAGCTGTCTGCGTGGAGGCCACCTCACTCCTTCTCTGTCACATCCATGCCACCTTGTGTGCCTAGACGTAAGCAGCATTCCATAGGTACCGTGAACGGACAACATCATCGCTAGGAAATACCTGGACGGATGACTCTGACTGTGGACCGAATAGTTGGACTACACTAGATGACACGCACACCACATGCTGTTGTACCATATGATTCCCTTTGTATATCCATACATGCATGCACTAATGCTCTAGAGATAGCATAATGAGTCAAACTATTGTATAAGTTGTTCTTTTATTGACTCAACATGACATGGATCATTGAAGTGTCAACGGACTTCACTTTTGCACATGTCCTAAGAGATATCAAATTCTGATTGCGTCTCGGGCGGCTTGTTACCAAAGCTTCCTCCACTGGAGGAGTGAAATGTTAGATAATAAGAAAAGTCCTCATTTAACCTTGAACTATCGTAATGGTCCGGTTTCAACCGTGGACTCTCAAAACCTTTTGAACTACAACCTCGAACTATTGAAACAGTTTAGATTTCTAGTTTCGCAAGTGGTTTTAGGTAATGGAGATGACGTGTCTGTCACTTTACAGTCATGTCATTAAATTCCCTTTCTTGTTCCATTGTACCAATTTCTTTAACGTGATAACTTTTTGATTCGAACGGTGTAGTTTGTCTGGACTGTCTGTTCTTGCGCTCTGTTCACCGTAACTATTTCCAAATCCCAATTTCCCGTTGCCCACTAGGCGGTCAAGTGCTAAACAAGAGTAGCTAAGAACGTGAGGCAACGACAATGTAGTAATGCTGGGGCTATATATGCAGCAGGCAACCGACTCCATGAGAATGTAAGAGAACGTAACCAGGTGTACTCACTCAGAGGCAAAAAATCAGAAAAACTTTGGCGACACATAAACAATATACGTCTATTATATCACAATATTTCTAATTCAAATTCAAACTGTAGCTAGATAAATGTAGAAAATAAATCCTGCTATGAGTAGTAACAAATTCATATTGGGCTGTGATTTTTGCCCGTTAACACTGCAGCAGTTGAATTTGTCTTTTTTTTCTCGAGTTATGGATTAAATTTGGATTTGAAATTTTGTGACATGGGCCGCATCATAGAAAAAATAGATTTGAATTTGCTTCTCGTCGCATACTATGTCTACATCATAAACAAACATCATATTTTTTAGATAATTTTTAATGAGTGTTTTCGGGCTTGGGTCCACCGTAAGCCCTGGGTACGTTCCAAGAGGCGCAAGCGCATATGAAACCCCATCTGTAGCGGTAGCTAGCAAAGTACATGGGCGTCACATGATCTTCGAAGATAACCAAGTGAGCAGCACAAGGTTTGCTCCAATATACGGTATGGGAATCGCACCATGTGCGGCCGGTAGAACTGAATCCATACTCGCTGATGAGGTCACCCCTAATATTGTTGTTGTTCCACAATTGACGCTATATACGATACCAGCCAAGAGGGAGGTGAGGGAGGCCGGATGTAAGAAGAAGATAGAGAAATATGTGATTCGTGCTCTACGCCAAGGAAAGAGATGCATGCACTAACTCGGATAGGAGGTCCAGAAAATTTTTGGGTGCAATGCCTTATACTGATCAGCTAAGTCAGTACGTGTAATACTGTTGGAGGAGGGTCCCCGCGATACTCCGAATCGACGCTGTTCAGGAGCACTGCAACGCTATTAAGGTTCTCATCGACACTCCCCTTCGTCGGGGCTGTCTCCGACGAGCCCACTCTCCGTCGTCAGGGCCGTCTCCGACGAGCCCAAGCTCCGCGTCGGGGCTATCTCCGACGCGCCTACTCCCCGTCGTCGGGTCTGTCTCCGACGAGCCCGCCCTCCGCGTCAGGGCTGTCTCCGACGAACCCGCCCTCCGCGTCAGGGCGTCTCCAATGAGCCCACATGCGGAGCCGTCACGTTCTCCAGAAGATTCTCCTAAAGATGCCTGAGAATATTCTCCCAATATCCTCCAAGAATGAGCGAATGACCATAATGCCCTTGTAAATTCCCTCTCATATGAGGGCAAAATTGTAATCCTCTATTTTTCCCTCCCTCAAACCCTATAAATACCCCCTGGGGGTAGTGTTAGGGGATCTCTCTTCTTATTTGTGAAGCTCTCAATTCCACATTTTAACACGAAAACCGAGTTGCGTTGACGACTGCCTGACGCGTCGTTTTGGCTTCTCGCTCATTTTCCCCTCGCACGCCCGGAGGTCGTTGTAACCGACCGGGGGTGCCACAAATCTATTGTCTAGACTTATATCTACGACAGGTTGGCGCCTCGACCGTGGGGACACGGGCAAGAAGTCACGTAAAACCAGGATGATCTTCGACGCTTCCGCGTCAAGTTTCCGGTCGACGTTCCCGCGTCCGCGTCGGGGTTCACCTCAACTGAGCTGAACCTCGACGCTGTCGAAATGAGCCCAAGGAAAAGGACAATGTCCGCGCGTCACTCACGTTCGTCTGCCTCTGCTCGAGCTCGCCGACACGTCACACACGTCCGACATGCTGCGCACGTCGCCCCGCGCGTCGCGCGCATGTCGCCGCGCGTTCGCCCACACGCTTCCGCCGCTCTGTCCTCGGCCAACACCAGGGGCTCGTCATCGACATTGCCCTCGTCCATGTCGTCGCGCTGCGTTCGTCCCCCGTCGGCCGACACGTCACCGCGCGCGTCGCCTACACGTCCGTTCCACTTGTCGCGCGCGTCGCCCGCACGTTGCGCGCGAACTTCCCGGTCGGTCACCCATCCCCAAATTGCTCCAAGCCAAGCACGCTTAACTTCGGAGTTACTGATGGGATCCGTGTGCTTTAATGCCCCGACGTCGCGCGCGCTGTCACCCCCACATCGCGCGCGTTCGCCCCCCGTCGGCCCGCACGTCGTCCCGCGCGTTGTACACACGTCGCGCGCGCGTCGCCTACACGTCGTCCGCTCGTCGCGCGCGTTCGCCGCACATCGCGCAGCGAACTTCCCGGTCGGTCATCCATTCCCAAATTGCTCCAAGCCAAGCACGCTTAACTTCGGAGTTCTGATAGGATCCGGTGCTTAATCGCCCTGATGTCGCGCAGCGCGCGTCTCCCCCACCATCGCGCGCGTTCGCCCCCCGTCGGCCGCACGTCGTCCGTGCATCGCACATACGTCGCTGCGCGCGTCGCCTACACGTCGTCCCGCTCGTCGCGCGCGTTCGCCCGCACGTCGCGCCTATGGTGAACTTCCCGGTCGATTCACCCATCCCCAAATGCTCCAACCAAGCATGCTTAACTTCGGAGTTCTGATGGGATCCGGTGCTTTAGTGCCCCGACGTCGCGCACGTCGCCCCACATCGCGCGCGTTCGCCACCCGTCGGCCGCACGTCGTCCGCGCGTCGCACACAACACGCCTGCGCGCGTCGCCCGCACGTCGTCCGCTCGTCGCGCAGTGAACTTCCCGGTCGGTCACCCATCCCCCAAATTGCTCCAAGCCAAGCACGCTTAACTTCGGAGTTCTGATGGGATCCGGTACTTTAGTGCCCCGACGTCGCGCGCGCGTCGCCCCCACACATCGCGCGCGTGCGCCCGCCCGTCGGCCGCATGTCATCCGCGCGTCGCACACACCTCGCCCGCACGTCGCCCGCACGTCGTCCGCTCATCGCGCGCGCGAATTTCCCGGTCGGTCACCCATCCCCAAATTGCTCCAAGCCAAGCACGCTTAACTTCGGAGTTCTGATGGGATCCGGTACTTTAGTGCCCCGACATCGCGCACGCGTCGCCCCCACATCACGCGTGTCCGCGCCGCTCGTCGGCCGCACGTCGTTCCCGCGCGTCGCACACACCTCGCGCAGCGCGTCGCCCGCACGTCGTCCGCTCGTCGCGGCGCGAACTTCCCGTGCCCCGACATCAGCGCGCGTTCGCCCACACGCTTCCGCGCCCGCTCTCGGCGACACCAGGGGCTCGTCATCGACATCGCCCTCGTCTACGCTCTCAGGTTTGGCGTCCTCCGCGGCTTGCTCTCGGCGGACACCAGGGGCTCGTCGTCGACATCGCCCTCGTCCATGCTCAGGGGCTTGGCGTCCTCCGCGCCCGCTCTTGGCGACACCAGGGGCTCGTCGTCGACATCGCCCTCGTCATGCTCAGGGGCTTGGCGTCCTCCGCGCCCGCCCTCGGTGACACCAGGGGCTCGTCATCGACATCGCCCTCGTCTACGCTCTCAGGCTTGGCGTCCTCCGCACACCGCTCTCGGCGACACGAAGGACTCGTCGTCGACATCGCCCTCGTCCACGCTCTCGGACTGGCGTCCTCCGCACCTGGCCTCGGCGACACCAGGGGCCCGTCATCGACATCGCTCTCGTCTACGCTCTCAGGCTTGGCGTCCTCCGCGCCCGCCCTCAACCGACACAAGGGGCTCGTCGTCGACATCGCCCTCGTCCATGCTCTCGGGGCTTGGCGTCCTCCGTGCCCTCCCTCGGCGACATGAAGGACTCGTCGTCGACATCGCCCTCGTCCACACTCTCGGACTTGGCGTCCTCCGCGCCGGCCCTCGGCGACACCAGGGGCTCGTCATCGACATCGCCCTCGTCTACGCTCTCAGGCTTGGCGTCCTCCGTGCCCGCCCTTAGTGACACTAAGGACTCGTCGTTGACATAGCCCTTGTTCACACTCTCGGGCTTGGCGTCCACCGCGTCCGCCCTCGGCGAGACCAGGGGCTCGTCATCGACATCACCCTCATCCACGCTCTCGGGCTTGGCATCCTCCGCGCCCGCCCTCGGCGGCACCAGGGGCTCGTTGTTGACATCGCCATCACGCGCGCTCTCCGACTTGGCGTCTTCTGCACCCGTCCTCAACGATACCAGGAGCTCGTCGTTGACATCGCCATCACGCGTGCTCTCGGACTTGGCGTCTTCTGTGCCCGTCCTCGACGATATCAGGGGCTCATCAACATCGCCCACGCCACACGCGCTCAGTTGCCTACGAGATTGCGGCTCGCTCGCTCGCCTGCGCACCCTCGGCGACACTAGGGGCTCCTCATCAACATTGCCCGTGCGTGCGCTCGGACTTAATTGTCCTCCGCCCTACCCTTGGCGACATCACGCGAGCTCAACGTCATCAACAGCCGCACAGGTTCAGGCTTGGTGGCCTCAATGGCTGTTCTCGGCAACATCGCTCGAGCCTGACGTCAACATTATTAGGGCATGACTGCGCCACTTGCGAGCGTGTGTTCGGACTTGCATACGAGCACACTCGCCCTCGGTGACATCGCGCGACTCGTCATCCTGGTGACCACCTGCCACTTTAGACTGTGCGTCCTTCGCTCCTATCGTTGTCGACTCTGCACGGGATCGATATCGACATCAGTCACACGTACATCCGCATTGCCCATGCCGCTTCGACCAAGCATGTCAATAGCGGACATCTATGTTAGCGTCACCACACTTCATCCACAAGTGTAGACAACTCTGTCTCAGCAAAGGGTTTAACGCGTCGACATGGCTCAAGCTCCCCGTGATGTCAAGCCACCTCCATCCGGGATAGAGTGTCCCTTCTCTCCGGGGTCGCGCGACGGTAAGCTCGCCGCGATGTCGAGCCATCTCCGTCCGGGATAGAGTGTCCTTTCCCTCCGGGGTCGCGCGACGATAAGCTCCCCGCGATGTCGAGCCATCTCCGTCCGGGATAGAGTGTCCCTTCCCTCCAGGGTCGTGCGACGATAAGCTCCCCGCGATATCGAGCCATCTCCGTCCGGGATAGAGTGTCCCTTCCCTCCGGGATCGTGCGACGATAACCTCCCCGCGATGTCGAGCCATCTCCGTCCGGGATAGAGTGTCCCTTCCCTCCAGGATCGTGCGACGATAAGCTCCCCGCGATGTCGAGCCATCTCCGTCCAGGATAGAGTGTCCCTTCCCTCCGGGGTCATGCGATGATAAGCTCCCCGCGATGTCGAGCCATCTTCGTCCGGGATAGAATGTCCCCTCCCTCCGGGATCGCGCGATGGTAAGCTCCCGCGACGTCGAGCCACCTCCGTCCGAGATAGAGTGTCCCTTCCCTCCGGGGTCGTGCAATGATAAGCTCCCCGCGATGTCGAGCCATCTTCGTCCGGGATAGAATGTCCCCTCCCTCCGAGATCGCGCGATGGTAAGCTCCCACGACGTCAAGCCACCTCCGTCCAGGATAGAGTGTCCCTTCCCTCCGGGGTCGTGCGACGATAAGCTCCCCGCGATGTTGAGCCATCTCCGTCTGGGATAGAATGTCCCTTCCCTCCGAGGTCGTGCGACAGTAAGCTCCCCGCGACGTCGAAACAGACATATATACATCAAAGTAAGGCAGAAATGTTCTTGCACGCACCATCGAGCACCAAGTGTTTGCCACCATCGAGTGTTATGTGTTTGTCACCATCGAGTGATCAATTATTTGTCGCCATCGAGCGCCAAGTGTTTGCCACCATCGAGTGTCATGTGTTTGTCATCATCGAGTGACCAATTGTTTGTCGCCATCGAGCGCCAAGTGTTTGCCACTATCGAGTGTCATGTGTTTGTCGCCATCGAGTGACCAATTGTTTGTCGCCATCGAGTGCCAAGTGTTTGCCACCATCGAGTGTCATATGTTTGTCACCATCGAGTGTCATATGTTTATCGCCAACGAGTGACCAATTGTTTGTCGCCATCGAGCGCCAAGCGTTTGCCACCATCAAGTGTCATGTGTTTGTCACCATCGAGTGCCAAGTGTACCGCATGTACCTCAATGCCCTCCATGGGCACGGTTCATGTGTACCTCATCACCTTCCACCCTAGTAAGGGGCTCCCCCAGAAACAAAGCCGAGCGGCCGGCATCATTGTCTCGCTTGGTGTCTACACGCTCCACCCGGCGTCGACGTGTCCCATCCGGTGTCGACATGCTCCTCAGCGTCGACATGCTCCGTCCGGTGATGACACTCCGCCCGGCGTTGACGTGTTCCGTTCGGCGTCGACATACTCCGCCGAAGTCGACATGCTCTTCAGCGTCGACATACACCTCGGCGTCGACATACACCACCGAAGTCGACATGCTTCTCAGCGTCGACGTACTCTGCCGAATTTTGACATGCACCTCGACGTCGACATACACCGCCGAAGTCAACATGCTCCCCGGCATCGACGTGTTTCGTCCGGTGGCAACATACTCCGCCGAAGTCAACATGCGCCTCAGCGTCGACATGCTCCTTCCGGCGACGACACTCCGTCGGCGTCAACACGCTCCACCCGGCGCCGACATGTTCCGTCTGGCGTCGACATACTCCGCCGAAGTCGACATGCTCTTCAGCGTCGATATGCTCCGTCCGGCGTTGACACTCACCCCATCGGTTGCCCCACGGCTTGAGCTGGGCCACGGCCCAAAGTGGGCAAGAAAGGTTCAGCCCGGGGAAAGAAGAAAAAGGAAAGAAGAAAAAAGAGAAGAAAAAAGGGAATAGGAGGAGGGCTCGTCGTCGATCCGGCCTGCGCACTATCCCCTTGGGATTAGTGTGCCGGCTCGGATGGGCGCTGTTCGACCGCCCCAACCGGCAAGGGGCTACTGTTGGAGGAGGGTCCCCGCGCTACTCCGAATCGACGCTGTTCAGGAGCACTGCAACGCTATTAAGGTTCTCATTGACACTCCCCTTCGTCAGGGCTGTCTCCGACGAGCCCACTCTCCGTCGTCAGGGCCGTCTCCAACGAGCCCAAGCTCCGCGTCGGGGCTATCTCCGACGCGCCTACTCCCCGTCGTCAGGGCTGTCTCCGACGAGCCCGCCCTCCGCGTTAGGGCTGTCTCCGACGAGCCCGCCCTCCGCGTCAGGGCTGTCTCCAACGAGCCCACATGCGGGGCCGTCACGTTCTCCAAGAAGATTCTCCTAAAGATGCCTAGGAATATTCTCCCAATATCCTCCAAGGATGAGTGAATGATCATAATACCCTTGTAAATTCCCTCTCATATGAAGGCAAAATTGTAATCCTCTATTTTTTCCTCCCTCAAACTCTATAAATACCCCCTGGGAGGTAGTGTTAGGGGGATCTCTTTTCTCATTTGTGAAGGTCTCAATTTCACATTTTAACACGAATACTGAGTTACGTTGACGACTGCCTGACGCGTCGTTTTGGCTTCTCGCTCGTTCCCCTCGCACGCCCAGAGGTTGTTGTAACCGACCGGGGGTGCCACAAATCTATTGTCTAAACTTATATCTACGATAAATACCAAATTTGGAGTCAGATTATCAACGTGGAGTACGATTCGTTTTGGAGAATTTGCAGCCAAGATTCCATCACCTGTGCCACCGAGGGAAAAGATTGAGCCAAACTTTCGGGCTCCATCTCATCGGATTGCTTTTTATTTCTTTCTACCTATATAAAGTTTACTTTTATTAGGTTAGGTTTCCTAGTCCTTCTGTAACATGAGCTTTCTGGCTTTCGTAGTCGAGTCAGGTCCGGTTACTTGTGAGAGTCGGGCTTAGCCCAGGCCGCCTGCGTGCGTCCATAAAGGCCATCTGGCCATGTAAAGAGAGGGGGTGAAGTTTTGTTTAGAAAATCAAAAAAACCAGAAAAGCGATGGTAGATGGTACCAAATTCTGTGTGTTATGGTGTCCCTGAATAGGGTTTGATTAGCCTGTGTGCTCCGGCGGCGTTGATCACCAGGGCATAGGTTTGTTTGTCTAGTGCAAGGACTGAACTCATTTTTGTCTGCATCTACACCATACACATCTTCCTTAATTCCTATTCTTCTTCCACGTCTTCGTTTGAGATCTCTTCCGCATATACTTCTGCTGCCAGACTACTACTGATCTCCCATCTGCTTTCTCTTCCAATGAAAATCTACGTCTTTCTTTGCTGCAAGATTTCATCTTTCGAATTGGATTGAGCGCGTGTGAAAGATCAGGATCAATTCACGTCTCAGTGAAAGCTGAGCCGTAGCACTCGCGATGTGAATTCGACCTTTCCGGCATTCTTGGCCACCTTTAATTTCAGTTAAACTGTGGGTTAGTTTTTTGAACTTTGAACAACCTCCACTCTGCATCGCATATCGAAGTTGTATTCCGGACGATGGATACAGATCGATCGATGGATTATGCCATGCGCAATTGCACTGACAAGTGGACACTGATCGACGCCGGCCTGAAGAACAACTTTTGAAGAATCCCTTGTTAGCTTGCACCATCTCTTACCGTTTGACAGCAAGGCTACCACCATCCTCCCTCACCAGTCATGGCAACCACCAGCTCCAACGCCCTCTTCTCCGGCGATGGCGCCGCCGGAGACATCGAAAAAAAAAGAGGCAATTTCCAACTAATTTTTGAGAAGCTTTCAACAAAAATTGATGAACTTTCAACTAAAAACCACAAACCTCTAATTTAGGATACTTTCAACGAAATTTCAGGATCTTTCAACTAAAATTGAGAAAACTTCCAACTAAATCCATCAAAAATCAAGTACACAATCCCATTAAAAACCCAGATATGCCTTCCTCCACCCTCCCTACCTCCTCCGGCGAGCGGTGGCCGCGGCCGCTTCAACAGGAGCAGCGACGAGGGCGTTGGCCGCAGCTCCCTCAACGACGAATGGCGGCGGGGCGGCTGCGTGGGCCAACGCCTCTTCAGCGACGGGCGCAGTGGCGGTGGAGGGATGGTGGCGGGATGATGGTGCCGCGGTGAGACGGCGGCATGGCGGCGTGGTGGTCGGCTCAGTGGCAGGGAATGAGATTGGGGAGAGAGATGTGTGCGGTGTGGCAGAGAAAATGAGAGAGAGAGAGAGCCGGTGGATAAAAAAAGGAAAAGTAGGTGGACCTCGCTTTGCATGACCGAGGGTGTTTCGGATTTAACTAGAGAGGAATCAATTCGACGTTGTTCTCGTCGCCGGACATGCATCTAAAACATTTAAACGGTAATAATACGAACATACATCACTGTTTAAACAGTAGATCCCAGTATAATGTTGAATTTGGAAACCTATACCTGGCACCATCCATGGAGAACACATCGGTTTATATTATGATTAAGGTGCTTGTTCTTGGAAACACTCACGAACTTGCTTACGAAGAAGAAGAACACGGTAACATAATTCATATATCTATTCACGAACACATCAAATATTCAGAGGTACAGTTCTCTTGATCCGATATTCAGGCATGTAATTAGTGAAGTAAAACGAATTAACTTGTTTAGCAAGAACACGGGGCATCCTGGAGAAATCCATACTTTTCGACAATCATTATAAACATGGTAGTCAAGAACTCATCAAGAACATGTACTTATTCATGTTTTGATCCGAGGTAGCTTTCAAGGGCGGTGGGTGGAGTCCGGAGGGCACTTGGGGCCGGTGCTTTTAGGGTTATGGGTGCACGAGGAAGAGGAAGCCCCACCGCGAGACTCGACGGCGGCGGCCGATCGAGACCGCGACGGCGTCGGGCCCCATATCTGCCAACGGGGCGCGCTCCGGTCATGGACGGCAGCAGCGCTTCCCGGCGGCGGTGGCCTTTCCGCAACGACCACGGCCAACGAGAACACGGCGACGATTGCCATGAGGGCTAGCGCAACTTGGGTAGCCCTGAGCTTGCCCATCGATCTCCACGCACCCACAGAAGTTGTAGAAGAAGAAGGATCAGAGAGGAAGAATGTACGTGCCAGATGAAGCTACTACGAATTAACGATATGATACCCTACGTACTGTTTTCTTGTAGCTTCTGCGAGGTGATGCAACTCATCTACCAATGTATGCAGGAAGAAACAAAGTTGAACAAACAAACCATCATTAGTTGCCTTTTTGTGTCATCATGCCACACCAAAATGTAGTACAAAAAAACAGTATGGAAACCGATCAAATTAGGGCTGTACGTACTCGACGTATCAAGTGAAAGAACACACATGGGATCGCATGACATGCGGTGCACGTCCAACTAACCAGATTCTCTTTGATATACGTCGGCGCATTCATGTTCGGTAGGATTCGATACAGCTGACAAGCTCTGGCCAAAGGAAGGCCATAATCAAAAGATCTATGACTAGCTGTGGCCCAAAGTTTTCTACGTGTCTTGCGATAGCATGTGAGTGCTCTTCCACTGTTTGTACAAACACAAAAGCCCGATACTGGCCAGGCCTTGAGGAAACCATAAACGAAACAGACAAAAGTACCCACCAATTAATATACAACAAATAGTCAAAAAATAAACAATCGAAAGAAAACTTGATGAGTCAAAGTCGAGACCAACCAGCAAACGCGAACGGAGTAGCACTAGTAAGGTTAGTACATCAATTGTGTTTCTTCCCTCTTCAGCAGGGAAAAATGAATAAATGAATTACATCTTGGACCTTGTTATAGCAGCAGCAGCAGCAGCAGCAGCAGCCTGATCGACGGTGATTAGTGTTCATCCAAGGGAAAAAAGAATTAAAAAAATACAGGGAGAAATCTGCTCAGTTGTGTGTAGGATTATGACCCCTAGGGCCATAGTAATCCACATGGATCTCTGGCATCCTGTGTCCTGCTCTATATTTCTCTCCAGAAATGGTCTCTTCCACTTCACCAGATGGTTCACCATCAGGTGAAATCACTGCCCCTTCCTCCCTAGATCTCTGTAACCGAAGAACGCGCACGAGTTAGAATTAATCCACAAAAACGAATCGTTGCGTAATTTGAGCATAGAAACACACAAATGCCAATCACAATCACTTACATTGAGCACCTGGTCGCTGACAGCTGCATGGCTCTCTGCGTCCAGCCTGATGCCCTGGACTGTTGCCGCCATCAGGAGCAGAGCCAGGGCAGCTGCAACCAGTGGCGAGGATGTCTTCATCTGATCTCTGTGGAAGAATCTTGGAAGAATTCAGAGACAAGAGTTCGTCAGGTCAACTCAGAGTGCAAGAAGCATTTGACCGGAGAACATGTATATATAAACATCTTGGCTTCAGAACAACATCCTGGGCCTACCCAGCGTACTCATGTCTGCATGAAGGGGCTATCTGAAGTACCAATGCAGGATTTTACCATAGTTTATGGTATCTGTGTCACACTTTTCAGAAATATGTCTGGCCAAAGTATGGACCATGTTTAGGCCATCGGTCCCTTGATTAGGCGCCAATGCCATGCTTGAAATACTTGGTCTCAAGTATAATGTACATCTGCTCCTAGAAAGTTGCTTCCATGTCATGATGTCTCTCAAGAAATGCACAGAAGTGCGTATATTTGTTCGTGCATTCCACCAAAAGAAAAAGTGTGCACGGGCTAGTCAAATTGGATTAGTTTATTGGCATGCGGAAAGGTTGGGCTAGTTTATATATGTTTACATCAGCACATCCAAGGCTAGTCAGACGAAAAGGGTCCGGTGCCTGTGCAATTTGCCACTGTTCACCTGAGGTATTATTATGAGCGTTTATTTTTCAAGAGTAAACAACCAGTAGTCAGAAAATAAACAATCGAAAGAAACTTGATGAGTCAAAGTCGAGACCAACCAGCACTAGTAGTATTGTTTTGTAAAAGCGATTTGGTTTGGTTAAAGGACTCAGAGTGCTGATGCGCGTGCATGAATCAACAGGAACGTAGGAAAGGATCAAAAGATCAGATAGAGGATCAAAAGCAGATCAAAAGGAGGGTCGATTACGGTCGAGTCGAATGCATGCTCGCGTATAGCGTAAGTACTCGATCGATCTCCGCGTACAAATCTGTTGGAGGGAGGTCCTCGCGCTACTCCGGATCGACGGTGTTCAGGATTACCGCAACACTATTAGGGTTCCTGTCGTAGATACAAGTCTAGACAGTAAATTTATGGCACCCCCGAACGGCTACAACGACCGTCGATGGTGCACGAGGAGTACGACCGAGTATGACCCTCCGAACGTCTGTCGAGCTGAGGCACGAAGCACGTATGATAGGGTGGAACACGAGCCGTATACGAGGAAGCGAAACCCCTCTCGTGCACGATGAGGTGAAAGTAACTCTCGTATTGAGGTGTAGAATTAGGGTTACAAGATTTTTTTTCTCCCTCCTCTCTACCCCTAGGGGGGTATTTATAGGGTTGGAGGATGGAAAAGGTGAGATTACAATTTTGCCCTCACATGAGAGGGACTTCTATAAGGGCATGGTCGTCATCCCGTGCATAGAAGATATTTTTAGGAGAATATTCTGGGCATCTTTGGGAAATATTCTCCGGCATCTTTGGTGACAATGCCGACGCAGACCTTGACGGCGACGAACACCGGGACGATCGTTGGCGACGTCGGTGTAGTTCTCGTTTTGGCATCGCCGACGTAGACTTCGACGATGACGGACGTCGAGGACGTCGACGACGTCGAGGTTGCCCTTGGTGACAAGAGGTTTCCCTTGGCGGTATCGACGACGTAGACTTCGATGATGACGAATGCCGAGATTGCCCTTGACGGTGTTGACGTAGTCCGCGATGACGGCGAAGACTGGGGCTGCTCTTGATGGTGTCAGTGTGGTCCTCGATAGTACATGCGGAAGGCTTTGAAAACGGGCTAGCGCGGGGACCTCTACTCCAACAGTTCCCGTCCACGCTCTCCACGACAAAGCTGTCCCCGACGTGTCCACGTGCCCTCCGTCATCCGGGCTGTCGCCGACGCAGCGTTCTGCCTCGTCCGGCATAACCCCGACGCCGTCAGGAATCACTTCGGCCCGACTAAAGATTCCCCTGAAGATGCCTGAGCATATTCCCTCAAGATTCCTTAGGAGTAGGGAAATGACCGTTATGCCCTTGTAAAATCCCTTTCCTAGGAGGGCAAAATTGTAATCTTGCGTATCTCATTCTTGAACTCTATAAATACCCCCTGGGGGTAGAGGAGGGGGATTCATTTTTTTGGTCATTTTCTCCACTTGTAAGCTCTCAATTTCATGCTCTAATACAAACACTGATTTATGTCGTCGACTGCCTCGCGCGTTCGCGCTCTCGCTCGCTTTTCTCTCGCACGCTCGGAGGTCGTCGTAACCGACCGGGGGTGCCATAAATCTACTGTCTAGGCCTATACCTACGACAGTTGGCGCCGACCATGGGGACTTGAGCGAAAAGCCATGGCGCCGAGGAAAAAGAGCACGGTCAGGACGATCGTACCCCGCACACCAAACCCGACGCGTCAGGCATGGATGAACAACACGGCCATCGCCGCGGAGCTTGGCGACCCCCGCGTCAGCGACCCGTCGGCCGCTAACCTTCGAGCCGACGACTCGTCAACCGACGTCCGCGCTGCTAGACTCCCCAGCGGCCGCGTTCGACGCGGCAAACTCAGAAGCACGCGTCGAGACAGAGGTCGAAACCTTGAGGCGCGAGGCTAACGAGCTCAGGGAGGAGCTCGTTAGGGCAAAGGGCTGAGGCCCTCCAGGCCCTCCAAGCTTCGAACAACGCTCGTGCCGAGGCAGGCCTGCTTCGCGCCGAGCGCGACGTTGCGAGGACCGCGGCGGCTCTCCCGCCAATCCCCGAAGCGGCCGAGGCAGCGTCAGTGCGACGCTGCCTGAACGAGACCCTGACTGAAGCGCGAGAGCAAACCCGCCGTAACACCCTTGCCGCGGAGGAAGTCATGCAGGAAGTAGAGGAAGCCCAGGCACGCGCTAAGCTGCCATCCCCAGCAAGAGCACAGGAGGCCGCCGTCCTCCGCCAAGCCATGGCCGACAGCCGCGCAGGAGCGATTCCTCCCGCGCCAGTGTGCGCTGAAGAGGCCGCAGCCTTGTGGCATCAGTTGGAGGCTAGCCGGGAGATGGCCACGGCATCCCTTTATGGCGCGGGGGAAGGCCCCAGTCGCCAACCCTTCCATCACTACGTCGCGCAGCCAGGCGGGCAGGCCCCGGCCTCACCGCATCTCTCGGTGGAACGCTACCCTCCGTGGGTCCCAGAGCCTCCGCCGCGCCCAGAGCTCCATCACCCGGAATGGATAGCCGGACGGCCCACCAACGTCGCTCCGCACCAACTCGAGATCAGAACCTACCAGCCGTCATCGAACACCCCGGGCCTCACCGACGTGTACAACCCGCTAAGCCCAGGACTGGCAGCAACACCGTGGCCAAGTAAGTATCGAGCGCCCGGTATCGCCAGCTTCGACGGGTAACACCGACGCCGTCGAGTTCCTCAGGGTGTACGAGACCGCTGTGTCCTCGGCGGGAGGCGGCGAGGCAATCATGTCCAAGGGGTTGCTACTGATGCTCTCTGGCCTGGCCCGGAAATGGTACCTCGGGCTGGCTCCTCACTCGGTGTACTCATGGGAACAACTCCGCGACAAGCTCACCAGCCACTTCATAGCCCATCGGAATAAGGAGGTCACCGCCTCAGACCTGTTTTCCCTCAAACAGGCCCCCGACGAGTCGATACGGGACTTCACGCAACGTTTTGCTCAAGTATAGTGCCAGATCCTCGACATCATCGACAAGAGCGTGTGCGAGGCCGCCCGCCACGCGGTCTATAACCCCGACTTGGCAAGAAAGCTAGATAGGAAGGAGCCCAAGATGGTCGTAGAGCTATACGAGATCATGCGCACCTACTCCAAGTCTGAGGATGGGAAGACCCGCAGGCAGACAGAAGCACAGGCACTTGCAGCCTGGACCGGGCCGAAAGCGGATACCTATGACCGGCGCGCCAGGAGGCAGAAAGATGTGTACCACGTGGAAGAGGAGGAGTGTCGTCCCACCAAGCAGGCGCGTAACGTCGACCGGAGCCACGAGCCGAGCCGTCCTGAGCGAGACTCCCGTGGCCAGGCTTACCCACGCGGAGGTCGCAGCCAAGACCAGGGGACAGAAACGACTCCGGGCACAGAAGAGGCAATAACAGTGGAAGTGGAGGACGAAGGCCCGGTGGAGACAACCGAGTATTCTGCGAGCTCCACGGCTGGGTCTTCCACACCACCGCAGAATGTGACCTAGTCGCCGCCGCCCGTGCAATCAAGCAGCGCGGGCTGGCCACAAGAACCGACGCCCCGCGACACGATCGCGCGGTAGCTCAAGAACGTCAGGCCCTGCCGCCTCCGCCGCCGCTTCCGCTCCTTGGGGAGCCACCGAAGCAAGTTGATGATCCGTGGCGGCGCATCGTGCATGCCATCACTGGCGGCCACGCCCACACATTCCCGTCCAAGCGACAACGTCGGGCCTACACCCGACAGGTGCAACACATCAACTCGTCGTCACCCACCGAGCTGCCTCCGTGGGTCGGTGCCACGGTGACCTTTGGCCCCGAGGATGCCACGGGAATCAGCCTCCCCCATCACGACGTCCTCGTCATCTCGGCGGTCATAAACGACTGCGAGGTGCATTCGTGTCTTCATCGACGGAGGAAGCTCGGCGGACATACTATTCGCATCCACCCTTGCAGAGATGGGGATACCGCGGGCATGCCTCGCCCCCGCAGGCATCCCGCTCCTGCGCTTCGGAGGCGAGCCAGTCTCGGGGCTCGGGAAGATTGAGCTCCCGGTAGAGTTTGGGAGAAGGGGAGTGCAAGCGTCGAGAGAGTATCGTCTTCGACGTGGTCGATCTCCCCTACCAATACAACATCATCCTCGGCCGGGTCACATTGAACAAATTCGGTGCTGTCCCTCACCATGCTTTCCTCTGCATGAAGATCCCGTCCCCTTGCGGTGTCATTACCGTCCGAGGCAATCAAGACTTATCCCGCAAAATTGACAACGACATCCAGGCGGCCATTCGCTATGTCCACACCGTTCACGCCGAGGCCAAAGCAGAGAAGACCCCGCCAGGGGCTGCCGACCCCCCAACATCTAGGTGGTGGGTCCCAAAGCCCAAGCCCGATGGCGAGACATGCGTGGTACCGCTGTCCGAGGAAGACCCAATCAAGACGGTGCTCGTCGGGCGAACCTCGACCCCAAGGTCGCAGAGGCTCTGCTCGGCGCACTTCGAGGTGACTCGACCTCTTTGCGTGGGAGCACGAAGACCTCCCTGGCGTGCCCAGGGAAATTGTTGAGCACCGGCTGTACGTCAAGCCGGATGCACGCCCTGTGAAGCAGAAGCTCCGGAGAATGTGCGTAGAACGTCAAATCGCGGCCCGTGAGCAGGTTGACAAGCTCTATAAGGCCGGGGTCATCCGTGAGGTCATGTACCCGGACTGGCTCGCCAACCCCGTCCTCGTCAAGAAGGCCAATGGGAAGTGGCGCATGTGTGTTGACTACACCAACCTCAACCGCGCATGTCCAAAGGACAACTTTTCACTCCCGCGGATCGACCAACTGGTTGATGCCACCTCGGGATGTGAGCTCATGAGTTTCCTGGACGCGTACTCCGGGTACCATCAGGTGTGGATGGCCAAAGAAGACGAAGAGAAGACGAGCTTCATCACGCCCTCCGGAACGTTCTGTTACGTTCGGATGGCCTTCGGGCTCAAGAACACGGGCGCAACCTTCGCGCGGCTTGTGTGCAAGGCCCTCGCGCCGCAGATAGGGCAAAACATTGAGGCTTACGTCGATGACATCGTCGTCAAGAGTGTCCTCGCCGACACCCATGTCGCGGACTTGCGAGAGACATTCGACAACCTCAAAAGGGCAGGCATGAAGCTCAACCCGGAGAAGTGCGTGTTCGGAGTCCAAGCGGGGAAAGCTCCTAGGCTTCCTCGTCTCGGCAAGGGGTATCGAGGCCAACCTGGCAAAAATACAGGCCGTGCTCGACATGCGACCGCCGGAAAACGTCAAGGAAGTGCAGAAATTGACAGGACGTCTCGCCGCATTGGGGAGGTTCATCTCTCGCTCGGCTGAAAAGGGACTCGCGGGTCCTCCAGTTTTGAGTGGACGAGTGAAAGCCAATCCGCCCTGGAAGAATTGAAGACATACCTTACCTCACTGCCCCTGCTGCAAAGCCCCTGCCCCGGGGAGGCATTGTTGCTCTACCTCGCGGCCACCCTAACGGCAGTAAGTGTTGGAAATATGCCCTAGAGGCAATAATAAAGTTGTTATTATTCTATTTTCATGTTCATGATTAAGTTTATGTTCTATGCTAGAATTGCATTGGTTCTTGGATATGAGATTCAGAGGAAAACCTAATTGCATGTGTGAAATAATAAACACCATTCAGATCCCTAGTCAGGCCTCTGGACTAGCTCATGTATTGTTGATGGTCTTGTTTTCCTGATCATGGGCATTGTTAATGTAACAAGGATGCCGGCAATAATGGGAACACATTGTTAGGGTAACAATGGTGTTGGATAGACCCCCTTATGAGATACTGCGAGATCACTTCGTCAATATGTTGTCAGTATCTTCTCATTATGTGTTAACGTTTACTTGCGTCCTTAGACCATGAGAATATCGTAGACCCAGATACCGGATGGTTGCTTTGGGGTCATCAAACGTTACTCCGTAACTGGGTAATTATAAAGGTGACTTTCAGGTACACCAGAAAGTATATCGTGGTTCAAGATATGTCAAGACTAGGATTTGCCCATCCGGCGATGGAGAGATACAATCTGGGCCCACTCGGTATTATGGTGTCCAGCATCGCCTGGCCAGGTATTGTGACTAAAGGGTTAGTCACGGGGACACCGGAATATGGAAACGAGAAAAGAGTACAAACCGGTAACGAGAATAACTAGGTATAGTGATCAAGGAGTTGATCACAGGGATACCATAAAAGTCTCGCCTCGGGTTGTGTAATGTATCGTGAGGCAAAAGGATGATATGCGGTAATACGAGGTTCGCTCGATAAAGATCTTCGATGATATGTGGGAGTCGTTATGGGTGTCTAGATCCCACTGACGATTATTGACCGGAAGGTGTTCCGGACATGTCCACATATACTCGAACCTATAGGGTCACACGCTTAACGTTTTAGCGGCATTAGGAATGCTACGATTTATGGAGAACGAAAGAGAAGGGTTCCGAAAGTGTTTCGAATGATCTCGAAAGTGTTCCGAGAGGTCCCGGATGGTTCCGGTGATGTCCGGAAGTGTTCCGGAAAGTATCGGAAGGTTCTAGAAGGTTCTGAAAGGTACTAGAAGGTTCTAAAAGTTCTAGAAGGTTCAAGAAAGTTCTGGTGGAGTTGGACTCCAACTCCATCAAGGAGTTCCTGCTGGAGTAGAACTCCACCTTCCCAGGGAGAGCTGCCCCACCCTCTTTAAATAGAGGGGCAGGGCACCTCAAAGGGCATCCCGAGCAGCCCCAAAGGCAGCCCTAGCCCCTTGGCCGAAACCCTAGGCAGCTGCCACCTCTAGATTGGCCGCAGCCTCCTCTTCCTCTCTCTTCGAGATTGGATCTAGTTCAGTTGCCGACGCGCTGCTGCTTCTCCTTTTCGTAGATCTCCGCTGTTCTTGTGTGCTAGTCCACACATTACCACGGTGTCGCTGATCCGGTACGCGTGGATACCTCAGAGACGTCGTACACTTCAGCGTTCGATCGGACGAACTATTCGTGAGGAGATCACTCGCGCGGCTTGGAGGTATAACCTAGTTGTGGGAGTCTACAGACTTCATCGACATCGTCAACTTCTCCGCTGCATTGACGTGATCGGCGAAGGTATGATATCGTTGCCTGCACCTCGATAGTGGATCTTGGTTTGGTTCGTGTATGATAAAATTTTTGTTTTGCGTAGCACGTTCCCCAACAGTAAGCACCGTTCTCGCCAAAGAGAAGGACAAGACCCAGCACCCAGTCTATTATGTGTCTGAGGTGCTGCAGGGAGCAAAGGTGCGGTACACCGAGCTGGAGAAGCTCGTGTATGCACTCCTCATGGCGTCGCGGAAGCTGCGACACTACTTCCTCGCCCATTCAGTCCGAGTATCATCAGCCTTCCCCAATCGGCGAGATGCTTCGTAACAAGGAAGCATCCGGACGCATTGGCAAGTGGTCGGCAGAACTTGCCCCGTTCTCTATCGAATTCGTGCCAAGGACGGCAATCAAGTCCCAGGTGTTAGCAGACTTCCTGGCAGAATGGGCCCCGTCGGAACGCGCCGCGCTTCCGAACCCCTCCGACCCGCTGTGGATGATTTACGTCGACGGCTCATGCTGCTCCGAAGGTGCTATTGCCAGAGCAATCCTCGAGTCCCCGGAAGGCAACGTCACCTCCTACAGCACGCGCCTTGAGTTCAAGATCACTAACAATGGGGCAGAGTACGAGGCGCTCCTCCTCGGTCTCCAAAAAGCACGCGCTTTGGGCGTGCGGAGAATGGTCGTCAAGAGCGACTCGCAGCTCGTCACCGGCCATGTCGACAAAAGCTACTAAGCCAAGGACCCCGAAATGGTCAAGTACTTGGCTCTTGCCCGGGCCATGGAGAAGCACTTCACCGGCATCACCGTTCACAGCATTCCGCGCGCTGCAAACACCGACGCCGATAGCCTCGCAAGAGCAGCAAGCACGAAGACCGAAATCCCCCAAGGGGTTTTCTATGAGGTGATCTCAGAGCCCGCCACAAAGGGGCTCCCCGAGGTGTGCCTCATTGGCGAGCAAGACTGGAGGGCCCCGATCATGAGTTACCTCTCAGACGAGACAGAGCCCGCTGACCCCGTCAAGGCATGAAGGCTCAAGTCGGGCCCGGAGCTTTGTCATCCACGACAAACGCTCTATACAAGTGCGGGGGTATGCGCGCCCTTTCTTCGGTGCATCTCCAAGGAGGAGGGACTCGAGCTGGTCCACGAAATTCACCAAGGGCTGTGTGGGTCGCACCTCGCGCCCCCGCGCCTTGGTATCCAAGGCGTTCCGTCAAGGGTTCTATTGGCCCACCGCCTCCGCAACGCCCAAAGCTTCGTCAGAACATGTCCCGCGTGCCAATGGATGGGGCGAGGCACGAAGCTCCCTGCAAACGAACTGCAACCCATCCCACCGTCATGGCCGCTGGCCCGCTAGGGCGTCGACCTGGTCGGCCCGTTTGGGTCTAGGAGTCGCGGGTTCAAGTTCATCGTCGTCGTCGTCGACTACTTCTCCAAGTGGATCGAGGCCGAACCCTTAGCCAAGATAACATCGGCAGCCGTGCAGAGGTTCGTATGGAAGAATCTTATTTGCCACTTCGGCGTCCCGAGGGAACTCACCGTCGACAACGGGACTCAGTTCGACGCGTCTCCCTTCCGGAAATTCTGCATCGGCCTCGGCATCAACTTATGCTTCGCCTCGGTGGCAAACCCAAATGCAAATGGCGTCGTCGAGCGGGCCAATGGGATCGTCCTCTCAGGCCTCCGCAAACGTCTTTTCGACCCGCCCAAGGGTCTCTGGGCGGACGAGCTCCCTAGCATCTTGTGGTCCACCCGCACAGCAGCCAGTCGGGCCACCGGCTTCACACCCTTCAAATTATTATACAGAGAAGAAGCGGTGACCCCCGAAGAAATTAAGATTGGGTCTCTGCGCACTGCGACGGCCACTGGCGAGGACTCCCAGGAGGTATCCCTCGATACGCTCGATGCCGTTCGACAGGAGGCTGCTCTCAATATTGATCGGTACCAGGCCACCATGGCAAAGGTGTACAACAAGACCATCCGTCCGCGACCCATCCACGTCGGCGACCTCGTGCTCAAGAAGAAGGTGAACCCAGAAGCCGACGGCAAGCTAAGCTCGAAGTGGGAAGGGCCATACGAGGGGGTTTGCGCTACCCACCCGGGAGCATTCCGTTTGGCGACCCTCGACAGGGGAGCGAGTTAAAGCATAGCTGGAATGCTGACAATCTCCGTAAGTACTATGTGTAGCTATAGTTCCTCTAGATGTAGCCGCTGCGTCGGCATCTTTTGTATTTCGAAATACTACGGCGAGGGTAAGGACCCGCTGCGACGGTCGCCACCCCCGCTTGGTCATCCATCTAGGTTGAAGACGATGCTTCGGCGTCGCCAACTTTTTAATCGGCCTTAACGCCACTGGGTTGTTAAGCCTTAAAATGAAAAACTCAGAACGGTGGCATCACGCCCCCAGGTAAAAGGACCCGCTGTCTCCGTCTCAGGCTAGAGTGTCCCTTCCCTCAGGGGTCGCGCGACGAGAGCTCCCCACGATGTCGAGCCATCTCCGTCCGGGATAGAGTGTCCCTTCCCTCCAGGGTCGTGTGACGAGAGCTCCCCGCGATGTCGAGCCATCTCCGTCCGGGATAGAGTGTCCCTTCCCTCCGGGGTCGCGCAACGAGAGCTCCCTGCGATGTCGAGCCATCTCCGTCCGGGATAGAGTGTCCCTTCCCCCCGGGGTCGCGCGACGAGAGCTCCCCGCGACGTCGAGCCAAGCGCATACGTCAGGGTAAGGCAGGAACGTGCTCACACACGCCATCAGGCGCTAAGTATTTCTGAACTGGGGACGAACGCGGTGCTACGTACCCATTGACACCTTTATTTCTTTATTACTGCATTCTACAATCGCTCTCAAGCACGCCATCAAGCGCTTAATGTTTTTGGATGGGAGGGGGTACAGCACCGTTCTCTCGCACACCTAATACAGGGTCGACATGCCAATGCACTCACGAAAGAAAAACTCAAAACTTATTAAGAACGCCTAGCCAGGCCCACGAGGAACACTGCGACCTCCGCCTCGCTCAAGACATGCACATCGTCATCTTGTCGCTCGGTTTCTGTTAATCGGCGTGAAGCATGGCACTTGGTGGACTCACGCCTAACGGGTGCCGTCCCTAGGCGCCCCGCGGCAGCCTTCCATCGACTACAACCTCACAGATAACAAATAATTCACAAGGTGCAAATGCAACGCCTGTCAATTTTCTGGATTTTCATTAATAACTAGCAAAGTCACTTTGAGAGTTACAAAAGAAAGTCTGGCCATGTAAACCCTAGCAAAAGACGGGCCACTAGACAAGGGGGCCCTCGTCGACACAGCAACAATCCCTAGCAAAAGAACACTACAAGACTAAAGCAAGTCCTAAGCTATGCAGAAAGCAAAACCAAAAGGATGGTGTAAACTTTGCAATATAAACATGACACGCAAAGCCAAGCTGTGAGCCTCACACCTGCGTAGCCAAGGCTGGCTCGCCAGGGGCTCCCTCCGGCGTCCCGCCAGAAGATCCTACAAGGAATCGAGCCTTCCAGAGCGCGGCAAGGTACTTCACGCCGCGCTTGTCCCACACCTGGGCCAAGAAGACTCGAACACCGTCCCGGACAAGAGGATGAGAGTCCAGGATGGTCTTCTTACTCAGCGCCACGTACGCCTCCGCCTCAAACTTCCCCGCCGTATCGCAGCCGGCCTCACGAAGGCAGATGAACGCGAGCTCGGCGCAAGACTGCGCACAGTCCCGCGCGTGCGCCGGGATCACGTCCCTCGAAGCAGCGGCGACCGCAACCGCCCACTGCAGGCGAGCGGCTGTCACATCCCCGCCTGAGAAGTCGGGGGGAGCAGCGGAGACGTCAAGACCACAGCCCAGCTCGGTGACCTCCGCGGCAACCGACACCGCCAGCGTGTCTACCTCCTGCTGCCGTCCCATGGCAGCCCCCGGCTCGACCTGCACGGGCGCAAAGCTCCGCACGAAGCTGGGTGATGGTGTCCTCCGCCTCGGCCAACTTCCTCGTGGCCTCCGTAGCATCGGCCTTGGCGATCTTGGCGATCCCCTTCTCTTCCCAGACTCGAGCACGTGCGCCTTCGATCGTAGAATCGTTCATCTCCAGGAGCCGCTCAGTCGCGAGGAAGCCCTAGGGACGCGAGCCAAAGGTCAGTAGCCATCGAGAGGACGGAATATGCAAGCAACTCGAAAAAATCAAACACTTGAGATACCTTCAGCAAGGCAGACTTGGAAGCATCGCGAACCTCCGTAAGCGACATCCCTTCGAAAGCGACATCGAGGTCGGCCGGCTGAGATCGGAGCGCTGCGTCGTGGTAGAAGCTAGCCTCGACCTCCGAGTCGGCGAAGTGCCCCGGAAGCAGTCGTCCGGCCACCAACAAGGCACCGGGACAGCCCCTGCTGCCTCCGTCACCGTCAGGCGCTGGCGCGCAGCGGCTGGTCGCGGTGGCCTGGTGGGCAATTATCTCCGGGCTCAGCAACCGAAGAGAACGGCGCCAGGTGCGCCGCTGAAGACGTCATCGATGCCCCCCAGGTGCCACGCCGACCGACGCCTCTGCCACCGCCCCCGTGGCGACAGAGGTGCCCGTGTCAACCTCGTCCATCCTGTCTGTACCAAAGTCAAAGCCACTGGAGGAGGCCGTGTCCGGAGGACGAGAGGGAAGACCGCCACCTCCTGAGTCCTCGGGTGCGCCCCCAGACTCGACGTCGCTGTCTTCGTAGTCCTTAGAACTCAACTCAAGGTCAAGCGAGACAGGGACCCCCATCGGACCCTTTCCAAGTCCGGGACGTCGGCGGGGTAACTCACGCCGCGGGCTCAGAGAACTCCCGTCAGTTGTAGCGGTGGCCTGCGGTTCACGAGCTCGGACCCTCCGGGGGGGTGAAGCCGACGCGTTCGGTAGCGTCCGCTTGACCCCACTGGCCCCCTTAGCGGGAAGAAGAGACGTCCGCTCGGGCACGGCCCATCCGAAGGCCACGCACACCCTGTTGCGTCGAGGCTTCATGATCAACAGCTTTACGTCCGCAGCCTCGACCTGGCTGTAGCGGCCGAGTAGCACGTTCGCCACCTCCTCTCCCTGCGCCAAAGAGGAGTCTGCAAAGCCAATAAAAAGGGGAACAAGAAGAGAGCATGAGATCAAAAGAGGCGAGGAACCTCGACGTGATGGAGGCCGTCGATACGATGAAGTTAAAAGCCTTACATGTCGAGAGGAGGTACTTCCCCAGCACCCGCAGGGCCGTGAGGCTCGTCCCGGCCCTTCAGCAGTAAACGCAACGTCCAGCCGGTGGCAAGCGGTGAAATCCCCAGTAGGAGGTACTCCTCCACCAAGTCCCGCACGCTCAGCTCGAGGGCCAAGGGCTGGAGCAAGAACCGCTGCGCCTTGCCGCTCCCGGTAAGAGCGGGGAGCGCGGTCGTCGGCACCGGGATGCTCGTCGAGCAGAAGAAGCCCGAGTCATGAACTCGACAGTAGAACCAAGCATCCCGCCAATCGGCCCACTTGCCCTTGACGGCGAGCACCAGGAAGTCAAATTTGTTGCGGCTGCGACGACGTGTGAAGCTGACGGTCCCGTACATCGAGTACAGCTTCCTCGTCGCCTTCGTCCTCGTCGCCACCGCCTGATGATTCCAAGCGAAGACCTCCGCCCGGCCACTCGTCTCCATACTCCGCATCGCCCACTCGAAGGCAGCCAGCCGGACAAAGGCGATGGGTGGAGGTCCGAAACCTCCAAGCCAAACAAAGTCAGCACCTCCAGCAGCAGCGGAGCCGCCGGAACGCGAAGTCCGGCATCGAACTGAGCCGCAAACACCACGATGCGCCCGTCCGCTGGCTCCGCTCTCACCTCTGAGGGTTTGGGAAGCTCGACGCCGTACGGGCCATCGGGGCTCGGGATCTTGCCCTCCGCCGTTAGGCGTTCGATGAGCGACATGTCCGCACTAGAGGGACCCAAGTAGCGGGAGTAATCCTTTGCCGTCAGGTCGGGAGCGATGGTTCGCCCTACTCTTGCGTTTGGTCACCGACATCGCAGCTCGCCCCGCTCGTCGCCACGCGTGCTCGTGCGCGCGCGCGCGTTCGTCCGCTCGTCGCCGCGTTCGTCCACTCGTCGCCGCGGCGCGCGTTCGTTCGCGTGCACGTTCGTTCGCGTCCACGTTCGTCCGCTCGTCGCCGCGTGCGTTCGTTCGCTTGCGGCACGATGGCAGAGCCAGGCGGGGGCGTGGAGGCTGCGGCGGCTCAAGGGGGGCCGAGAGGCGACGGCACAAAGTCCCGGGAGTGGCGGCGGCGCGAAGACTCGCCGGGGCCCGCTGCTCCTCTCTGTCGCCCGCTCGAGCCCGCTCGGGGGCATGGAGGCGGTCGCGGCTCGGCCCCGTGGTAGGAGGCCGGCAGGCGGCGGCGCAACGGCGAACGGGAGGCGGCGGCGTGAAGACCCAGGGGCGGTGGTGGCGCGAAGGCTCGCCGGGGGCCCGCTGCGCCTCTCCGTCGCCCGCTCGAGCCCCGCTCGGGGGCGTGGGGGTGGCCGCGGCTCGGCCCCGCGGTGGGAGGCCGGCAGGCGGGGGCGCAACGGCGACCGGGAGGCGACGGCGCGAAGACCCGAGGGCGGTGGCGGCGCGGAGACCCGCCGGGGCCCGCTGCGCCTCCCCGTCGTCCGCTTGGGGCCCGCTCTAGGGCGTGGAGGCGGCGGCGGCCCGGCCCCGCGGTGGGAGGCCGGCAGGAAGCGGCGCAACGGCGACCGAGAGGCGGCGGCGCGAAGACCCGAGGGCGGCGGCGGTGCGGAGACCCGCCGGGGCCCGTTGCGCCTCCCCGTCGTCCGCTCGGGCCCGCTCTAGGGCGTGGGGGCGGCGGCGGCTCGGCCCCGCGGTGGGAGACCGATGGGCGGCGGCGTGTTGCGACGGAAGCGGCGGCGGCGTGGTGGAGTGAGGGCGGCGGTGTGAGAAGCAGAGATGGAGAGGACGGCGGCGGGTAGGAGGAGAAAAGGGAGAGGGCACGGGGGGCTTTCTTCTTTTTATTTTTTTATTTTATTTGTTATATATGCCCCGGTTGCCCTAGTTCCATTGGGCCACAGCCCACTAAGGGCCGGCGCATGCAGGCTTAGCCCAGGCGGGTGGCGCACGGCAGAGAAAAGAGAAGAAAAAGGGAAAAGGAGAGGAAGAAAAAGAGAAAAGGAAGGGAAGAAAGAAGAAGGAGAAAAAGAAAATCTGGCCCCCCGCACCCCCCCGGGGATAATTGTGCACCTCCGAACCCTTGGTCACTTATTGAAATTCGGATCACATGCCAATGCCCCACTTATGAAAGGGGGGAGAAGGTGGAGGTCGTCATCGATCCGGCCCGCGCACCAACCCCTCGAGATTAGTGTGCCAGCTCGGACAGACGCTGTTTGACCGCCCCGACCGGCAAGGGGCTACTGTTGGAGGGGAGGTCCTCGCGCTACTCCGGATCGACGCTGTTCAGGATTACCACAACGGTTCTCGTCCACGCTCTCCGCGACAAAGCTGTCCCCGATGTGTCCACATGCCCTCCGTCGTCCGGGCTGTTGCCGACGCAGCGTTCTGCCTCGTCCGGCATAACCCCGACAACGTCTTCAGGAGCGACCCCGACGCCTACATTCTGCCTCGTCCGGCACAACCTCGACGCCGTCAGGGATCACTTCGGCCCGACTAAAGATTCCCCTGAAGATGCCCGAGCATATTCCCTCAAGATTCCTTAGGAGTAGGGAAATGACCGTTATGCCCTTGTAAATTCCCTTTCCTAGGAGGGCAAAATTGTAATCTTGCGTATCTCATTCTCAAACCCTATAAATACCCCCCTGGGGGTAGTGGAGGGGGATCGATCTTTTTCATTTCCCCACTTGTAAGCTCCTAATTTCATGCCCTAATACAAACCTTGATTTACGTCATCGACTGTCTCGTGCGTTCGCGCTCTCACTCGTTTTCCTCGCACACCCGGAGGTCGTCGTAACCGACCGGGGGTGCCACAAGTTTACTGTCTAGACTTGTATCTACGACACAAGTAGAGCGATAGGCGGCGATGAACCGTGTGTACATGTGTAGAGTCGGCAGGACGTAATCAGCCATCATGTTCTACTATGTCTGTTCTGCTATAGAAGATGCATAACCAAACATGACAATTTTAGCTGCAACCGCTGCTATTTCGCCAGGAGTCCTATTTTCCGAAGATAAACTTGCATCTTTGATATGCTACATTCTGGAGCTACAGAGCCTTGATTCTACCACTTTGATTCCATGATGGACATATTCTACCTTCTCCATGAGCAGCAGCACAGAATCTTCGGAAGCACTCCACATCCATGATACTTTTTAAAAGGAGTCCACATCCATGATACCAGAAATTCATCTCTGTAGGCAGACACAAATTCACATGATAGATGCCCGCCAAAATATGTTTGGAACCATGCAAGAGTAATCCATTACAAAACGTACAATTGGTTGTGAGCAGAGGAATTTGGCATTCCAGAAGCCTATTAGTTGTTTACTATTATTTTCTCCATTAATTTATAGCTTCGTTGCTGCTGAATAATTTATCACGGTTAATTTTCCACGCCGACGGGGAGTTCACCCAGCTGCTCCAGGACGTCGCCACGGACCCGACCTGCTGCTGAGATAGCTAGCCGCGAGAAGAACCGTCAATGCAACAAGTGGATAAGCCTGAGCAACTCGAGGGTGCATTTGGATCCTCTCTCTGGTCATGCCCAGCTAGGAAAGGAATTCTTTCTCGGTTGAGTTATAGCCTGCTTCTGCTAACTGTCAAAGATGAGCAGGCATGAGGCAGTTGCTTTTATTTCCTAGTGTTCTACTCATCCTTTTCCGTTTCATAGTGTTCTACACATGAGGCAGGGCTAGAGTTAGATTTGCTTGGGATCCAAACGCACCCTCGGTCTCTGTCTGGCTCAGGCGGTTGGTCAGTAGCGGAGACAGTTTCAGTAACAGTATGTGCTGCTGCTGCTGTCTAAGGTTGCTCTACTGCTAGTTTGCTACATTTGTGTGGACACATGCACCTCTAGTTCCGCAGCACTCTGATCAGCTGATCACCGTGCACCCCTCTGAAGCTCTTCCTCCACGCCCGGTATCTCCTTCTCCACCCCCACTCCACAAGAAGACAGGGTGCCATCTTTCTCCCTCCACCTAGCTGATCCCACTCTCAGCCCACCTAAAAGCTCATCTTTCAGCTTCACCGCCTTCATCCCACTCCAGTTAGCGTCACTCTTTCATGGCGTGTGCGTCATCTCGAACTCCATTGAATCTTCGTTGTCGTTATCGTCACCTTTGGAGATGGATGGTTAAGCATGCAGCTATGGCAACATTCGGCAATGACAGTTAAGTTGTGATTGGCTTCCCCAGCCAGCTCCACATCGCTCAATACCTCCGGCTCCGATCTAAGATGAGGTCCCCCTCTGACGTGGCCTCCGCTCTACTCCACCCCGCTTGGCCTCCCTACTCGCTACGTGTCTCCTTCTCCAACCCACCCAATGGCATGGTTACAATCACCTGCAACGATGGATGGTGGCGCCGCTTTCTCCAGCATGTCAATTTAATAAAGACAATGAAGGGGGACATCTTCTCTACACAGGGGATGGTGGCACCACCCCCTCCAACATGTCAATATTACTAAGGATAACGACACTGACAGCCGCCTCCCATCGCTCCATCTCTTTCGACATGCACGCACATTGGCCCCCGAGTCCACGTGAAAGTTTTGGTTGATTAAAATAGATTTCTAATCCTTGGGGAAGAAGAATACGTTTATTTACCAACCTTTGAGGGTATCGTATCATTCTCGAAAAGTCAACCTTTATTCTATAATCCCAAGTGTTATAACTTGGACCATACACCGGCATATCCCATAGAATTAGTAATTCAATTTATCTGCTCTACCACCTTGCAGTAAGCAATACTTTAGTATTTAAAAGTGACAGATAGAAACTGAATGACACTATAGTTCCTTTTTATAAATCATGGTATCATTTAGATTTTACTGAAATTTAACACACAAAACCAGAGAGGATATGATGACAAATTGAAACAACAGACGTCTAGATAAGGTCATATTACAGAGGCAAATGAATTACCCCCTAATTATACTCTTCAGAGAACATTTTCTTAAGAGGGTGCGCAGGAAAGGAAAGACATGACCTTCCAACCACCAACTGCCTAGAGCTTCAATGCCTATCATGTCGTTTTGTATCTCCGGTTCCGGAGGCCTATAGGCCTATAGGTTTCCAATACTTGACTGCGAAAAGTTGTATATGGGAGAACCTTCCTGTCACAAGACTCACAACTACAGAAAGTTGAAGAATCTGATCCCTTAACCTAAGACAAGCACTTTATATTGAAATCAGCTCAATAAGGTATCAAGGATAAATCAAGGGATTAGAGCATGTGGAGACAAATAAAACTAAGCTTAACTGTTAAGGCAAATGATGATTCAGTATAAAAGTTACGCACAAAATTTATTTCTTCACGAACTGGAAATTGTAGTCAGTATTCTTATGAACAACTGACAAACCAAAATCATCGACATCTGACTCAAGAGTACGGATTTGATGTGTCACTAAGCACACCCTGCTATCAAAAGGAGTAAGAGTAATTTTCAGCAAACACTCAGCAGTAGTCACCTATTTTTTTGACTGATCTAAGGAAAATAGAAATTTAAGAACCTTGCCTTCAATTTTTCTGTCCTTAGTTAAGAGCCACTTTTTCTTCCCCATCAGAAATTTGTTTGATTTCCCTCATACTACCACTTCCAATACCGTGAATGAGCTACAAATGAACTTCCATATTAGTGTGCCTTTTACAAGAACATTCATGTGTAGATCGCTAGAAATATCATGTTCACATTGAACAAGTGAGCATTTTGCTGTCGCATCTGACAATGCTTGGTATAGCATTTTTGTAGCTTGATGGACAGACTCAAAGATGTATTGCAAAGCATGAGCATATAAAAGAGATACGTTCACAGATTCACAACATTTATAATCACAACATTTAGAGTTTACCTTCAAAATTACAGGATCATTCCACGGCCCATGCAAAAAGTTAAATCACTGTTACACCGAGGGACTGTTTTCCTTCTGCAAAACTACTACTTCTGCAGTTTGACTCTCTATGCTGAGCCTAAAAACCAAATGCATTCAATTAGTAAGGCCCAGTATTTCGTCATGGTTATTCAAGTGCTTATTCTTCCAAGGAGAAATAGCAATAATGAAAAGTACTACCTTGAAAATATTGTTACCTAAGGTAGCTCTATAAACCTAATGATGGAAACCAAGAAACATGCGATTACATTAGGAAAGAATTCGTCCCAAGCAGCTAAAGCACATCTGCAGACTAAAGTTTAGACGTCCCCATCTAATATGCAAAATAGGTTCTGCTTGGCCTTAGCTTAAATTAAGCATAAAAACATCTCTACTATCAGCGAAACTAACACATAGTTTTCTAAGAATGACTAATAAATACAGAAAATAAGAAAAGCTACAAGACTACCAGTTTGAGTCAGTGAAATTCGTAAGCCATAAGTCCCCCTGTTTGAGTTAGAGAAAATCCCCAATCACACATCTAATAGCAGTCGCTTTACCAAATCAGAGTCAAACCCCATCAGTCCAACAACGTGGCCATGCCAAACCCAGCATACCTGAACAAAACGCTGTTATCTAGAAATTTCCGCCCAATCGAACCCTAAAAGGCCCAAATCGGCGTAAGAGTAGACCAGACCAACCCCAATCGTCCCTGCCACACTCATGTGCAATCCACACCAGAACGCTGAGAGGAGGAAGAGAAATCAAGTCGGATCGTTACCTTGCGCAGAGCGGTGGCGAGCTCGCCGCGGGTGAAGTTGGCGGTGGCGGCGGTGCTGAGCGGCATGTTGTTGCGGAACTGGTAGAGATGAAGGTTCTTCTAGATGAACTTGGTGAACTGCACGCTGTTCCCCACCACCCAAAACAAATCCAGATCAGGTCAGATTGAGAGCCCAAAGCCCCAAATGCGAACTTGGAATCGACGAAGCGAACGGCGGATGGATCAGGATCGAGGGATTAGAGGGCGGCCGGCTCTCCGGAGGCGCCCATCAGCTTGGGGGAGTCGAGGAGCATAATCTTGTCCGCCGCCCACCGCGAAGTTGCTGCCGACCACGCCCATGACGCGCTCCATCGCCTGCGCCTCTGCTGGTTTGACTGGGGTCCGAGGGGAACTAGAGCAGGGAGAGATTTGGGGGAAGACACCAGCGAGCAGAGAGAGAGAGAGAGAGAGAGAGAGAGAGGTCAGCGGAGGGAGCCTCAGGCCGGCGGGAGGATGAACCGGATCTCGGCGGGGGGCGGCGGTAGAGGGGTTCCGCGGTTGGGGAGGGAATGACGAAACTCCTTTACTTGTCACGGTATTTAGATATTACTAGATAATTGCCGGTGCGTTGCAACGGGGTACAAATATTCTAGTACGTTAGCCCATGATTTACCTGTCCATATTAATATGATTGTGTAAAAAAAGTAGGAGGAAATGGGGCGGCGGTGATGCAGAAAGGGGCGGCAGCGGGAGGAGATAGTCCTGCCCCTGTGTTCTGGTGCCGCGCGTCCTGCACACCTTTGCCACTATCGAGGCTCGTCAGCTTCTTGTCAGCAACCGTGTCACTTATAGAGTAAAAGAGACGGTGATGCACGAGCGATGCGCTGGGAGGGTGACAAGAGGAGCGTGGGATCAAGGGACGGCGGCGCGGCCTGGATCAGCGTAGAGCAGGATTATTGCTTCGTCGGATGGATGGTATAGCCAGATCTTCAACTGCATTGCGTCGAAGGAGACAACATCAGTGGCGCACGGGCATGACCAAAGCGTGGCATGGGCGGCGGCGGCCACGCGTGGTGTATTCGGGGGAGAGGGTGCTAGAGGGTATAGAAGTGGCAATGGTGGGTAATTGCTATCAACTTTAAATAAGGGCAATGGTGGGTAATTACTTTGAACTTTAAGTGAATAGCATGGTGGGTAATTTTTAGATGGCAGACCATCAAAGTAATATTAACCATTCGATCATAAGCATCCAATGGTTAATATTACTTTGATGGTCAAAACGCACTCTGCCGGCAGGAAAGGGAACGCTACTCTTTTTTTAAGTAGTAGAGATTTGTGGGTGTTAACAATTTTGCATTCTGCACTTTTTGTAAAATCTCCTAATAATGTTGTATTGGGTGTTCCTAACAAGAATAGAGTTTAGATATCTTCCTCATTTTTATCTTAACTTATTTTAATCCATACCTGAACCGTTCTGGTTGATTGAACCAGTTTTTGTTTTAAGAGCATGCACTGCGGCTTTTCTTTCTTTTTTTCCCTTTTTCCCTTTTTCAGGTATAATAGTGTGGATCTGGGTTTTTCTCTTGCTGACTGGGGCATAATCTGCCTTTTTTTATATAATACATTGGTTTCTCCAGCAGCTACTTCTCATTTCGTTTGGGCAATTGGACTCAGTCTGTGGAGACCTTAGCAATGGTTGATCATGGCAGCAAGCTGCTTCTGCAAGATGACTACCATTCATTCTTATTATTGTTCTTTTTTCCTCGCTGAAAGATTTGTTTTGGTAAGGTAAGCATTGCTATTGTACTTCAGATCCTGCATGCTTGTTTCTATGATATTACTACAGTGAAGTATGCTATTGCGCTTGATCTTAGCTGTGACATGTTGTTTGCTTATTCTTATGCCTGTCTTGAGTGTAGAAGTTGTACCATATTTATTGTTTCAGCTCAATGTGGAGCTTGTCAGTTATTGCATGGACTAGATGCGATGCACAGTTTTTTATAACTGTAACTATAGTCTCAGTTTGACAGCGAGGCAGGCAGCAGACAGTAATTGTCCACAATTATAGAGCTGTCAAAATTGGAGTTTCTGACGCTTAATGATTCACCTGCCGCACTTGAATCAGCGTGCAATTTGTGTGAAATTGAAGTGGCAGTTCAAACTTGGGTGCAAATCTCGACATGTGGAACTGTAAGGCAAGCGTCGCATCACCCAACCGGGACTGAACTGGATTGCTTGCTTCACTCAGGTCAGCCTGGGAATGGTTTCGATACAAAATCCATAACCAACCCAACCCACTTCAATCCATTATATGTTTCAACCCAAACCGAACTGGCCCAGTTGATTTCAAATGGTTTGAAACCCATTTCTACCACCGTACTCAGCCCACAGCCTTCACAGTGGCTGCAGAGCTACTTCATCTGTGCAGACTGCAGAGCAACGCCGATCTCATCCAAGGGCCAAGGCCTGTTCGCAGATCTCACCAAGCAAATTTGTGATGACTTGCCAAAGGAAAAAAATGTTGTTTTGATGCCTTTGTTTTTCTTAGAACACGCATGACAACTACGTGTCTTTGTACTGAGAAAACGATTCTGTGACATCGAAGAGAACACAATAAGAAGAGGAAGAGTAATGCAGCACGCCTGCCTGTTGAAAACTTGGAATGCTACTGCATCAAAGAACAGATCAACTATAGCTTGGCTAATATGATATATGTTTAAAGCCATCATTCCCATTCTGTTACATACAAACACATTCCGAGTTTGAAAAGAAATGCCACCGAGAATATACAGTAGTCCGTGATGATCATATCCACATTCCCATTCTGTTACATACAAACACTTGATTTGTTCAGTACAACTTGTTCTTGATCAAAATATGTAATGATAACAACAGGCCAAGACTCCAGTTGCCAACTTCAAAACGTTTACCATTAGGAAGTCAATTTAACTATGGTCCAAAGGGGAAGAAACTTGAAATGATAGCAGCAACTACTGACACAGATGGACCCGAGATATTCAGACTGAAACTTGATGACGGTGCTGAACCTTCTTGACCCTCATAACTGTTATAGGACTCAGTGTAGCAGTAAGGACACGATATATCAAGCCATGCGCAAGAGGACATGAATACAAGTAAATAATAAAAGAAACTATTGGTAGAAAACTTAAGGCACACAACTTACAGTTTTCTAAAAGAAGTCACAACAGATATTTAGGACCATACTTGAGGTTCTAAATCACATACCTGATTGTCCTGATCTGTAGCCAAATCATCAGCATTGTTTGTCTGCAATGGCTTTTCTTCCCCACAATTTGAACGGTTGCATTTTGTCCGGAAAGGATAGTTTATGTTGCCATCTGGCATCTTTGGTTCTGTCATGTGAAAAGTTAGATGTAAAATTGCGGCGGCACAAGATCAAGCAAGCAATTGATCCAAACTACCTGACCGGGTAACGTCAAACTATATATACCTGCCAATCACATGAACCAACAATAATTATACTCTCGACAGTTAGAAAATTAAGCATAAGCCAGACACATGGTGTCCACATCTTATTCTCCCCACAGATTCCAGTTTCCAAACACCTTTGCTATGCAGAGAACAAAAGCTACAGGGCCAAACTTGGATTGAGCAAGGCATAAGAAGAATCCATCAAGGTATTTATTCTATTCCTTGTGTCAATCTGGCAGAAGCAGACAAACAAAATAAACAGATTATCCCCAACAAACTCTCATCAAGGTAAGGGTGCTTCCTGCAAGAATGAAACAATGCCTGGTACGGGAAGCAACCAAACGAACAAAACACGCAATCCATCCTTCCATGCGTCCAGTGCTCATTTAGCAACTAACGATACATGGATTGAACCTCCAAGAACTCACCAGCGACATTGCGCCAGCCAATCAAACCCCTCAAGAACGGCAAGAACCAGTTGTAACAACTAGGACCGGCAAGAACGGCAAGAACGGATTGATCCAAGCGGGAGAGAGATGGAGAGGGGGCGAAGGGAGGTAGGGTTCGGACCTTGCAAATGAAGCCCACGAAGTCGATCTGAGTAGCGTCCGCCGGCCACCGCAGCACCATCTCCGCCTCCGTCTGGCGGCCTGGGTTGGGGAAACCGGAGTCCGAAGAGGAGAGGTTGTGGTGTGGACCAGTGGACGTCACGTGTGGTGTCGGGGCCCAAGTCTTGCCCCACGGTTCCAGCCCAAACCCTAACCAATTCGGCCCATTTTCAACCCAAACCAAAACAAACCACAATACTATCCAAACCAAAATCCTCATTCTAAACCGCCCCAATCCCAGGCTTAGCTTCAGTTCATTCTTGCTTTGCTGCGATCCATGATCTCCTTTTATTGGGCAGAAGGTTCTTCTCGATGCAGAGACTTTGAGTTCTGGTCTTTCAAAACTCAATTCCAAATATCTACCATGAATTTACAGCTTCAGTGCCGACCTTGCAAGCGCCTGACCTGCAGGAGGTAGCTGACGGCAACAGCACCTACCTAACGTGCCGGGTAGTGCACCAAGGTGATCCAAGATTTCGCACGGAGAAGAGAAGGAAATGAGTCGAATATTAGAATCCAAGATATTGCTCGGTCCAGGTTCGTCGTCGCTTCTTTCTGTACAATTCAGTTTAATCTCGTTGTTTAGGGCAATAACAATTGGGTTAGGTGGTGTTGTTCTGGGATTATTTAGATAATAAATTCGATAGAGTTAGTGACGTGTTGCTGCCATGAATAGGTTAATCTCATCTTCGATTTCACCACTTAGAAAATTGCGCATTCCAATCCAACCTACTATTCACCACACAGTTCCTCTAATCCTCTGGTTTGTATCAGAGCTTCTTGTTCATCTATTCCTGTATCAGTGATGCATCATGAGTGTGACTGCGTGACACGTCTCAGCTGACTCATATTATTTTGTCTTATCACCATCATCATTATTTTAAGAACCATATGAGTCAAGTCTTATGATTGATATACAGGTCATCATGGCATCTTAAATAAACAAAATGCTTTTATTTCTTGTTTACTGCATTTGTTTATGAAACACGGCAGGGAGCTGATGGCTTGTTGCTCTCATGGTTACATATAAATCCTATCAATTAGACTATACTTTTATATTGTGCAACTTGGACAGATGCTTAGCGAAGACTAAAATCAAGCACCTCCACCAGCATATGCTCATGGAGTCTCAAGATGAAGAGATCACACTGCTAGCTAAGCTTAGCAACACATTACATCCACATGATAGTTGACCATCGGTGCCAATAGGCAGCCTTGCAGCTTGCTAGTTAATGGTTACATCATTAAGAACAGAGCCAACATCATTCACCTGCTACATTGGATCAGCGTGGAATTTGTGTGAGTTCAAAGTGACAGTGCAAACTTCAGTGTTCTGTTGGGCTTTCTTTGGCTTCACAGTCACTCGACTCCTCCCATGTGCCCGGGCGGCTGCTGGTTTCGTCGCCGTTGGGGTGCCTGTGCCGGGCGTCTCCTTCCGGCCGCTCGCCGGAGAGGCGGAAGGAAGTCCCTGGGGCTCTTTGGAGGCTGCAGTCAGTGTTTGTCGGTTCATCGTTGCTTCTTGCTGTAGCATTGAGTTTAATTTATTTGTTTGAGGGCAATAATTGGGTTAGGTGACGTTGGGGTTGTCAGATAGATAAATTTGATAGGGGTGGTAACATGTTGCTGGCATGGACAGGTTAATAAATATGGTCTTGTCTAATTACATAATATTGCTGGCACGGACAGGTTAATTCCAACCTACTCTTCACCACACAGTTCCTCTCATCCTCTGGTTCGTATCAGAGCTTCTCGCTCATCTATTCTTGTATCAGTGATGCATATGTTGGGAATAAATGGAAACAAGAATGCACCAATTTAATCCCTCATCTTGTGCTGAATAATGAGGAGAGTTTCAACCAACAGACAAGCAGCCGAAAACACAATCTCATGCAAAAAGTGACAACGATTTACGTGGAAAAACCTCCTCAAGGTGAGGAGTAAAAAACCACGGGACCAACCGGTCCACTTCAGCTTCTACTATGATCAACAATGGTTACAAGAGTCCTCTCTAGAACCTCTAGAAAATTACAACACACTCATCAAGTTAATAACTTGGCACTAACAACAACAACCAACAAGAGACAAGCCAACAGCAAAGCAGAGATGCTACAATTTCTGTCCCCTTCGGTTATCAGCTCGATTATCACAAACCACAGGTCCAAACTGCACGAAATTTTGCAGACAAGTGGACACACGAGTCCTCAACAGATTGACAAAATTTCAGCCCAAACGGACACCGTTTGACCACCCAAACTGAACCTCTACCAAAACTGCTCAGTGATGGAACTGCAGTAACCCGAACTGACAAAAACCCCCCTCAAATCTGATGCTCCACTTAACCAATGCTCAAACCAGCTAACCAGATTGAAGTGCACTAAGTGAAGAATGAGCTCACAAAGTTTGGAGCCAATCCAACCACGTTTGAGTCTCCAACCACCAACTTGAATACAATCGGTCTGAAGCCACCAAATCTAGACAGAAATCACCTCTCCTTCTTCCTCTCTTCTCTCAGGTTGTAGTGTTTTGTGTTGTTCTCTCTAAGAGCAACTCTAGCAGATTCCCTAAAAAGAGAGCCTTTAAAACAGGTTTAGAGTGCCCTTTAAAAATTTTTAAAGACTTCAAAGCATTGCTCTAAAGTCAGATTCCCTAAACTTCACCCTTTATAATTTTTTTTCCTCTTCTATTTCCCCAAACCCCATCTTCCCTGCACGCCCGTTCCCCCCCCCCAACCCCCCTTCGGTGCCGATCCAATTCCCAAGCCGCCGTCCCTGCCTCGGCTACCTCGTCGCCGCGCCGTTCCTCCCTTATTCGCCGCTCGCCGGAGCTCATCTCCACCCCGCCACCCAAGCTCTTCGCCCGGCCGCCTCCCACCGCCCCGGTGCTACCTGCCCTTCCTCGGTTCTGCTCCCCGTCGCCGCTCCTTCGCCTCCCCACCGGACAATCGCCGCCCCTAGCGCCGTTCCGTCCTCACCCGGTGCCACCTCGCCCCGCCTCCCCTCGGTGCCGCTCGATCCGAGCTCCCGCCGCCGCTACCCCGGCCGCTCCCCCGAGCCTCCTTTGCCGAGCATCCCCGAGCTCCGCCCTGCCCCTCCTTGCCCGGTCCAGAGCCCTTTGCTTAGCCGCCGCCGGCCTTGGTCCTGGTCCACGCCGGGGAAGAGCCGCCGGCGGGGCCGGGAGGCCAACCGCCGGCCCACGACGCAGGGCGGAGGAGGGGAGCAACTCCACGGTCCTTGACAGCCATGCCCCACCGCGCCGCTCCCCTCCTCCTCCTCCTCCTCCTACCACTCGTCGCCGGCGCCCCCGCCGCGTCGGAGGAGGCGGCAGGTACTGTGGTGGAGCCGGAGCCGGTGGCGGGCCTGCTGGAGAGGCAAAGGGCCCAGCTCGCGAGGCTCGAGGAGCTCACGGCGTCTCTCACCAGGTACTTCGCCGTTGGCGACTCCCGCGGCCGCGTCTTCGTCTTCTCCGCTGGTGGGGACGCGCTGCTCGAGCTGGAGACCGCCGGCGCCTCCGGGGAGTCCCCGGTTACCGCCCTCCTCGCGTACCTCTCCCCGCGCCGCACCGACTGCCTCCTCTTCGCCGGGCACGCTGATGGCTCCGTCGCCGCGCACCGGCTCACCGAGTCGTCCCCGCACGGCGATGACTGGCTCACCCTTACCGCCGCGTCCTCCCGCCTTCTCGTCCGCGGCCTCGACGGCTCCCCCGTGCTCCACCTCGAGGCTCACCACGCCGGCCGCTCCCGCTACGTGCTCTCCTGCGACGCCGGCCGGGGAGCGGAAATGTCATGGCGCCAAAAAAACGGTGGATACAGTGCACTGTAAAAAGACTCCTCCTTTCCCTAAATATAAAGGCTAGAGGCCTGTTTTTAAAGTGCACTGTAAAAATTTTAGGGATAGAGGGAGGTTTAGGGAATCTGCTAGAGTGGGATTTTGCCCTCTATTCTTTATAATAGCAGTTTTTTTAAAGACTAGGGGGATTTAGGGAATCTGCTAGAGTTGCTCTAACCCTCACAATGGCAGCAACGCACCAGGCAAAGAGGGGCTAGGTTTTTCGCTTGCTACACTCTCCCAAGGATGAATCTCCACCATTGATTCCAACCAAGATCAATGGTTCATAAGTTCTGGACTTGTGGGCTGGTTTGCTGGGCTGCAAACTCGACTCCATGTGGAGGGATAGCCCAGCAGATGAGTGTGACTGCGTGAGACGTCTCAGTTGACTCACATTATTTTGTCTTATCTTTTTTTTTCACAAAGAAAGAGAGTGTATTAATCAGCACGACAGGTACAAATCCCACCAATCACGGGATCAATGTCTACCGGACAGCTGCCGGTCCAACACGCTGTCCGATTATGAAGTTCGCCGAGGCTTGCGAGCTCATGGCTCACCCTATTCTGATTTCGAGAAATCTTTTGTAGTTTTACATCTCTTTCACCGTATAGCAAATTCTTCGTTTCTTGAACTCTATGAGCGAAGATGGAGTGGCCCATACTGGTGGAGGATAGCATAGAAATAGCTTCGGCACAGTCTGATTCCATGAGAATTGGCCGGTTCGTCCATTGAAGCACCAGTGCGATGCCCTCGCTGCATGCAGCTAACTCCGCGTCTAGAGCACTTGTGCAATGCCTTAGTGAATGGCATGCCGCGATCAACACCTCACCATTATGGTCACGCAATACTACTCCCGCACCCGCCTTGTCACTCCCAGCATCATAGGTGTCATCAACATTAAGTTTTGTCCAACCCATCGACGGGGGCATCCAGCTAAGTCGCTCCACCTGCGAGTATCCTGCACAGGTGGAGTATCATTATTTTGTCTTATCAATATCATCATTATTTTGAGAAGTCAGTCTTATGATTGATATACAGGTAATCATGGCATCTTAAATAAACCAAATGTTTTTATTTCTTGTTTACTGCATTTGTTTATGAAACACGGCAGGGAGCTGGTGGCTTGTTGCTCTCATGGGTACATATAAATTCCATCAATTAGACTAGTCCCGAGTACTTTTATATTGTGCAACTTGGACAAATGCAGTCATTTTCTCTATTGTGCAAGCGATCATGTACATACAATATACTCATCTGAGCAGACTTGATCTGGGGTATTGGTGGGAACAAAGCTCGCAGGTTTCACATGCCCTCCTTGTGGAATCTCGAGGTAAATACTACTCCCTTTGATGCATAATATAAATAGTTTTAGGTTTGGGTACAAGAATTAAGGAAGAGCTACTTAATGTATTAAACAACACTATTACCCTTGCCCCTCTTGTAGTAAATACTGCAATACATAAAAATATGGAAAAATAGTCCATTGACCATAACAATTAAGGAGAGACAGACTAGGAAAAAATGATATAAATGTGCATTGAAATCCTAGAACTATTTATATTTAGATAAAACTCTAGGATTTTAAAACTACTCATATTATGAATTAGAGGAGAGGGAGTAGATTAAACTCGACAACGAATCTTAGGAGTACTAAACCTATTCACTAGCACCGATGAATGCAACTAGTTAATTAGAATCGATGTCATGCCAGTAAGTAAGCAACCAATGGTTAATCTCGGGTCAATTACTCCAGAGTCCAGAGAATAACTGAGATATTTTTGGATTACTTGAAAGAATAGCAGCGGCATATCTTGCTAGGAAGTGATTCAATGTATTTCTGTCCAAACTCGTGAAAGGGACATGAGATTATGGGTGTTTTAGACCCCCTATGTTATGAACATATATTAGTCTTCCATGTAAATGTCTTTGTAGGCTTGGGAATGAACATGGCATATTTATGGCACATTTCCGGCATGGGCTGATAGAGGTTAAGCACTTTTTTTTGCCTCACTGTAGGGTTTTGTTGGGTAATGGAGAGAGGACGTGTTTATGGGAAGATATATACGCGGGTTAGTGGTATACCCTTGGCTGAGCAATGTCCTAAACTTTACAACCTTATATTCACTAAAAATGTGTCGGTCCACTGGTTTTGGCTGGAAGCTTTGTTTGCGTGACGTTTAGAAGATTAAAATGGGTACACGGTGCAACAGGGATGTTCTTTGTCAAGTCTGTACGAAATCCTGAAAATGACGAAAATACATCTCCCCTTTAGATTCATTTGGAAAGCTAAGGTGCCTCTTGAGTTGAAAATCTTTTCTGTCTGCTTCTACATAAGAATCTTGACCAAGGATACTTTGTTGAAAGCAGGATGGCATGGATCAGATGGATGGCAATGTTAAGATCCAGATACACATATGTATATAGAGTCTACAAGGCGACAGTGGAAGATCCAGAGAAGCTGCCTCCATGAACGTTTTCACAAAATGACCCCGAACGCAAAACGCATTTAGATACAAGGACATGACGTCCCTAGACGCGCAGCAGGTGAGTTTTGCATAGAGGCTCCTGACATACCTGAGAATTCCATGTAAACGCATTTATTGGGACCAACCATCGCCCTTATCCCTTCTCAAATCCAAAGCACGACAAGACTCGATCGAAGCAATTCGAGCTTCAGAGGTGTCGCTACCCCGAAAATCAGTGCATACTCCCCAGCCCCAGCGACGGAATGTCGCTCATCTTTCCTTTGCTTGAAGCTGGCAAAGTATGCCTGGCAGGTTGTGCCTTGTGCCTTTGGACTGACTATTCTGCCTAAGGATATCTCGCAACCCGTGGGTGTGCGGTTTAGCGGATTTCCTAAAAAGAACAAAAACACTTAATTATGTTAGGCTGTGCAGCAACTTTTTGGCCTTTCTGGAAAACTAGAAATGTTCCTTAGTTTTCATTACTAAGAAGTGACTAATCCATTGATTGTGCAGTGAATTTTGATCAATGGAAGATTATGCAGAGAGAGGGTGACCGAAGTACGCTATATGACGGGGCAGAGCCACTGAGGGAAGTGGTGGCTCAAGCGTTTTCAGGATCTATGGGTTGGCTCTGACAATTCACTGAATAAACGAAGATTGCTAGGATATTTGTTTTCTTTTATGTAATCCTACCATGAGGCAGCACATATCACCGTTCTCTTCTGTAGTTTGTTCTGTTCTGTCACCTGTGATTTTTTTTTGTTTTTGTCGTTGTCTAGGCTTAATATCTCACTTGGTCAGAAATGTTTGCCGACATAGGTGTCAGGTTTTACTTATTTGTTTTAGTATTAATCCTATAAAAACTATTTTGTGGTTTCTTTTAATGAAGCTAGGGATAAAATCCCTTACATAAAAAATTATATAAAATTTAGAACGATATGACTCAGTCTTGTGACTGAGCAAATACAGATAATAAGATATCAAAAAAAAACAACCTTTTCTTTTGTCATACTGATTATTGCTGATCTAGTACATTTGTTTAAGGCACCACAACAGGGAGTAGGTGGTGACTTGTTGCTCCCATGGCAGATTTAAGTTTCACCAAATAACGTAGCCCCGGGTACTTCAAGAAATTGTGCAACTTGCTTAGGTTTCACATCTGGTTCCCAGCAACAGCATGTAGTCTCAGGTTTCACATGTCCTGGCCTGTGGAATCTCGAGATAAATAGATTAAACCTGACAGCCAAGCTTAGGAGTACTAAATATATTCAAATGTCCTAGTTAACTCACATCGATGCCAATAAGCAGCCAATGGGCAGCTCATTAATTTCTTTCACAAGACTCAACACCATTGCAGCGAGCCTTTGTAGACTGTGCTGTTTAGGTTCCCAGCCATTCCTCTGCTGCTGTATTGCTCTGGTGTATGGTATGCTGCTGTTGGCTCTGGTAAGCTCCATGAGACATCGGCATCAGGAGATCAACAAATACTTGAAACTACCTTGTGTTCCTTTTCTTCTCTTCATTTAATCACCGTATGCCTGCTTTGCATGCAGCAGAATTGTCGTGTCGATAGCTTGTATTCATTCCTGTTGGCTCACTGATTGAAGTGATCCTGTGGAGTGTGGAGGCAGGAAACTGTATTCAGTGTCTCTCCTTCAGCACTCTGATCAGTGCCTCATCAATTGATCTGTACTCAGGTATATTTTCTCAATGTTCTGCATCTCTAATGTCGTGGTAACTATTCGTTTGTTTTCTTCCGAACTATTAATCGAACCAACTTTCCTGTTCTTTTGCGCTTTGTGCAGATTTAGCAACGTGGACAATCTTTGGTTTTCTCTTAGTAATTGACTGATAATCTCGTGGGCCTATCTATTCTAGATCACTGGTTTTCCAAATCAGTTACTTTCTCATATCCCTTGGGCTCGGTATGTCGAGATCTTAAAAGAGATATGGATTGATCATCACAGCAACCTGCTTCAACAAGATCATCACTGTTCATTCTTATTATCAGCAGTTTTCGCTCGCAAGAAGACTGGGTTGCCAGGTAAGAATTGCACTTGTACTTCAGATTTTGCATCCTTTTTTTCAGAGAATGTTGCATATATTTTCGTTAAGCGGAGAAGCAAGCATACATACAAGAGTTTGAGTTACATCGTATGCTAGCGTATGTGAAATCAAATACAGTTACTGATCTAGAAAATTCAACACTATTTTAAACTACACAAATGGAGTTAAAGAAAGGGATGATTATGGCTGTGCCACTAGTCGTCTCCGAAACTCGTAGGCTGCCACTAAATTTGTGGAAATTATGGCTGTGCCACCAACTCGTGCGAAGAAATTGGACAGAAGCCCCTGCGCGACGTTAGCGCAAGTTGCCGTCAGCTCTTCACCTCGTTGCCGTCTCCTTTGACCCATTTCTTCCTCTGTGGGACCCACCACTTTGCCACGTCGTCAGCAACGAAGAGGAGACTTGTTTGACCCATTCCTTCCTCTGTGGGGCCCTCTCGTCCGCCATATCGTGCCGCGCCGCGCGGTCGCGCCGGCTGTCGTGCCTCGCCGCTCGCCGCGCCTAGCGCCGCCCGTGGCCCCGCACGGTGGCCTGCGCGTGCGGCGCCGCCGCAATCGGCGAACGGCGCGCCGCGCCTCACCACCCCGCGCCGAGGCAGACCCAACGCCCCCCGCCGTCACTGAGCTCGAGGCGGAGCTCTGGAGGGACTTGGATGGCATCTTGGAGGAGGAGCGCGCCCGCGCGGAGGCCGCTCGCCGGGCCGAGGAGGACCGTGCTCAACAGTACCGCGCGTGGGCCGAATATGTGGAGGCCAGCGCCCGGCGCGAAGCCCTAGTGGCCGTCGGGTCCGCACGCCTGCACGCCGCTCGACGGTACGTCGCCCTTGTCGAATGGGCCGCCGGTGCCGAAGCCGAGGCTGCGCTGGACCACGATGGCGGGGCGGCGGCGGCGGCGGAGGAGCAGCCGACAAACGAGGGCCACTATCGAGCACTGCTAGTGGGCCTCGTATTCGTTGTTGACGACGTGGCCAAAAGTGGTGGGTCCCCGCACGGGAAGGATGGCATCCGTTTCAGCCATGGTGTCCGACCACCGCAAGATCCGTGTCCCAGGGCATGGCAACGTCACCATCCACGCGTTGTATACCCATCAAGAAGAGTGGGTGGAGCACTGCATCGACAAGCTCGAGGAGTGGCTCGGGGACGATCGGGAGAAGATCTATTGGGTCTAGTACAACGCCATTGGTTGTAACTGAAAATATGGAAAATATGGAAAATTGTTTTTTTGGGTCAAATTTTGGCCTACATTAACGAAATCTGCCCAAAGCTCAAAACTACTGGGCCAACTAAGTTGAAACTTTCCCAGTTTGTCCAATACATGTATGTAGAATTACTGAGATTTTTTAAGATTTTTTGGAGAAACTTGATTTTTTGGTCAGTTTTAGAAAATGGTGCCATAGGTAGGCCAAAAGGGGCCATTTCTAACCAAGTGGTTTTTCTAACTTTTGAGAAATCGTGTGAGATTTTTATTACAAGCTAATGTACCAATATTAGGACACCGTGCCAAGTTTGACTATTTTTTGACAAATTCTATTTTTATTATTTATTTTTCTTCTAAAAAACATTGGAGAAAATGCTTGGTGAACAATCGTTATTTCTCTTATGTTTATTCTTCTCAGATTTTTATCATAAGGTATTGTACCAATATTAGGACCCCTTGCCAATTTTTAGTATTTTTTGACAACATTTAGATATTCTTTCATTTTTTTAGCCTTAAATAGCTGGAGAAAATGGTAAATAAGGATTATTACGTAACAAATGGTGATTTTAATTCACATTAGTCATTACAAATGTTAAATGAAGGTGTACACAAAATTTGAAGTGGAAATGAGCTCAAATGGTCACTGCAAAAGGGTTGTGTGGATATTTGCATGTGATGTTATGGGAGATAGTCCACTTGGTGAACACTCATTATTTCTCTTATGTGTATTCTTCTCAGATTTTTATCATAAGATATTGTACCAATATTAGGACTCCTTGCCAATTTTTAGTATTTTTTGACAACATTTAGATATTCTTTCATTTTTTAGTCTTAAATAGCTAGAGAAAATGCTAAATAAAGATTATTACATAAAAAATGATGATTTTAATTCACATTTGTCATTATAAATGCTAAAGCAAGGTGTATAAAAAGTTTGAAGTGGAAAAGAGCTCAAATGGTCACTGAAATTGGTTTGGGTGGTACAGAGTTGGAGATTTGGAGTAAATGTTATGAAACTTCATTGGAGATAGTCCATTTTGTGAACAACCTATTATTTTTATTTTGTGTATTCTTCTCAAATTTTTATCACAGGGTTATGTGCCTATATTAGGGTACCATGCCAAGTTTTAGTATTTTTTGACTTCATTTAGATATATTTTCATTTTTTCTAAAAACATGGAAAAACTCTCGCTGGATCTACCATAGCATTGAGTTGAATATTTCATCCATTTGCAGCACATGAGCTCAAATTGTATATATTTCCTTGAATATATTTTTACTACATTTTTTAGAGCTTATTTGATACATCTATAGTTCAAAATGGGATCACTTTCAATAAGTGCGCAAAAATTCATTTAATGTATAATATATAGTAAAACTATCCAAAAATTAGTGAAACTTGTACACAGCAACATATATGAAGTTACAATACTACAAAAAAAACTATATGCAAAAACTTAAACCGAATAATTAGATTTAAGAGAGGTGTTTTACATTTTTAGAAGAAAAAGCATAATATCGGACACGTGGGTCCTCCGCCCCACATGTCATTGAGTTCAATGCCACCAACCGCACCGGACTCAGCCCATGTCGCGTCAATGTCATATGGGCCCTCGTTCATTCAGCCCCACATGTTATTCACCTACCCGCATCCTCCAAATCCCCTTCTTCTCTCCTGCGTTGATCTCTTCCTCCTCCAAATCCCCTGCATTTATTAACACGCGCAGCTTCTCCACTCCGACCAAAGTATTCAGTATTGACTTAGCAAGTGATGTTTATATTCTTATTGTATCACCTAGCTGAACAAATGCACAGGCCGCGGTAGATCTCGCGCGCTACGGCTACGACGCACGGATCCTCCTCAGCACAGCGGGACAAGGTCTCCTCCACTATGGCTTCGAGGTCGGCGAGGAACTGCCAGGCATTAATCTCGCGGTTGAGAGCCTCGCGCACGGCCTCGAAGTCCGGCGCCCACGTGACGTCGAGATGGACAGCCTCTACGACCCGGGCGACGTACATCCGGGAGCGGCGCACGTGTGCATCCCACCCGACGGCAGATATGGCTGCCTGCCGGTTGGAGGACTCCAGCGCGCAAGCGCACTAATGGTAGTGCGCCCAGAACTCATAATACTTGTCCTCCGCGCGCTCCTCGGCCGGGAGGGCGGCGTTGCTGGCCTGGACCTTCTCGGTGGTGCGGGGCGCGGTTGCTGGCGCGACGGCGGGGGCGCGGCGTCCTCCTCGGCGCGAGGCGGCGAGGCAAAGTCACCGTTGCCCCATCCGCCCAGGCCTAAAATCAAACGCATCATGACCGCGTATTTCCTTAGAAGCTCGGCTTTGCACCCCGCCGCAGAGCCCATGCAGAAGAGAATGGCCGCGCGCTCGGTCGCGCGGACGTGAGGGTTAGGGACGGGCGGCGCCATGGCGGTCGTTGCGAGGGCTAGGGCAAGCGGCGGAGGGGCTGTGAGGGCGTGCGATGGCGGGGGCCAGTGCGACGACGGGGGGTGGCGACGCGCGGCGCGCCGTTCGCCGGTTGCGGCGGCGCCGCACGCGCAGGCCATCGCGCGGGGCCACGGGCGGCGCTACGCCGCAGGGCCCGATATGGCGGACGCGAGGGCGAGGGACGCGCACCATGGCGGAACGACGCGAGGGCGAGGGCGCGCGGTGGAGGGTCGGAGAGGGCGCGCGGCGGAGAGCACAGTAACTAGGGAATTCGAACTACACAAATGGGTCTCCTGGCAAAGTGGTGGGTCCCACAGATGGGTCAAAGAGACGGCAAGCTGACGGCAACTTGCGCTGACGTCGCGTAAGGGCTTCCGTGCAATTTCTTCGCACGAGTTGGTGGCACAGCCATAATTTTCACAAATTTAGTGGCAGCCTACGAGTTTCGGAGATGACTAGTGGCACAGCCATCATTCTCCCTTAAAGAAATAGGGACTTTAACCTTGGCGTACAGTGGATGCCATAAATGGGGCAACCGAGATTCGACCCGGGGTGGGTGGGTCGCCGTCGTCGAGGTGGAGCGGCAGCAACGCCACGTTGGCCGCCCTCTCGCATGGCAGCGATGTGTACACTAGGGGCAGCCTCGACTCGAGTAACAGCACGAGCAGCACATACGCGAGGAAGAGCGCCATGAACCCCTGGATCGCTCGGCGGCGGCAGGACAGCAGCCTGCCGCCGCCGCCGCCGCCGCCGCCGCCGCTCCGATTCGCCGCCCAACCCTGCCTCTGTTTCGCGCTTAGGACCAAGCAAGAGGAGAGAGCGCACTCGGGAAGTTTCATGATCTGCGTGCCTGTTTCTGTTTGTCTGTTGGACTTCTCATTGAAGAGATCATGTTGGGAGAAAATAATCTGTATAATATGCAGCTTCTGAATTGTTTCTCCTGCAGTACTCTGACCAATTTACCCATATTGAGGTACTTCCTCTAGTTCTGATAGCTCTAGTTCTGTTCTAACTCTTCGTGTTATCTGCTGAGCCTTTCTCTAGTAGTAGCCATTGATTGAATCGGTCGGGTACCCAAACCCATTGGTAAAATTGCCATCTTAAATGTGGTCTCAGGTTCCACATGTCCTGGCCTGTGGAATCTCGAGGTAAATAGATTAAACAACCAAGCTTAGACGCTTAGGCGTACTAAATCTATTCACAGGTCCTAGTTAACTAACATCGATGCCAATAAGCAGCCAATGGGAAGCTCATTAATTTCTTTCACAAAACTCAACACCATTACAGCGAGCCTTTGTAGACTATGCTGCTTAGGTTCCCAGCCATTCCTCTGCTCTTGCATTGCTCTGGTGTATGGCATGACACACTGGCATCAGGAGATCAACAAATAGTTGAAACTAGCTTGTGCTCCTTTTTCTTCTCTTCAGTTAATCAGAGTATGCCCGCTTTGCATGCAGCACAAGTTTCGTGTCAATAGCTTGTGTTCACTCCTGTTGGCCCACTGATGGAAGTGATCCTGTGTGAGTGTGGAGGCAGGAGACTGTATTCAGTGCCCTCTCCTTCCGCAGAACTCTAATGCAGTGGTAATTATTCTTTTGTTTTCTTCTGAGCTATTGATCGAACCACCTTTTCTGTTCTTTCCCCTTTGTGCAGGTGTAGCAGGATGGACAATCTTTGGTTTGCTCTTATTAGTTGACTGATAATCTCGTGTGTATCTCTTCTAGATCACTGGTTTTCCAATCAGATACTTTTCATCTCCGTTGGGCTCGGGCGTCGAGATCTTGAAATACCCGTGGGTTGATCATCACAGCAAAATTCTTCGAGAATATGATTACTGTTGATTCTTATGATCGGCTGTTTCTCTCTCACAGGGAGACTGGTTTGTAAGGTAAGCATTGCAGTTGTACTTCAGATCTTGCATCTCTGTTTCCATGATATTACTACTCTGAAGTATCTAGCGTGCGGGAAATCAATTAGAGTTATTCATCTAGAAAATTCATCATTGTTCTAACAGATCAAAATATAACTAATGTAATCTTTCTTGACGCTATGTATGCAGGATGCTAAGTAAATTTCCAATTGATGACCCTCCTATTGACTAAAACAAACCAAAAAATGCATGTTAACTTACAGAACTGAAATAAATGCCAATTTACAACAGACCATTTTACAAAACCTACTGTGCACACTAAAGTCATTATTGGATTTCAACAGCTCTAGTCTAGTAAATTATTCAAAATTTAAGTGACAGATAGGTAGCGATGTCTCTGAATTTCTATTACAAGGATATAACTATAGTAAACCTTATCTAATTTTAACCATCCTAACACATGTTTTGCATTCATTACCAACCTGTAGGTTCTCTCCTAGATAAGTCGCTTGGTAGTTTTGGCCAATCGCCCTTGTCAAGTTTTCAGATGGCAACCATATTAGATTCTCTTGTGGGATCATGTGCCAAGAAGTTGCAAGATATCATCACAGAGGAGGCAATTCTAATTCTAGGGGTAAAAGAAGACCTCAAAGAACTACAGCGAACAACAAACCAAATACAATGCTTTCTTAATGATGCTGAGCAAAGAAGGGCAGAAGAGTCAGCAGTCAACAATTGGCTCGGTGAGTTGCGAGATGCTATGTATCATGCTGATGATATTATCGATTTGGCAAGATCTGAAGGAGGCAAGCTACTTGCAGAACGTCCTTCATCATCAAGAAAGTCAACTACATGTGGTGGCAGTTCATTTTTCGCTTGCATTCCCAATTTTCAGAAACGTCACGAGATTGGTATTCAAATCAGAAACTTCAATGCTGAACTAGACAAGATTTCCAAGCTGGGTGAAAGATTTTTAAAGCTTCAGAATATACAGCCTAAAACAGAAGTTTCGGCAGTGAAGCAGATGAGAACTTGCCACCTTGTGGAGCCTAACCTTGTCGGAAAGGAAACATTACATGCTTGCAAAAGATTGGTTGAATTGGTGCTGGCACATAAGGAAAATAAGGTGTACAAGCTTGGTATTGTTGGGACTGGAGGGGTTGGAAAGACAACTCTAGCTCAAAAAATATATAATGACCAAAAACTAAAAGGAATATTCAGCAACCAAGCATGGATCTGTGTTTCTCAGCAGTACTCTGAAATTGCTCTTTTGAAAGAAGTTCTTCGAAATTTTGGGGTATACCATGAACAAGATGAAAATGTGGCAGAGCTCAGCAGCAAGCTTGCAACATCCATTCGAGATAAAAGTTTCTTCCTTGTGTTGGATGATGTTTGGCAGCATGATGTGTGGACCAGTTTGCTGAGAATTCCATTACATGCTGCTACTACTGGAATAATTCTGGTAACAACTCGACACGACACTGTTGCACATGCAATTGGGGTGGAAGATGTGCATCGAGTTGACTTGATGTCAGTCGACGTAGGATGGGAGCTGTTTTGGAAGAGTATGTACATTAATGAAGAAAAAGATGTGCAACACCTGCGGGATATAGGGAAGGATATTGTTCGTAAATGTGGTGGACTTCCTCTCGCAATCAAGGTTACTGCTAGTGTTCTAGCAACTAAAGATAAAAGTGAGAATGAGTGGAGAAAGGTTCTAAACAGAAGTGCTTGGTCTATGGGCAATCTTCCTAATGAGCTCAGAGGTGCTTTGTATTTGAGTTATGATGATCTACCACGATATCTGAAGCAATGTTTCCTCTATTTAGCCTTGTATCCAGAAGATTGGTACATGCAACGTGATGACCTTATCACGCTTTGGGTTGCTGAAGGTTTTGTGGAGGAGCAGGACGAACAACTTCTAGAAGATACAGCTGAAGAATATTACTATGAGTTGATACATAGGAATCTCCTCCAACCAGACCCTTCCCGTTTTGACCAAGATAGGTGCAAAATTCATGACCTTTTAAGGCAGCTGGCTCAATATTTTTCAAGAGAAGAAAGTTTCTGTGGTGATCCACAATCAATGGAGGCTAGAACTTTGTCCAAACTACGACGTGTTTCAATTTTCACTGACAAAGATTCTATAATGCTCCGCAATGTGGACAAAGAGAATATTAGAGCAAGGACACTGTTAATTCGTTGTGCCAAGAAACTAAGTGTTGAAAATACAATTTTCAAAATGCTTCCATGCATTCGAGTTTTAGATCTGACTGGTTCTATTATACAAAGCATTCCAAGTTGCATTGGAAGTTTGTTCCATCTACGATTACTTGATCTCGATGATACAAAAATATCTTGTCTTCCAGAGTCCATTCGTTCTCTCATAAACCTTCAGATATTGAACTTGCAAAGGTGCAAAGCTCTGCACAGCCTTCCTTCAGCAGTCACTCAATTGAGCAATTTAAGGCGTCTTGGTCTGGATAGTACACCCATAAATCAGGTTCCAAAAGGGATAGGCAGATTGGAATTCCTCAATGATTTAGAAGGATTTCCTATCGGTGGTGGAAGCGACAATGCTAAAATACAAGATGGATGGGAGTTGGAAGAGTTGGGACAACTTTCAAAGATAAGGCGGCTTGATATGGTCAGATTGGAAAGAGCAGCTCCTAGCAGTACAGATTCATTGCTAACAGACAAAGTGTATCTCAAAGTATTGAATCTATTTTGCAATGGAAAAGCTGATGAACCATACGTAGAAAATGATGTTGACAATATTGAGATGATTTTTGAGCAGCTAAAGCCTCCGCAAAGCCTGGAAGATCTAGCTATTTCTGAATTCTTTGGTCAGAGATATCCCACCTGGCTTTGTACTGATTATTTGTCTTCAGTGAAATACCTGCAACTCATAGATTGCAAGTCCTGTGTGCATCTTCCACCAATTGGGCAGCTACCCAACCTGAAATATCTTAAAATTGATGGAGCAGCCGTAGTTACCAGGATCGGACCCGAATTTCTTGGCTGCGGCGGAGCTAATCCCAGATCCATGGATGCGGTTGCTGCTTTCCCCAAGCTCGAATCGTTGGTCATCACGAATATGCCCAACTGGGAGGAGTGGTGTTTTGTAGAAGATGAAGATGCAGCAGCAGCGGCAGCTACGGAAGGGGGAGAGGATGGATCTGCTGAGATTCGAAAAGGGGACTGCTTTCTCCAAGGATGCAGCTGCTGCCACGCTTGAAGGAGTTGCAACTTAGGGACTGCCCCAAGCTGAGGGCTCTCCCACGACAGATTGGACAGGAGGCCACCAGCTTGAAAGTGCTTGAAATTAGAGGAGCAAGGTGCTTGAAGGTGGTGGAGGACCTCCCGTTCCTCTCTGAGGCCCTTATAATCCAGAGCTGTGGAGTCCTGGAGAGGGTCTCGAACCTTCCTCAAGTGAGGGAGCTGTTTGTAAATGATTGCGTGGAGTTGAGGCGTGTTGAGGGGTTGGGCAGTTTGCAGCAGCTGTGGTTGGACGAGGGTATGCAAGAGATCTCTTCGTTGTGGGTTCCAGGGCTTCAAGAGCATGCTCAAGACCTCGATGTCTACACGTGGCTATAGATGCCCAAATACATGGCGTCTGAACACACGTGACTGGGCATTTGGAGTTTTACATTTTATCTGCTTGGATTTGCACTGTGCTCTGCTTTGTCATAACGTTTGTATCTCACGTACTAGCACATGTTTTGAGGTTCCAAGAATATATGATGTTGCTTACGTGCAATACTACATTTCTGTTTGTAAGAAATATTTTAGTTTTTCTTTTTAGTTTAAATTATCTGGTCTTAGATTTGCAGTCTTGGAGCCCAAAATCGCTGCCTTCTTGAATGATGCCTTTTATGTTCTGTTTTGTGTTGTGCAGTTATGCTTATGTTTTTCTCTCTGCTCTCCTCTACACGTTAATTACTCTCCGTAGCAGTTAATCTTAGCAATTTTTGGTCTCAGTGAGTCGTGCCCTGACATTAGCCATGGTTCATATGTGTTAACAACCCGGTTCCCTAATCACTCAATCTCACTAGAATATTAGTAGTTTTGGATACAAGTAGCAAGCAAGAAGGGGGATGAGAGAGAGAGAGAGAGAGAGAGGAGAGCCTTGCCAATGCTGCGATCCAACTTACTGTCAGGCAAAGGAGCAATCCCAAATTGAATCAACTCTAAAGAAATCCACGTGGTATACTGAGATTCAGTTATAGCCTTCATGTTGCACATAACCTCACTAGTGGAATTGGCTGGAACGGGAAGTGGCCATGGAGGCTTTAACTGGAACAATGTCAAACACTTCCCAGGTTGTGTAACCAGCTGCCGCAGCTCAATCCCAACTAACATATTTGCTATCAATTGAATGCCAAAGCAGTGCAGAATATTCCTTGTGACTTCCAAGCGCTCAACTCCATCAGTCTTACACATCATATTGTGAACACTGCCTGCGAAATTATCAAAGAATTGCTTCTTTTGTTCAGATGCCCATAGTAAACAGCCGTTATCACCCCTTTGATACCCCTGAGAAAGCAATTCGCAAATAGGATCTTCCTTGAAATGTGCCAACAATTTAACAGTCACCATGTATTTGCTGCCAGAAGAGCATGCAGATAGCTTGGAGCTAACTAATGGAATTGTTGTGTACCGTTGTTTGTTGGCATAAAACCAGGACCTCAGTTTCTTCAGGTAGAACAGAGCAATGTGCAGTGGAGATGGTATTCCCAGAGTACCCAGTGAGGGAGACGTATATAAATGGTTGTCCAAAGTTAAGGCGTGTGGAGGGGTTGGACAGTTTGCAGCAGTTGTGGTTGGGGGAGAGTATGCAGGACATCTCTTCGTTGTGGGTTCCAGGGCTTCAAGAGCATGCTCAAGACCTCGATGTCGACACGTGGCTGTAGATGCCGAATTACATGGCGTTTGAACACACGAGGTATGAACACACGTGACTGGGCATTTGGAGTTTTACATTTGATCTGCTTGGATTCGCACTCGGCTCTGCTTTGTCATAACATTTGTATCTCACGTACTAGCACATGTCTTGAGGTTCCAAGAATATATGATGTTGCTTGCGTGTAATATTACATTTCTGTTTGTAAGAAATATTTTAGTTTTTCTTTTTAGTTTAAATTATCTGGTCTGAGATTTGCAGTCTTGGAGCCCAAAATCGCTGCCTTGTTGGATGATGCATTTTATGCTCTGTTTTGTGTTGTGCAGTTATGCTTATGTTTTTCTCTCTGCTCTCTTCTACACGTTAATCACTCTTCGTAGTAGTTAATCTTAGCAATTTTTGGTGTCAGTGAGTCGTGCCCTGACATTATATGCGTTAACAACCCTGTTCACTAATCGCTCGATCTCACTAGAATATTAGTAGTTTTGGATATACGTAGCAAGCAAGAAGGGGGATTTGAAAGAGAGAGAGCCGGAGGTAGGAGAAGAGAGCCTTGCCAATGCTGTGATCCAACTTCTGTCATGCAAAGGAGCAACCCCAAATTGAATCAACTCTAAAGAAATCCTCGTGGTATATTGAGATTCAGTTATAGCCTTCATGTTGCATAGGAACTCACTAGTGGAAAGGTGATTGGTGCCACCAGGATTATTGCACCAAGTGATGGAAATCAGAGAGCAATGCCGCAAATCGGCCAGTTCAGCAAGATAAATTCTAGATTCTGCACTACCACATAATAGCTCATCTCTTGGAATTAGCTTCATATGTTTGACCATAAAAGACCACCATGAATGTGGTAGACCACCAAAGCTCAGTAAATGAACATTCAAGAATAGCTCATGCACCAGCCCAAACCTAAAACCTGATTTTTGTAATGCTGCAACCCTGCCAATTGTTCCATTGAACTTGGAATCTATCCGTTCAGCAGCCCTCATGCTTGCACATCTACCAAACTCCCAATGATGCACTGAAACATCAGTATCTAGCTAACATGGCTGAACTCCAGACTTCTCAAACATGCAGGCGGTAGCCACTGATTCTGTGCTCAACGTCGGTAAACGGCCGCTGCAACAGGCTGGGGAGGCCTTCGGAGGCACGGAATCAGGGACATGGACATGGGGTCATCTCCACCAGTGTTGTCGTCGGGGCCCAACGTCGAGCAGCTGGTGGGCGCCGGTGCAGCGAGGCTGACAGCCTCAACGCCGTCGGTGGCATCGCTCACCACCGGGGCAGCGAGCTTCGGCAAGACGCAAGTGGTGGTCGTGGATGATGTTAGTGTCGTGGTATGGTTGAGGGTGGACTCCGACGCGCTGGGGCGACCCGTCGAACACATGGTGGGCGTCGGAGCGGCACACAAACGACGACGACGGTCATGGTGGCCTCGTACTCTGCCGCCACCGAGGAGCGACGATCACGCGGACGCGGTGACGGCAGATCAGATCCATGCCTCGCGGAGCATCGACGACATGACTATGAAACACTCGGACACCGTCGACGTCGCGGCCAAAAAACACACGCCGTCGGCTCGTGCAGCGGTGGCAGAGTGTTAGTTTTCATAGATGATCAGTGCTACTTCTGAAGAACACTTGCAACATGTGCATCGAGTGTTCGAAATCTTGCGGGAACAGTAGTTAACTAAAGATCAATAAATCCAAGTGCAAGTTTATGCGACCAAGAATTGGCCTCAACCGAAGAATGTAAATGAGGTGCGCAGCTTCTTGAGGATGGCGGTGTATTATCGCAAATTCGTCAAGAATTTTGGTATAATCAGTCGATCTTTGACAGATCTTCTGAAGAAAGGAAATGTGTTCAGTTCGACTCGTGCTACTGAGGCTTCTTTTCAGGCGTTGAAGCAAGCGCTAATCTCTGCCCCAATTTTGGCTCTCCCGGACTTATCTGAGCAGTTTGTTGTGGAGACTGATGCGCGCGAACAACGAATTGGTATCTGAGCAGTTTTGCTGCAGAAGGGTCATCCGATCGCGTTCTTGAGCAAGGCATTGGGCCCTAGAAATAGGGGATTGTCCACCTATGAGAAAGTGTGCCTAGAAATTCTCATGGCATTGGATCAGTGTTGACCATGTTTACAACATGGCGAAGTCCTCAATTGTACTGATCAGTAGAGCTTGACTCACTTGGATGATCAGCAACTAGCCACTCCTTGGCAGCATTGGGCGCTTACCACACTTCTGGGTTTACGGTACAAAATCTTGTATAAAAGGGGATACAAAAACAGAGTAGCCGATGGCCCGATGCAATCTCTGTCCGTGTGCACCCCAACCTGGTTTGAAGAGCTCAGTAAAGGCTATTTGGAGGATCCACAATCACGCCAATTGCTATCCAGCCTAGCTCTTACCAAGCCCTTTGCGCTGAAACAGGGGATTATTCGTCACAAGAACAAAATCTGGCTGGGTTCTAATGAGGGGATGCACAATAAAATCATGATAGCTCTGCATCATAGCGCCATGGGAGGTCATTCAGGATTCACAGTCACTTTACCACCGAATCAAACGGCTGTTCTCATGGCCAGGCATGAAACAACATATCAAGGAGTTCGTGGCCAGTTGCAACATATGTCAAAGTTAAACCAGAGAAGGTGAAGTACCCAGGACTTCTGCAGCCACTAGAAGTACCTCCGCAAGCTTGCATACTATTACTATGGATTTCGTAAAAGGGCTCCGGAGATCCGCCATATCGAATTGCATCTTTGTCGTGGCAGACAAATTTTCTTGGTACGCACATTTCATTCCCCTCGCACGTCCCTTCTCAGCTGCCACCATGGCCATTGCTTACATGAATCATGTTCTCAAACTGCATGGGATGCCTCAATCGATAGTGTCGGACCGAGATCGCATCTTCACGAGCAATTTTTGGGAGGAGTTATTTCGTTTGACTGATACGAAGCTTTGCTTGAGTTATGCATATCACCCACAATCCGACGGCCAAACGGAGCGAATCCATCAATGTATCGAAGCCTATCTGAGATGCTTTGTACATTGGTGTCTGCAGAAGTGGTCCAAGTGGTTGGCCCTTGCGGAGTTTTGGTACAACACCAACCGCGATGAAAGATTGGGCAAGTCGCCGTTTGAGGTATTGTATGGATGTGAGCCGAGGACTTGGCTATCGATCCTGTTGAATCATGTGCAGTACATGATTTGGAGGAGTGGTTGAAGAAGCGCGATGAAGTACGCACTCTGCTCCAACATCATCTTTAGCGCACAAGATGAAGGGTGAAGTCGCAAGCTGACAAAACAGAACAGAGCACATCTTTCAGGTTGGCGATTGGGTCTATTTGAAGCTACAACCATACGTCCAAAGAACCGTGGCAACTCGGGCCAATCGAAAGCTCTCAGTTTGCTCCTATGGTCCGTACCAAATCTTGCACAAGATTGGGGCAGTGGCCTACGAGCTGAAGCTTCCTACCACTGCTGCTATTCACCCGACGTTTCATGTGTCTCAATTGAAGAAGGTAGTTGGACAAGCTGAACCTGTTGCTGATGCATTGCCAACACCTTCGCTCTAGGAACCCGTTCCAGAAGCAATAGTCCAACGACGACTGTACCTGAAGGGTGCCGCTCAAGTTGCACAAGTGTTGATCAAATGGTCTGGTATGCATACTGACCTAGCTACTTGGGAGAATGAGCAGGAACTGCTGGTCATGTTGCCGGCAGCACCAGCTTGGGGACAAGCTACTTTTAAAAGAGGAGAAAATGTTACAGTCAAGCCTCCCGAGGAGAAGGACGCAAGGATCTCTAGTGCTGGGCCCCAAGGGGTGGAACGGGAGAACAAGGCGTCAAGGAGCGGCGCCAATCGACGAGAATCTAGAAGCCCACACTGCGCTACACCTGCCCCGAGTGGGTCAAGTAGGGCTCAAGCAAGCAAGGTTCAAGTAGCAGAGTCTTGGCCTTAGGAGGGTGTCGAATGACCAGAACCTGAAGAACACTTCCTCCCATTTCTATCTCTGAACCTTCTAAGCTGCTACTCCCTGAGCCTTCTTGTTTTCTTCTCCACAAACTCGTGTACTCGTATACATTATGATGTGAATCCAAGGATTGTAACACCTGGCCGGAACCATATCGATGGAACCAAAATTTCCGTGCATCCTTCTCAGCTCCTGCTTGAGCTTAGTTGTCCCTCTCGATTTGAACCATCTCCAATCCTTTCGGTTTGAGGGAGCTGAACGAATTGCGGCAATCACCTCATGTGTCCATGACAAGACTTGCTAAATTCAATTCTTACTTGCAAGACCACCCCACGCGCTGCCGTCCGATCAGCCCCGCGTGCTGTTATCCAAGGGCTAGCAGCCTAATATAGTATTTACAAAAATACCACCACACTTGTACTTTCAGATATTTATAAAACTGCCATCGCACTTAAATTTATATATATTTACAAAAATACCACCGCACATATTTGTACCAAATGTTGCAACTTCATACATGTATACTTGTATGCTGCAACCATATGAAGTAAAAGCTGTAACCATAGGACTACAATGCTGTAATCTTTTGTTTTTTATACTACAACTTCGTACATGCATACTTGCATGCTGCAACCTAGAAGGTAAACGCGGCAACCACAGAACTATAGTGTTGCAACCATTCATCTTATATGCTGCAATATTTTATTTTTTTATATTACAACTTCGTACATGCATATTTGCATGCTGCAACCATAGGAGGTAAAAGCTGCAACCACAGAACTATAATGCTACAACCATTCACCTTACATGCTGCAACATTTTTTTTATGCTACAACTTCGTACACTCATGCTGTAACCATGCCACTATAATATTCAATGCGGAAGTTGCATGGAACATATGATTAGAGTTCCATGGAGGTGAATTGTTGCAATGCAACACACATGTGGGAGTTTGCATGCGCTGTAAATTATTGTGATATAATTACTGCGGTTGCAGCATCTTGTTCTATCAGATGAAACAAATTAGGTAAATGGTTGCAGCATGGCACAATTTTATGGTGGCGGTGGCAATTCTATAAGTATCTAGGAATTATGTGTGGCGATGGCATTTAAAAAAAAATCTAGAACTATAGCTGTGGTGGTAATTTTGTAATTTTTGTGATTGTTGATCGGACGACGTGGGATTTACCGCATGGGCCAATCGGACGGCGCGGCAGGAGGCCGATTTTTGCCTCGTGACACCCCGCCGACGCATAGTCGTCGCCAAAGCAGAACGTGGGGGCTCCCGGTCGGGAAACTATGTAGACGCTGTTGCACTCTTGTTATAAGAAACCCACGGGCCAAAGAGCTCCTGCCCAGGGCCCATGAGATATTGAGGGCCTAGAGAGCCCATGTGTGCATTGCAAAGCCCAAAGAGTCTCTCGACCATGGAGATTTGGTGGGCTCGTAGAGAGGTGATCCATGCAAGTCCGTTTCGAAGCCCTCTGTCCATCTTCAACTTTGTAAACTCCTTCCTAGCTGATTTGGACATGGCAGAGAGCCAACCTCTACTGGTTTCTAATAAGGATACTGTTCACCCGATGCAAGAAACGTGGTGTGCTCCTCCTCCTAGCACTACCTCAGAAAACCCTTTCACTGACGGGCACTAAAACCCCACCGCTGACGGGTTTCCAGCCCGTCACTAACGTCGCGTCAGTGGAAGTCCAACTTTCACTGACGGGCACAAAGCCCGTCAGTAAATGTCCACTTTCACTGACGGGCACTTATTCCTAGCCCGTCAGCAGAGATATAGTGCAGGGCGCCTGGAAACATCCTGACATTGCCTTCCACTGACGGGCACTTATACCTCGCCCGTCAGCGATGAGTTATTTCCACTGACGTGTACGTTTATGTGCCCGTCAGTGAAAGTATGATGGAAACATCTTGACAGTGCCTTTCACTGACGGGCACTTATTTCTCGCCCGTCAACGATGGGTTATTTTCACTAACGTGTACGTTTCTGTGCCCGTCAGTGAAAGTATGATCACACTTTTTTAAAAAAAAATTTCTAGAAAGGCAATATGAATAATATACAGCAATTAATATGTCAAATATTAAGCATATGTAACATTTAATATCAGAAATATGAATCACATATACCAAATTAATATCACAAATAGTAAATACACATATAAAAACAAGTTTACAACGAATTAAAATGACAAACAATTGAATTTAATAATATTTATTCTCACTAGCCCTACTAATCTACGTCTACGACGCTTCGCTAGTACTTGCAGGGCGGCGGGAAGGGGGTAATTGGACTCCCGCGTAGAAATCTCCGCTTGGTCGGATGACTTCGTTGTTGATGACGTACGCGAAGGTCTTCTGGATGCGGGCAAAGTCCTTCCTCCAGTCGTACTTTTCCTCGGCCAGGTCGTGTATGAAGTTATTGAACTGGTCCTGGTTCCACTGCGGATTGTGGGACATGACGAACACGTCCATGTGAGCGCAGACGTAATACCCACATGTAACACTATTTTCCGGCTGTTGCCTGCAAGGGAAGTTGAATTTGTGGGTCAGCTTCTTGCTCTTGCTCTCTGCTCCTCCCCCCGCAAGTTGTATTCCCAAAAGGCGTCTTCCAGAACTTGCTTAATTCCTGAGAAGTCCCGATTGGCACTTCTTTGGAAATCAAAATAGTATATGAATCTGGAAGTCTTGTCGATGACGATGAGGATCCAGTGGTCGCTGCGTAAAGGGTAACAAAGGAATATAAACAAACGGGGATACGTGATTAAGAACAGCAAACTAGGAACGCTAGTAAGTAACTTACGGGGGGTTGTATGGCATGAGCAAGTAGTCCTTATCCTTATGGTATATCAATGACGCGGTGATATAATCTGTTAGGACCTGCTTCGCTTCTCGTATATGGTACTCGTTCATGATGACCGGATCGATTATTCCAAAAGCGCAGCTGGGCAGACGCCTAGTCTCTTGAGCTTGGTAAAGCGCCCATAGCCTGACGAGCATGGTGTCGAGCCGGAAGAGGTTGAACAACAGAAAGATATCTTCAAAATTGATGTCGAAGGTGTCGTGGTGTCTGTCGAGGAAGAAACCGAAATCTTTAGGCACCTCGACCTTAAAGTGTTGCACATAATCATCCCGATTCCGGGCCCTCATCATGATCGTGTCATGGAGCAGTTTCATCTGCGTGGGCAACCTCTGCACCTCATTATCTGGGACCAAGGGCTCACCTGCCTTGTACACTATTCGTCGAGGCTTCTTGATGGTTTCGGCAGATGTCTGGAAGGATAAGGCCTTCTTCTTGCTGTCCTTGCTTGCCTCCTTCGCAGCGGTGCCGTCCCGCCTGTGTGGTCTTTTTCTTTTCCTCTCCGGCTCCAGAGAGGAGGCCCTCTTGCCTCCCGTCAACGCTTCGCCCACCGCGGCATTGAGCGTGCTTGGAAATAAGATCTTCTTTTCCGCTGCGTTCGGGTCATGGCGATGCTTGGTGCGCTTCTCATGGGGCGCCGAGTCCTTCTTGTGTTGCTCCTCCTCCTGGGACGGAAGGATCGTCGTGTGCTGCTGCCCGCCAAGATCGTCATCCCGATCATCGAACGAAACCGGCGTCCTGCACACGCCGAGCGGAGACGGGCCGGCTCCGGCTGATGGAGAGGGGATGGCTGACGTACTAGGAGATGACACCCCGAGGATAGTTATCTGGCTCTTCGGCCACAGGATGTAGTACCCTTTGCAGTCTCCCAGCTTCGTAACATCCTCTTCAGGGGCGACAGGGACTGTGACGTCACTGAACTCGGCGACGACGCGGTCCACCTGCACCCTCGCCATGTGGGGAGGTATTGCAACATTGTGGCATGTCGCGCCCTCCGCCGTTGGGAAGACTAGGCCGTGTGCAACCGTCTTCTTCACGCCAGGCAAGGGGATTGTGAGGTGGCATTTCATGGGGTCCTGCGTAATAAACAATGTGTCGAATTAGAGCATTGTTATCTGCACAATTCTATTAATTAGAGCCCTCATGTAAGTGATTCATGGTCGCGACGAAACTTACAGCGATGTCTTCGACGGGACTTGGCGACTCGGGGGCATTGTCGGAGGCTGAGGCGCAGCTGCTCCATCCAGCAGGATAGGAGCCCTGATGTCCATGAGGATGGACAGGTGGCCGAGACGCATCGTAGCCTTTAGACGCTAAAAATTCTTGGGCCGTCAACTTGCCAGCCTCTTGGGCTGCCCTTCTCATCTCCTGCATTAGAGATGTTTGCCTTCCTCTCCTCCTCTAGCGGGTAGCCTCGCGGTCCTGGGGAAACACTGCGTCCCAGATAGCCCCGCTCCCGATCCCCCGGACACGCCCTGTCTTCTCCTTCGTCCCTAGAGCCTTCGAGAGATGGTCTTCCCACCTCTGGCTCTGGACGGATTCCTGCGAGCTGGCAGGCTGCTGGGACAGCTGCCTCTGCAACGTAAACGGCACAATGTACGGACCGTTAGCGAACTGGAAGCACAACAGTATATTCGAAGAATACATCGGATTTAGATTTTACCAGTCTTTTGGAGACCGCCTGAAGCTCAGGGTCCGTGATGATAGGAGTCCCAGTGGCTGGGTCCGAAACTGTGTGCGCCCTCATCCAGATCTGGGCGCGTTCCTGCTCGATATCGGCGAAGGGAACCGGTTTCCCAGCCGCTATCAGCGCTGCGTCCTCTTTCTCCCAGATTGGTCTCTTCCCGGGAACACCTCGGCTGCCAAGGTGGTGGGGGAATTTGTTCTTCGCGCGCAGCTCCTTCGCCCGGCGACTCTTCTCCTTGAATTCGTCACTCTGCATCTCCGCAACGAACTCCTCCCAGTGCTCGAGTTCTACCTTTGGCCATTTCTGTTTGATTACAGTATCGAAATCGGCGTCTAGCAGTTTTCTTGCTTCATATCGCCATGTCCTTAGCGCGGCACACATGATGCTGTCCGCTTTTCTTCGGACTCTTTCCTTGTCAGCCTCTGGGACAGCATACTTATCCCAGAGCTTGTTGAAGAGGACCTTTTTCTGGCCATCCGTCATTTTCTTGAAGTCCTGGCATGTGAAGACCTCTACTGACGGGCATTCCTAATAAGACCCGTCAGTAGAAGTGCTTCTGGCTCCCTAACACTAGCTACCACTACTGACGGGCACACATGGGACGCCTGTCAGTGGTAACGCCACCACCACTGGAACTGCAATATTTAGTCCCACCTCGCCGAGCGAGCTGCGCGCGCACTACCTTAAAAGGGCAGCTGCGCGTTGGCGGTTGAATTCCTTACAACTGTCACTGATGCTTCGGGCCTCCGCCGGTCCCTTACGCGGCCTGGGCTCGTGGGCCTGGGCGCTGTGCTCGGGATAGGCCTCTGGCTGGTCCCCTGCGCGGCCTGGGCTTGTGGGCCTGGGCGCTGTACTCGGGATAGGCTGGTGCTCCCAAAAATATTTTCTGAGGTCAAGAGAATCACTGACGGGCATTCCCTATAAGACCCGTCAGTAGAAGTACTTCTGGCTCCCTAACCCTAGCTACCACCACTGACGGGCATACATGGGCCGCCCGTCAGTGGTAACGCCACAACCACTGGAACTGCAATATTTAGTCCCACCTCGCCGAGCGAGCTACGCGCGCACTACCTTAAAAGGGCAGCTGCGCGTTGCCGGTTGAATTACTTACAACTGTCACTGATGCTTCGGGCCGCCGCCGGTCCCCTGCGTGGCCTGGGCTCGTGGTCCTGGGCGCTGTGCTCGGGATAGGCCTCTGGCTGGTCCCCTGCGCGGCCTGGGCTCGTGGGCCTGGGCGCTGTGCTCGGGATAGGATGGTGTGCCCAAATTTTTTTCAGAGGTCAAGAGAATCACTGACGGGCATTCCTAATAAGACCCGTCAGTAGAAGTACTTCTGGCTCCCTAACCCTAGCTACCACCACTGACGGGCATACATGGGCCGCCCGTCAGTGGTAACGCCACCACCACTGGAACTGCAATATTTAGTCCCACCTCGCCAAGCGAGCTGCGCGCGCACTACCTTAAAAGGGCAGCTGCGCGTTTCCGGTTGAATTCCTTACAACTGTCACTGATGCTTCGGGCCGCCGCCGGTCCCTTCCGCGGCCTGGGCTCGTGGGCCTGGGCGCTGTGCTCGGGATAGGCCTCTAGCTGGTCCCCTGCGCGGCCTGGGCTCGTGGGCCTGGGCGCTGTGCTCGGGATAGGCTGGTGCACCCAAATTTTTTTTCTGAGGTCAAGCGAATCACTAACGGGCACTCCTAATAAGACCCGTCAGTGAAGATACGTGTCAGGGGAGAAGACAGGGTGGACCACCCCTCTGACTACTACTGACGGGCATAAGGTTACCTGTCAGAGATATGGAAACCATCACTGATGGGCAATTTATAAAGTGCCTGTCAGTGAAGATTCGCATCAGTGGAGAGACCAGGTTGGCATTCCGTGCCCCCTTCTACTGACGGGTCTTGTTTGTGCCCGTCAGTAGAAGTTGGACGCCTCCTCAAGTGCGTGACCATCGCTGACGGTCCCGTGTGCGCCCGTCAGCGATTAATGTAATCAGCGACGGGTCTCGGTGTACCCGTCAGTGATTGTGTTGTAGCAGAGATCATTTCTGAGGTAGTGTAGCCTGGCAAAAGGTTGCCTCCTCTACGGCTATTTTTGTGATCAGTTAGGTGTTTTCCTCAGTGCTTCTGTTGTGGTCCATGAGTATTTGATCCTGTGTCATTGGAGGCGATGGCGTGCAGAGAAGCTCTGATCCTTGCCCAAGATATCATGATTAATCGATGTGTTATTTGCGACGGACTACTTGGGTGTACTCAACAATCTACGTGTTGGCATTCCATGCAGCTACGGGGCTATTCTCCAGAAGATCATGTAGCGCGAAGAACCCTTTAAAGAAGTACAACTTGTCCGTGAGAAGAGAGAATCCAACTTTGAAGCTCATAATCTGGCAAAAGCCTCTTTAGGGCTAGATGAGCCTTGTACCAAAACTTATAAAATTGTCGGCTTTTCTCTAAAAATAAAAATGTAAAATGCATCTATGATTATTATACTTGTTCATCTGATCCAATTTGGACACTGTACTCAGGAAAATATAAATTACGGTTATAAGATTGGTAAAAGGATTCAATACGGTCACTATACGTATGTCTACTGTATTTAGAATTTTATTATCTAAATAGTGCCATGTGTCAAGCTAGGAATTTGTAGTTACGTCCTTGAACTGAAAGGAGGTTGAACAATGTGACGTCTGCAGTCTCGAAATTAATGGTTGAATGTAATGTTATGATGAGTGGACTTCTGCTATAAATGGATGCATAGCCTGACAGCCCTGACTGAAATGACAAAATTTCGCGAAGAGTCATCTTTTCTGAAGATAAAATGGTATATAATTCCTGCATCTATGATATGTTACATTCTGGAGCTACAGAGCCTTGATGCTACTGTTTCTATTTCAAGATGGATCAGCATACATTCTGCATGAGCAGCAGAGCAAAATTTTGAAGCACATGACATCCATGATACCAACAACTACTTGATGCATTTTTCGTGAAAAAAGACTACCTGATGCATTCATCACTTCTTTTCTGAAGGCACAAATTCATAATATGATAGTTGCAACAAATCTCTGTGTTCACCGCACCGGTGGGGAATTAGCTGGAGCTGCAGGAGGTAGTCAACAGCAACTGCGTCTACCAGAACATGGTGCACCACACACCCTCCGGAGAGCTCACCAAGGTTCTCCAGGACGTTGCCGTCGAACAGACTTCGCCGTCTTATTCCAGGTCAGGACCATGAGAACCAGACGCAGTTCTTGAGTACATTCAGACTTGCCGGAAGTCCGAAACTAAGAATCCCTGTTCGTTCTTGCAGGCCATGGCGAGGTGGGAAGAAGGCATATGAGCTGCTATTCTTTGTGTTCTGTAACCTGAGCTGCGGCCACTGACACAGGCATGTACAGTGTTGCTGGACTGCTGGTTGCTATGGATCATCATGTACTTGCAAGAGCCCTTCCACTGTCAGGTATGATATGGGTTTAGTATCTAGTTTCCATTAGCAGGTGTTCCTAATGGTTTCTGACTTATTCGTGTAATAAACCCTTAGGAGAATCTTTACTAACCTACAAATGGGAGTCGGTGACGATGGTGACGACGGTAAGTCACAGGGCAGCTAGCCCTCCCTCCCCCCAGAAATTTTGGTGCAAACAGGTGGGACCATAGTCACTCATGTGATTTATGCTCGCTGCTTCCTCCAAATTCTCAAACGAACTCCCGTTCATCCCACGCCTCCCCGCTCACTCCTCTTCCACCTGCCTACAAAATCTTTCTTCTCTTGCAGTTGATAACCTTAGTGATTTACTATTACACACACGGCTTGCTCTCGGAAAACAGTTATGTCTACATTGCGTGATAATTTTTAATCGGTTGAAACTGAACTCGAAGATTTTGACTTTCTTTTAGAAAACTTTAAAAAAATTCAGAAAATCAAAGTGTCGTAGGTACGAGCCTAGACAGTAGATTTGTGGCACCCCCGGTCGGCTACAGCGACCTCCGGGCATGCGAGGGACAAACGAGCGAGAAGCAATACACGCGAGACAGTCGACGACGGAAATCAATATTCGTATTAGGGCATGGAATAGAGAGCTCACAAGAGAGGAAATAAAAAATGGATCCCTTCCTTCTACCCCCAAGGGGGTATTTATAGGGTTTGAGGAAGAAAAATAGTAGATTACATATTTGCCCTCACGTGAGAGGGAATTTACAAGGGTATAACGGTCATTTTTCTAATTCTAGGGGATCTTTATGGAATATTTCTAAGCATCTTTTTAGAAGTCATCTTGGAGAGCGTGATGGTCCCGCGTGTGGGCCCATCGGAGACAGCCCCGACGCGGAGCGTGGGCGCGTCGGAGTCAGCCCTGACGACGGAGCGCGGGCTCGTCGGAGACAGCCCTGACGACAGAGGGTGGGCTCGTCGGAGACAGTCCTGATGACGGAGAGTGTGTGGGCTCGTCGGGGGCAGCCTTGACGCGAAGATCGTCGATGAAAACTTTAACAGTGTCGCAGTGATTCTGAACAGCGTCGATTCGGGGTAGCACGGAAACCCTTCTCCAACACAAAATAGAAACTATTTTTCTAATGAGATAGGGATGGAAACTATTTAACTATTTTTGTGTGGATTGTAACTAGTTAATGAAAAACTAAAAATAAAAAACTGTGTTTGGTGGCATCAGTGGCGGAATTCCTATTTGAGCGGGAAATAAGGATCCTCCTTGTACCCCCTTTGTCCTCCTGGGCCGGCTCCTCAAGGGATTGGATCTGTTTCTTTTCTCTTTTTTGGTTTTCAATTTTCTCGATTTGTTTTGTTTCTTTTTCTTGCTTTTTTATTTTTATTTTTATTTTTATAGCTTTTCATGTGTTTGACTGATAGATATTTCTTTGACGTCATTTTTTTTATAAAAGTGTTCACCCAATATATTTTTTGTTCAACAATAGATAAAGTTTGTTCCAACTATGATTTTTTTATTTTTTACATAAAAATAAAATATTAACACAAATAAGTCAATTATGTTCATCTTTAGAATATAATACAATTCACAAGTTACGTGAACAATTTTCATGGATATAGGAATATTTTTTGTTTTTCTGTAGGATGTTGGAAATATCTTATTTTATACATATTTTTGTTAAATATGATATATAAATTTTGTTTTCTTATTTTTGACGAATTTTAAAAACAAAAAAAGTCGGAAGTAGTAAGTGGATCGGTCCACGTAGATTGTCCGTCAGTCCAGATAATGGCTCCCCGTCAGTCGCTGGACTGTACGAGAAGGACATGTTCTGCCTAGATACTAAGGGCCCGGCCCATATCTGCAGAACCCAAACCCAAACAGGCTTCTTCTTCCCCATCGCGGCATCGCCACACTCCTCGCTCTTCGGCTCTCTCTGCCGATCTGTCTTGCGTGGGGCTTCTCGGAGGCCGCAAGATGGCCCCGCTCTCGCCTGGTCGCAACAGGCCCTGCTTGCTCGCTCTAGGTTCACCCTCGCTTCTTGCTGTACCATTCAGTTTAATCTCATTGTATTGGGCAGTAACAATTGGGTTCGGTGAAGTTCCCGTCTAAATTGTTCCGGGGTTAGATAATAAGTTCGATAGAGTTGGTGGCGATGTTGCTGCCATGGATGGGTTAATTTCGTCTTCGCTTTCACCACTTAGAAAATTGCGCATTCCAACCTGCTCTTCACCACGCAGTTCCTCTCATCCTCTTGTTTGTAGGAGCTTCTCGTTCATCTATTCCTGTATCAATGATGCATAATGAGTGACTGCGTGAGACGTCTCAGCTGATTCGTATTACTTTGTCTTATCATCATCGTTATTCTAAGAACCGTACGACTCAGTCTTATTATTGACTAGATACAGTTCATCACGACATCATCTTAAATAAACCTAATTGTTGCCTTATTTTTTATTTCTTGATTAATGCATTTGCTTATTACGGGAGTTGCTGGCTTGTTGCCCTCACGAGCAGGTTTAAATTCCATCAATTAGCCTAGTCCTGGGTACTTCTAAATTGTGCAACTTGGACAGATACTTAGCGAGGAAAAAGCTCAAGAATATCCACCAGCTTATGCTCATGCAAACTCAAGGTGAAGAGATCACACTACCAGCCAATCTTGGCAATATATTACATCCACATGCTAGTACTGATGAATAATCCTACACAGTTGATCATTTATGCCAATAGGCAGCCTTGCAGCTTGCTAATTAATGGTCACATCACTCATAACGAGCTAACACCACTCACCTGCTACACATGGATCAGGGTGGAATTTATGTGAGTTCAAAGTGGTAGTACAAACTTTACTGCTCTGTTGGGCTTTCTTTGGCTGTACAGCTACTCGACTTGGAAGTTGCACATGTGGAAAGATGTGAAGAACTTAGACAAGTTGAATAATGTAATGTTCCTGCCTTCAAGTGAATGGTTAGAATGCGATGTTACGATGTGGTGTACTTTGCTGGTTGGTAAAGCATCGAATAGCATCAGCGTAAGCCCAATTGTAGCTTCTGTAGAAAGGTGCATAATTGGTCATAAACAAAAAAATTAGCTGCAGTTGCTGCTATTTGCAAAGAATTTTCTGAAGATCAATGATATCGATGGTCTGTTGTTGATATTTTGGACCACCTGGCTAGGCGGTGACCACAAGGCCGTCGAATCAAGGGTAAGCGGCCTTCATGGAGCACAAGAGATACTCGAAGGGCAGGGAGGGCTACTTGACGAAGGGTTGCTCTTGCCTAAAGCCAAGCCAATGGACCAGGAGCCTGTCTTCCCTTGTGCCCGGCGGCTGCACAGTTCCGTCGCCAGCGGGGTGACCGTCCAGGGGTCCCTGGGCCTCTTCAGAGGCCGCAGCCCGCAAGAAAGCCTTCTGCTCGGTGTGCTGTAGGTTTGTGGCTGCTTTTTGTTGTAGCATCGAGTTTAATTTATTTGTTTTGGGCATAATTGTGTTTGGTAACGTCCTGGTCTAAATTGTCCTAGGGTTTAGATAGATAAATTTGATAGGTTAGTAACATGTTTCTGTCATGGACAAAATGTGCAACCTGCATAAACAAGGCAGCATTACAGAGGGCCGGGTGGAAGTGTCAGTCGTTGTGTTTATTTTTCTAGATTGTGAGCACGGTTGACCTGACAAATCAGGCAAAATATAACAGTGAATACCCCATGAGTTTATCTTGCATGTTCATGCGATCCTCATGCTCGTTTCCATGTAACAAATCACTTCAGCAACGTACGTGCAGTATAACTCTGCCTTGTCTGATTTGGAACCTTCGCCTCATCTTCTGGTTCAATTGAGAGCTTCTCGTTCATCTCTTCCTGTATGTACTCATGATTGAGTATGACTGCGTGAAACATCTCAGCTAACTAATATTTTGTCTTATCATCATCATTATTTTGAGAACCGTACGACTCAGTCTCAATAATCAATCAAATACAAGTAATCAAGGCATCTTAGACAAACCAAAATTTCAATTTCTTTTTTGGTGTGGCTTGTTGTATGTAACAGCACTTGACCAAGGATACTTTGTTAAAAAGAGGATGGCATGCATCAGATGGGTGCCAATTCTGTAATAGTTCAGAGAACGTCGCTCATCTTTTCTTTGCTTGAAGCCTGGCAAAGTGACTGATCCTACATTCCTAGTGCAGTCATTTTCTCTATTGTGCATTGGATCGATCAATGGAAGATCATGCAGATAGAGGGCGACTAAGAGCAAGTCCAGCAGACCCGCCATCCTACCCTCCATACCTATTTTGGCGGTTCACGAGCGAAAATTGGTCTCCAGCAGACCCGCCATCGGAGACGCCATATTTGGAGGCCATCCATCGCGGCCGCTCCGGACGCCAAATATAGCGTGAAGCTGAGACACGCCATTTGGGCAACGGCTTCCTCGGACTCTTCCCTCCCGCCAGGCCGCCTCCTGCGCCTCCGCCCCGACGAGGTGAGCCTCTCCAGCGCCGGTGAGGGGAGGAGACGGAGCGGGTCAGTGAGAGGGAAGGGAAGGTGCGACCAAAAGGGGAGGGGAGGGCAGGGGAGGGAGCCACGTGCGGAGCACCTGGAGGCAGCCGCCGGCCCGCCGCCACGCGCCTCCAGCAGGCCGCCGCCCGCACGGTTCCCGCAGGCCGCCGCCGCAACGCCCCCGCAGCACGCTCGGCTCCACCTCCCGTAGCCTGCCCGCTCCAGATCTGGGAGCCGCGGCGCAGCCCGAGCCGCTCCAGATCCGGGAGCGGCGGCGCGTGGCGAGGCCGGTCCCTCCCCTCGCCTCCGACCCCCAAATCCGGCCGCGCCGGTGATGACAGGGGAGGAGACGGTGCTTGGTCCGTGGGGGGAGGGCCGCGCCGGGTTGCTGGAGGGGAGGGGAGGGGAGGGGAGGGGAGGGGAGGGAGGTGGCGCCGGTGAGGGGAGGGAGAGATGGCGCCGGTGAGGGGAGGGATGGATGGGGCGCCGGTGGGAGTGAGGGATGGGAGCCCTCTGGACCGGGCACGGGGAGGATAAAAAGAGAGAAAATGAGAGTGAGGAATTAGGGTATGAGGTAGATGGGGGATTTGGGGATTTTGAGGGAGATTTTGAGGCAAATTAGCATGATATATTAATAATATGAAGTTGTTAGTATTTCTGAAAATACTAATCTGTTTGTCTGTGCTATTACCGTTAAACAAATTACCGTTTCAATTATAGCCGTTACACATATAACAAATATAAATAGATTGGTAGTTATAGGATATTATTAAAATATAGGAAAGAGAATATGGAGGGTGAGATATGGATGTTCTGTTGGAGTGGTGGGATAATATGGATGAGAAATCTTTATGGATGGCTATGCATATGGAGATATGGAGGGTGAGTTATGGAGGCTCTGCTGGACTTGCTCTAAAGTGCGCTACATGACTGGGTGGAGCGACTGAGAAATGTGCCGGCTGAAGCGTTTTCAAGATCGAAGGGATGTGCTCTGACAATTTGTTGAATACACGAAGCTGGTTGAAATGAACTTTTTTTTTCACTCTCTCCTGTAAACCTACTGTGAGGCAGGACATATTGCTCTTCTGTCTTCTGTAGTTCGTTCGGTTTAGTCGGCAACGTGTTGTTTTTCACCTGTGAAAACATTGCCTGTGTCGTTGTCCAAGCTTAATGTCTCGATTGATTAGAAATGTCTGCCGGAATAGGCATTTCATTTTTCTTGTCTGTTTTTATTATAGTCCTGTAGTAACTCTGTTGAGGTTTCTTTAAATGAAGCTGGAATATAAAGTCCCTTAATCATAGAATAAAGAGTTATTTTCACTTTGGACCAGGTTTAGTGGCCATGTTTCACTTTGCAACAGGTATTATGATTTGTGTCCCTTAATAACGGTGGGCCCATCCAATAGTCTCTCTCTTCCTCAGTCCTGCATGTGAAACAGAGGCAGGGGCAGGCAGCGATTCGGAGCAGGGGCGGCGACGGCGGGCTCCTACAGCTCCATCATGAACCGTGACACCATGATCGGCTCATCCCCCTCCTGAGCAGCGTGATCGCAGGATCCCGCTCAACGTGCGCCGTGTGCAGCGTAGCTGCCACCATGATGTACGACCCCAGCGTCAACCTGCTCGGCAGCTCCACCGCCCGCCCCCTCTTCCGAAAGTCGTCGCCGCTGAGGACGATCGAGTGTGGGCACTTGCTCCTCTCCTCCATGTCCGACGCATCCAACTAAGCCGTCAGGGTCCTTGCAAGCGTCTCCAGGTCAAAGAAGACGCGGGCCCTGACAGTGATCTTGCGGAGCGGGAGGAGTTGAGGTGCCGGAGGTCGAGCCCAGAGATGATCCCTGACGGCCGGAGGGGCCCCGACTCCGCCTCCAAGGTCTCCTGGTGGGGGTGCTTCGAGGCCCGTGCGGCGCGTCCCGCTCGCCTGCACCATCGCCCTCACCGAGGTGGAGCGGCAGCGACGCCGTGTTGTCCGCCCTCGCACAGGGCAGCGATGTATACACAAGGGGCGTCCCCGACAAGAGGAACAGCACGAGCAGCGCGTATGCCAGGAAGAGCGCCACGAATCCGTGGATCTCTCGGGGACAGCAAGACAGCAGCCCGCCGCCGCCGCCGCCGCTCTGATTCGCCGTCCGCCCCTACCTCTGTTTCGCGCTCTTGGATCGATCCGACGTGGCTCACTCACTCGGGTGGGGCTAGAGGAGTTAAAATGGAGAACTGTACGACTCAAGTCTTATGATTGAGTAAATACAGGTAATCAAGGCATCTTAAAAATGCCAACCATTCTGTTGTCATGCCTGATTATTGCTGGTCAGCTACCTTTGTTTAAGACGCCATGGGAGTTGCTGGGTAGTTGCCCTCATGAGCAGATTTAAATTCAATCAATCAACGAAGTCCTGTGTACTTCTAAATTCTCATGGAATCTCGAGAGGAGGTAACCAGATCACATCGCATGCAGGTCCTAATGAATACTCCTAAACAGTTGACCATCAGTGCCAATAAGCAGGCATGTATCTTGCTAATTAGTAATGGTTACATCAATCAGATCAGAGCCAATACCATCGTATGGGAAAGCATTATTGTTGACTTTGTGAACTGCGCTATCTAGTCTACATATTTTATGCAAGGTTCCCCCCACAATTGCTCTTTAGCTTCCAACCCTCCCCCTCTCTCTGCATCCATTCAGTTTTCAACGTTCCGCTTGTGCAATGTTACACTCCACTTCTATACCCATTCTCATTGGTAACTGGGTAAGCTCGATTGTGCCCATTAATCAATAAATAGTTCGAATTTGATCATCTTTATTACTTTAATTCCTCTGAAATTACGCCTGATTTGCGCGTGCTGATAATGTAGATGTAGCACAAGGTTCATGATCTGCGTGCCGGTTTCTGTTTGTGTCTGTTGGGCTACTCATTTAAGAGATCCTGTTGAGAGAAAATAATTCGTACGATATGCTGCTTCTGTTCGTTTCTCCTGCAGTGCTCTGACCAATTTACCCATATTCAGGTACTCCCTCCAGTTCTGATAGCTCTAGTTCAGTTCTAATTCTTTGAGTTATCTGCTGAACCTTTCTCTACTCGTAGCCATTGATTGAATTGGCTTTGTTTTGTCAAACACACACTTCACATTTTCTGTTCCTTTTCCCTTTTTGCAGGTGTAGAGCCATGGTCTGCGGTTTTCTCGTGGTGATTGATCGATAGCCTTCTGTTATGTTGCTTTGGTTTCTCCAAGCTGTTATTTTTCATCTCACTTGGCTTCAGTCTAGCAAGATCCTAAAGTAGTGTTGGGTTAATCATCCAATCAAACTGCTTCTGCAAGATGATCACTGTTAATTCTTGTCATCGGCCATTTATTTCTTGCTGGAAAAATGCTTTGTAAGGTAAGAATTGTGCTGTACTTCAGATCTTGCATCCTTATTTCCACAGTGAAATATGTCATCATGACTACAAGGCTAGCGTGTCAGACATCAATTTCAGTTAGTGACCGAGAAGATGGATCTAACAAAGAGGAGCTATCTCTAGAAAATTCATCATTATTGTAACTAATGGAATATTACTTGAGGTTTTGTACTTCGGATGCTAAGTAACTTCCTAGTTGATGTCCCTCCAATTGAACAAAAGAAAGAAACCATGATTACTTATAGAACTAAAATAAAATGTCAACATGCAAACACAAAATAAAAGGACAAAATGCTAAGTCAGGAATTGATACGTCAATACCTTGGCTTACTACTGAATCTATCAAATACCAATGTGGATCTTTTTTCTAGAACCTTTTTTATGTAGTTGATTGGCTTGATTTATGATACCTAGTATATTACCTCCCCATCCATGTTGACATGCATTATGCATGATTTACTGTAGCTACTTCACTCTCCAGGACGTAAGTGAAACTGTGAAAGTAATTGGCTGGTCATAGTGTTCTGGATTAAGTCATTACTGGAGTTCCATAGCTTCCGTATGCTAATTTATTTAAAAATTAACACTAAATAGGTTGCCATGTCTCTGAATTTCAGTTGCAAGTATGTACATTTAGTGAACCTTGTCTAATTCTAGAACCATCCTAAGACATGCTCTGCATTCATTACCAGCCTGCTGGTGTGCCACTTTACCAGATTACCAGGCTGCAGCACTCTGATCAGTTGACCCATATTCAGGTATGTTTTCTCAATGTTCTGCATCTCTAATGCAATGGTAATTCTTCTTTTGTTTTCTTCAGAGCTATTGATCGAAACACTTCTTCTGTTCCTGAGTGATACATTTTGTTCTTCTGTTCCACCACTTCTAGGTTAGCATGTGATACATTGGTTAAGGATGGTAAGAAGGATCAGACAAACCAGAGCTATAGCTATATGATTCATCTACGTGTTGTAATAGATAAACTTGTTTTTCCGAAAGCTCGGGGGGTGAGGGGGAGTACTAGATGAACTTATAACTCAAAAGAAGAACATATTCCATGGTTCAGTGGAAAATTTATTATTGTTGTAACTAATGGTATATTTACCTGAGGTTCTGTGCGTAGGATGCTATGCAGCTGCCGGTAGATGGCCCTTCAATGGAGTAAAACGGAAAATAAACCATATTAGCATATAGAACTGAAACAAATGTCAATTTACAAACACAAAATGGCAGGACAGAATGCTAACTCAGGAATTTGTATCTTGATAGTTCACCCAACTACTAAATCTATGAAACACCGACGTTGATCTTTCTTCTTGAACTTTTTTGATGTAGTTGACTGGAAAAGCTACAGTCACGACAGTATGACACCTAACTAGTGTATTAGCTGCTCATCCACATGGACAGACATTAAGCATGTTTCACTTAAGTTCATAGAGACTAAAGTACAACGTGTGAAGTAAGAAGTAATAAGCTGAATACACACTTTCTTTTACTTTAAACACATTTCTGATATTGTATACTTAATATCAAGGTGCTATGGACCAAAGTAAAACGATTATAGGAGTTGAATAGCATCAGTATGTTAACTTATTCAAAATGAAAATAGCAATTCAGTAGTGATATCTGTTAATCTCTTTTATATGAGCATAAATTTGGTGAAGCTTGTCTCATTTTCAAATCACGTGAAGTAATTTATGCCTGATTTGCGGACATAGTGGAAGCTTCATGAATGGCTTGTCTATTTCTATTTGTTTCTGTTGGACGGCTTAGTGAAGAGATCCAGTTGGGAGCAAACAGTCCGTACAATAGTTTCCTTCTATTTCTTTCTCCTTCTGCAACACGCTGATCACTGCATATCAATCAACCCATACTTAGGTCCTTTCTATAATTCTGATAGCTCTAACTCAGTGATGATTCCTCCTGTTTTCTGCTTAAGCTTAACAATTCTAGTTGTAACCATTGACTGAGCATCTCCTGCACCTTTTTTTGCTTTTCCATTTCTGCAGGTGTAGCAATGTGGATCTGAGTTTTTTTTCTCTTGGTGACTGACTGATATTCTTCTGTGATCTACCCGAGATCTTAATGTTGTGATGGGTTGATCATCAGAGCAAATTGCATCCTGAAGATAATTACTATTGATTCTCATCATCCATCGTTTTTCCTTGCCGGAAGATTGGTTTTTAAGGTATGACTTGTAATCGTACTCCAGATCTTCCATCCTTCTTTCCATGAAGTTACTACAGTGAAATATCTTTTCACAACTTATTGGTGGGGCCCAGAAAAATAAAGCGGCCAAAATTGCTAAGGGATGTGTTGCCCACATTTAATCAGAGTTCATATCTATTTCATGTGTATTTCAATATGTAGTTTATCTAAACCATTTTTTTGTGACGTTTTAACAAACCATTTCATGAAATTCAAATTAACTAGGCCATCAGCCACTGGTATTTTCCCAAACTAATAGCATGTCCTTGCTTTTACGCTAGCGTGTGAGAAATCAAGTACTGTTAGTTTATAATTTGCAAACACAAGTTAAAAGGGCAACATGCTAACTCAGCAGTTGATTTTTCAGATAATGAGCTCAGGAGTTAATACCTCAATACCTCACCATACTAATGAATTTGTCAAAACACCATGATGGATTCTTTTGTATTGCAGTAATAAGCGTGAAAGTAATAAGCTGGGTATGCAGATATTTATGCTTTGAACACGTTTCCAGTGTTGTGTAACCTTAAAACTAATTTGTCCACTGTTCTGGAATTACCTAGCTTCAGTATCTGAACTCGTTCATAATGTAAATGAAAATAAGTAGCAATATCTGTGTTACCATAATATAAATTTAGTGAACTTGTTAATTTCAAACCATCTTAATGCACTGTGCATTCATTGCCAGCCTGCAAATTTGCCATCAACTTATTTAGCTGAAGTAAGTTTCTTGGTATTTTTGGTGGATCTGCCTCGTCAAGTTCATCTGATGGCAACCATATTAGATCCCTTGGTTGGATCATGCATCACAAAGTTGCAAGAAATCATTGCAGAGAAGGCAATACTAATTCTCGGTGTAAATGAAGAGCTGAGAGAACTGCAGGGAACAATGAACCAAATACGGTTCTTTCTTAATGATGCCGAGCAAAGGAGGATAGAGGAGTCAGCAGTTAATAATTGGCTTAGTGATCTAAGAGATGCTATGCATGATGCTGATGATATTATTGACTCGGCTAGATTTGAAGGAAGCAAGCTACTAAAAGAACGCCCATCATCATCAAGAAACTCAACTGCATATTGTGGCATTTCCTTTTCATCTTGCTTTCCTAATATTCAGAAGCGTCATGAAATTGCTGTTAAAATCAGAGACCTCAACACCAGAATAGAGAAGCTCTCAAAACTTGGAAACAGTTTTCTACATCTGAATGCACCAACTGTTGGCCAAGGTTCAACATCCAAACAGAGAGGAAGTTCCAAGCTTGTTGAACCCAACCTTGTGGGAGAGGAAATTATACGTTGTAGTAGGAATTTGGTGGAGTTGGTTCTTAAACATAAGGACGATAAGGATTACAAGCTCGCTATTGTTGGAACTGGAGGAGTTGGTAAGACAACACTAGCTCAGAAAATATACAATGATAAAAAGTTAGAAGGGAATTTCAATAAACATGCATGGATTTGTGTTTCTCAAGAGTGCAATGAAGTTACTCTTCTAAAAGAGGTTCTCCGAAATATCGGAGTGCATCAAGAGCAAGGTGAAACCATAGCAGAGCTTCAGAAAAAGATTGCAGAAACAATTGAAGACAAAAATTTCTTTCTTGTTCTAGATGATGTGTGGAGGCCCGATGTATGGACCGATCTACTAAGGGTTCCATTAAATGCCGCAGCTGCAGTTGTAATTTTGGTAACCACGCGAGATGATAGAATTGCAATGAATATTCGTGCAGGGCATACCCATCAAGTTGATCTCATGTCAGCAGAGGTGGGGTGGGAGCTACTTTGGAAGAGCATGGGTATTGACGAAGAGAAAGAAGTGCAAAATCTGAGAAACACAGGGATTGAGATTGTTCGTAAATGTGGTTACCTCCCTCTTGCTATCAAAGTTACCGCTAGTGTTTTGGCAAGCAAAGACCATACAGAGAATGAGTGGAAAAAGATTTTGAGAATTTTTTTTGCTTCGTCCCACAGCAAACTTCCTAATGATATTGAAGGCGCTTTATATGTGAGCTATAATGAGTTACCACATCACCTGAAGCAGTGTTTCCTTTATTGCGCCTTGTATCCTGAAGATTCTACCATTGATCGTGATGATATCGTCAGGTTTTGGGTTGCTGAAGGCTTTGTACAGGAGCAAAAAGGCCAACTACTAGAAGACACAGCAGAAGGGTACTACTATGAGCTAATCCACCGCAATCTCCTCCAACCAAATGCTTTATATTTTGACCATAGTGAATGCAAAATGCATGACCTCGTAAGGCAGCTTGCTTGTTATTTATCAAGAGAAGAATGTTTTATTGGAGACCTTGAATCATTACGGGGTAGAAATATGTCAAAATTGAGACGCGTTACTGTTGTCACTAAAAAGGATATGTTAGTGCTACCTAGCATGGGGACGGAACATCTTAAAGTGAGGACTCTGAGAAAGCTTTATGCGGTCTCCCCAAGGAGTTGATCATTCACTTTTCAAGAAGCTTTTGCATCTTCGTGTTTTAGATCTGACTGGTTCATCTATACAGACCATTCCAAGATGCATTGGAAATTTGATCCATCTACGATTACTTGATCTTGATGATACAAAAATATCTTGTCTTCCGGAGTCCATTGGTTCTCTCATAAACCTTCAGATATTGAACTTGCAAAGGTGCAATGCTCTGCACAGCCTTTCTTCGGCGATCACTCAGTTGTATAACTTAAGGCGTCTTGGTCTTGTGGATACACCAATAAATCAGGTTCCAAAAGGGATAGGCAGATTGGAGTTCCTCAATGATTTAGAAGGATTTCCTATCGGTGATGGAAGCGATAATGCTAAAACACAAGATGGATGGGAGTTGGAAGAGTTGGGACAACTTTTACAGCTAAGACGGCTTGCTATGGTCAGATTGGAAAGAGCAGCTCCTAGTAGTACATATTCATTGCTAACAGACAAAGAGTATCTCAAAGTATTGCATCTATATTGCAGTGGACAAACTAATGAACCACACATAGAAAAATATGTTGACAATACTGAGAAGATTTTGAGCAGCTAAAGCCTCCACAAAGCCTGGAAGATCTAATTATTTATGGATTCTTTGGTCGGAGATATCCCACCTGGCTTTGTACTGACCATTTATCTTCACTGAAATTGTTGACCATCACAAATTGCAAATTCTGTATGCATCTTCCACCAATTGGGCAGCTATCCAACCTGAAATATCTTAAAATTATTGGAGCAACCGCAGTTACCAGGATCGGACCCGGAATTTTTGGCTTTAGCGGGGCTAATCCCAGATCCATGGATGCGGTTGCTGCTTTCCCCAAGCTCGAATCGTTGTTCATTTGGGATATGCCCAACTGGGAGGAGTGGTGCTTTGTAGAAGAAGAAGATACAACAGAAGCAGCAGCGGCAGCTACAGATGGGGGAGAGAATGGAGCTACTGAGCTGCAAGAAGGCATAGCCTCATCTCCAAGGATGCAGCAGCTGCCTCGTTTGAAGAGGTTGGAGCTTATGAACTGCCCCAAGCTGAGAGCTCTCCCACGACAGCTTGGACAGGAGGCCACCAACTTGGAGGTGCTCGAAATAAGAAGAGCAAGCTGCTTGAAAGTGGTGGAGGACCTTCCTTTCCTCTCTGAGAAACTTTTATCGAGGGATGTGTAGTGCTGGAGAGGGTCTCGACCTTCCTCAAGTGAGGGAGCTGTTTGTAAATGATTGCCTGGACTTGAGGTGCGTTGAGGGGTTGAGTAGCTTGCAGCAGCTGTGGCTGTATGAGGATGTGAAAGATTCATTGTGGGTGCCAGGGATTCAAGAGCAGCGTCGACTACTTCACGATGAAGATGTGGAGGTCTACGACTGGGTTTAGTGGATGCACAATTGTATGGCATCTGAAGACACGAGGTATGGCTTACATCTTATCGTCTTCGATTTACATTCTGCTCTGTTTTATCATAACATATGTGTCTTTAGTTTGTGTACATGTCTTGAGCTTACAAGAATCCGCTGTTGCTCGCATGCAGTACTACATTTCTATTTCAGTACTACATTTATGTTTGAAAGCTACAGTCACTTTTCTTTTGTCTTAATTACCTGATCTTAATTTTGCACTCTTGGAGCCTGAAGTTGATGTCTTGTTGGATTGCGTCTTTCATGCTGCGCTCTGTTGTACACAGCTAGGCCTATTTTCTTTCTCGGGTACATACTGATTATATTGCTAGCATCTGACAGCCTTAGGTTGAATAAACTTGTATACTTTTCATTATGTATTTCCATTAGTGCAGTCAATGAACTTTATGGCAGATGTGTTCTTCAACATGTATACCTTACATCTCAAGTGTTTTGTATTACCGTTTTGACTGAAGAGATTATACAGCTGCTCACTTACTAGTTGACATGTTTCATCCCTAAATTATATTTGCACAACAAACTGCCAAAGCCCTGATGTTTCTTAGTGTCTCACAATCACCCTCTTAAGGTCCTTAATATCCATGTCTGGACTCAACTCACAGCAAATTATGGCCACTCGGGACATTCATTTGTACAAAATGTGTTAAGGGTTCCATAGAATTTAGAGTTACCAAATAGCAACCCGTGTTGATGGGTCAGTTGGGAAACACTAGCCACTGCCATGCAAGTTTTTGAGCACTATCTATTAGACCTAAAGTTAACATCATTATATATAATCTCCATGGTTAGTTTGTTGTTCAACAAATGCACACGATTCTTATTATGTCGAGCATGCATATTTTTCATCTAGTGCATGTCAAAATAGGTGACATCTCTCTTTGTCGGTTTGACTTTTAAAGTAGTTTTGGACTTGGTTCTTCTATTTGCATATGATCTGATTATAGCTTTTCAAGTTTATTTACATATGTGATTTATGCTTCTTGTGTACTTGTTTATTTTGTAGGTTGTTAATTTCAAGGACTTGTTGAGCAGTAACTTGGTCAATGACTCGAGGTTGCAGTACTGATATTCTTCTGGAGGAAAACAAATACGCACAATAAAAGAGAAAAGGAAAATCCAAAAAATAAAAAACAAAAAGAGAGGGAAAACAAAAATTAAAAAAGAAGAGAGAAACGGAAAATCCAAACAGAAGGAAAACAAAAATCTCAAAAAAAGAGAAAAGAAGAAATTCAAAGAAAGAAAAGAGTGAATTTTTGTTTGTTTGTAATGTTTGGTTATTTTCTATGAAGACATATATGGACTTGTATATATATTTCTTTTCTTTCTCTTCTTTGGTTCTTTGATAGTGTAGGTAACTCCGCCTATGTCATAATAAGTGTAATACTTTGTTGCATACTCAGTTCCAAGCCTAGAAAATGGAGAAGGATTGTCACAATGTTGAAGATATACTCATAATCTTTTTAGCATTATCTAACAATTAGTCCAACCGCCTTATTCCTTGTGCTATTGTTTGAAATTGAGACACATTTCTATCAGGGCTAATTATGCTTAACAAGCACATTTCATCTAGTGCATGCCAAAATAGGTAAACATCTTTCTTTCAGAGTTCCAACCTTTTAAGTAGCCTTGGACCTGGTTCTTCTATATGTATATGACTTGATTACATCTTTCCAAATTTCTTTATATATGTGATTGTGCTTATTTTGTGTACTTGTTTGTTAGATAATGCTAAAATCACAAAAAAAAATGAAAGGAAAATCCAAAAAAATTGAAAAAAAGAGAAAAAGAATTTTAGAAAAATAAAAAGGAAATTCCAAACAAAGGAAAAATTCACAAAAACAGAGAAAAAGAAAATCCCAAAAATAGTAAATGAAAAGATATATGAAAAGAGTAAATATTTCTTTACTTTGTTTGTCTGTAACGCTCTGTTATTTTTATGGGAACATGTATGGATGTGTATATATTTTTTTCTTTGATAGAGTAGGTAACTCCGCCTCTGCCACATTCAGTGTAATATTTATGTTGTATAGCTAGTCTCTAGCCTGGAAAAAGGAGGAGAGACCAACCATCTCACAGCTTAGAAATATACCGAAATTAACCACTTGACATGGTCTTTTATCAGTGTCTTCCATTGTCTAGTTATATATATCAAAACGTCTATGTATATCAATATGCAGGAGGACAAACTTCTGAGTTCTGACATGAACAAAGATCACAGGAACTACGTATATGAATATGCAGCAACTTATAGTTTGTTGACATACATGGCAGAAACTTATTCCAGCTTGTTCCCCCGTCTTATCGACGTGTCCTAGCTGAATTTGAGTTGAGAAGTACAACTCAGACACAGTTTTATTGATCTTTCGGCGTCTGCATCACAGCCTAACTTAAGACTAAATAAATTAATTTCCAACGAGCACAACGACGTTACAGCCACTGCCACGCAGAGGCACGACAGGACATACTACGTAAGAGCTCCCGGTCGAGCAACCACATAAACGACGACGACGGTCATGGTGGCTCGGACTCCACCACCGCCACGGCACGAGATGAGATGCAATCCACACCACGTCCTCGATCGAGCAAAAACTACTTGCCAGCATGTTCTTCCTACAGAGCACCAGACTCATATGGTTGGCGAGTGATGAGAGCAGGGATGGATGAATGGATGAATAGAGTACGAGACTAGCAGTGGATGGAGGCGTTCAGCAAACTGGGTCATGGGTCACTCCCTGACCTGGGAATGATGACGCACCTTGACTGCATTTTAAAAAGCATCAGCAATTATTGTGTTCATGGATCTTTCTCCTGCTATGTGCTACTGTTTTAAAGATCAAGCTATCTATCCATGTATATCTTCCTGAGAAGCAGAAAATTCTTGCTCTCCATAACTCTGCTCGAAAAAGCATGATGGTGGTACTCCCGTTTATTAAACAGCTTGCCTGTACTCCGGATTGGCTCAGATGGGATGGTATGGCATTATGTCTTTTTAGATAATGAAGAGAAAACTCTTTCGATCTCTGCACCTAAGTGCACACAGCCCAAGATTTCAAGGTTTAAAGAGTTCATAGCGTTCAATAACGAGACAAAACTAGATTACAATAGAAATTTTTTACAGGAAAACATCAAGCCGAATCAAGCCGTCTAGTACACTGCCACCCATGCTAGATAAAAAGCTCTCGGGTAACTCACTCCATAGTATGGCAGCTCGTCAACATGTGTTCCTTGCGCCCTCCACAACAAAACTAGGTAGGATGGCCCACCCTTGCTTACAGTTTATCGTGTGGTTGATCTTTCTCATTGGTTCAAATATTGCTGCTCTGATGAATATCAGTAGAACCTACTTGCAAACTGAATGGTATATCCATTGAAGGAGACAGCAGTGTTGCTGATGGACGTATCATAAAGGAACAATTCTCCAGCATGTCTCTGTTTTTCAGTATTGGTATTGTGGAATCCCAAAAACTTCTATAAGCAAATGTAATAGCAAATAAACAGAACTTAGGCAAAGTTATCAAAATATAGAGGCATCTATTTCAATTGTTAAAGAAGAGAAGCAACACACCTAAATAATTTCTTTAGTAATAAACAGGTGAACACCCATATTACTAATTGAAACAGGTTTCCTCAGCTACACCACCATCTTTTTGACTGAACTACGGCAGGCCTTAGGCCAGCCTTGACCAATCTATTAAGTAATTAGACCGTAAAGGAGTGCACGAAATTAGGTACTCAGAAGTAGTAATCTTTCCCACCAAGTAATGAGTTTTTTTGGAGACAGCGGATCTAAAGACAAAAGGAAGGGATTCAACATCATTTTCTGATAACCAAGCCGTTCGGATATCTAATCGCAGTACATAACTATCTGAAACCTGCATAAGATGAGTATACAGAGATATTAGAATACTCGCAAAAAACTCAATTAGTGAATGAAGTATCATTTAATTCTCGGTCTCAACAACTTGTAAACAATTAGCAGACAAATGAATAATCGAAGGAATAATCAGTGAATAGAGTGAATGAAGAGAGAAACTAACTGTACATTAGAAGCCTATAGGTCAGAAAAAACTACATAAGAGAACTATGTGGCAGATTGAAATTCCATGGGCCATGAACTAAATTTTGAAGGACCTCAACCTATTTACTATTTTGGTCCAATGTTTAGCATTAATGGAGGTTTGCTTTGCAACTCAGTGTTTGTTTGGCGTATAAAGGAATATAAAATTAATAGTCTATTGCAATGCGAGACTATTTGTGAATAATTGTATTCTTCTGTGAGGTTATTTTTCCGTTGAGTTGCTTCCATGACGTACTAGTACTAGATAATTATTGGTGCACTGCCTCGTATACTCTCTTTTTTTTTCTTGAAAGAATCATGCTTACAAGCCACATGAAAAAAAGGAAAAAAGATAAGCAAAATTACAAGCATGTCCTTGAGCACAAGGCAAAGCAGCATCACCACGCATCCGTCGCTTCCTCCACGTGGCCGCTCCTCCGCTGGCCGGAGAAACAATTGCCGTCGTCGGCTAGCCGTCGCATCCGGCCGCCACCAGCAAGGAGGAGAAGCACCAAGATTTGTGGGCTTCCGCTTGACCCATCGCAAAGTGATCAAGAGGATGAAGATGTCGCCGGCATCAACCGGTCGACAACGAGACGCCCCTAGAACGAGCTGAGCAAACGACTGGTGCCAAGTCCAAGGACCACGAAGTGGAGGTTGAAATGGACATTGGCAACCATGGCAGATGTGCAGCGGCAAGACGCAGCTCCTCGTCGGCGCAAGGAATAAGCAAGAGCTTCATCGCCGGCCAAAGAAGAGACCGTCACCACAGATTGAAAAGGAACATATGCATCGGTCTCAAACTGCCTTGCTCCAGAAGCATGGCAGAGCAGAAGGGAAGCATCGGAGACGGTTTGCCGGGACAAACGATGAAGATTCCGCACGGGCAGACCAAGAAAACAGATAAACGAAGCAGGGGTATTTATTGATACCTCAGAAAGAGGGGGGATCGGCACTGAGGAGCGCCGCCGAACGAGAATCGAGCCAACACCATGGGTAGGAGGAGCTCAGGTCCAGCATAAAGCCCCCACCTCGAGTGAAGATCCCCTTCCCGGTCGCCTTGCCGTCAGCACGAACTGTCGTCAGGAACGGGGGATTAGGCCAGACGATTGGACCCCTAGGCTGCACACATCCTGCCTGGACTCCACCATCGCTACTCTCCTGCACTCCGGCCACCGTGGACAGAGCAAGCGAGAGGAGAAGATAGAAGAGCTCGAGTCTCAGATCTGGATTATTTAAGAGAAGAGAGAACCTAATAACATATAAGGTGGGTTTTCGGCCTCCCTCCCTCTCTTCTCCGGCACCGAAGCCACCGGAGGGAGGAGGGAAGGGGCCCGGAGCAGATTATGGAGACGTGGGTGGCAGAGGAGGAAGAAGGAGGAGGGCCTCAGCCCCTCCCTTTGAGCTCGGGGAGGCTGAGGTGAACCTCGAACCCTAACCCTGCGACGGCAGTGCCGAAGACGACTCACTCGGGATGAAGGTGGGGATGGCGGCACAGGAATCTTGGAGATCCTGTGCCGACCGTTCTATAGCAATTCCTGTAATTTGACCGAAATTGCGAATTATATTTGGTCGAGTGTTCTATAGCAATTCCTGTAATTTATCTCTATCACAATCATCGTTCCTTCCAGACGGCGTACGCACTACGCATCCCCTTTACTCGAGGAGCTCGGCGGCCGTCGTCGCGACGACCGGGGAAGGAGATCTCCGGTTTCTAGCGAGGCCGAACAAGAAAAAAAACGACGATTCTTTGCTTGGAAAGCAAATGTTGAGGAGGAGGCGGCAAACCAGACCTCGATTCTTGCTATTCCACTTCCATCGATCCCAAAAGTGAAGGTAAATGCTTGCTTCTTTGCTTATTGCCGCAGCATATGCATTACTTTCCTTCCTTTCTTTGGTAAAGATGGATTCGATCCTTTTTGTCTGTTTGGGAGAGAGGACTGGAATATTAGATTCAAGGGACAATAGGATATATGCCACTGCAAATAGGTCGAAATTCAGAAGTACCATTACTATTTGAGGCCTATTAGAAGTGCCATTAAATTTGACAATACTTAGATATATGTCATTACGAGCGTTTTAAACCATTTTCGGGGAAATACAGCCCCGTATCTCACACGTATCTATGGTTTGGACCAAAATGCCCTTGCTGACTTGTGTGACTCTGCCACATGGGCCCCGGTCCCACCTGTCATCTCTTTCTTCCCCAATCTTCTTTTCTTCCACCGGGTAATAGTCCCTTTTCTTTCTTCCCCATTGCTCCCATTGCCGCACCTCGGCTTTCTTCCCAAGTCCCGCCGGACCTCTCCTTCATCCGATCGCCTGAGCTCGCCCCGATACCGACAGACCTCGCCAAGGCCGGTGGTCGGTGTCCTCTTCCTGGAGCCTCCCCACCGGTGGCTGCTCCCGCCGCGTCATCTCGCCCCCGCCACCAAACCAAACGCCACAACCGAGCCTCCCCAAGCACTAGCTGCGTCCGCGCCGAGCTCCCCACCGGTGCCGCCCCGCTGGAGTCCTTCCCAACCGGCCAGAGCCCTGCAACAGCTGCCGCCCTCTCCAGCAAGCACCGCCGCCGGCGGCCTCCACCGCTCCGCCTCTGCCCTAGGCCGCCTGCGCGCCGCATCCACCCGCGCGCCTCGCAGCTCTCCTCTGCCTGCACGCACCTCCCACCTGGGCCGCTGCCTCTCCTTGCCTCGGCGCGCCGCCATCTGCGGGCCTCGCCGCCGGCGAGCCGTCTGGTCGCTACCGTCCTCTAGGGCCGCCTCCTCCTCTGCCCTGAGGCGCCTCTCCAAGCTCTCCATCGCCACCGCGGCCTCCTCTGCTGCCCAGGTCACCTCCCGTCTCCAGCGCCGCCGCTCCTTTGCTCCAATCGGGAGGCCGCCGGCCACCTCCATCTCCACCTCGCCTCCCCTTAGCTCCACTCGGCAGCGCCGCTCCCCGCCCGGCCTTCGCCGCCCCGCAGCTCCTTCCGGGTGCCTTCCTTCCGCTCGCCTCAGGATTTTTGATTTTTGATGCCAGCCCCTCCTCCCCAAGATGCACTACGTCCAGCCGTTCACCATCCCGTAGCTCGAGACGCTCCGGCGCCAGGCGATGAGCATCGTGGCGGCACGGCTGAGCAGGGCAGAGCCGCCGCTGCGCCGGGAGGTCGTGGAGCACATGCTGGACGCGGACTCGCACGTGTGGAGCAAGCGAGGAGCAAGGCCAACTTCTTCCGGGTCACGGCGCTACTGTCCGGCGCTGCCAGCACGGCGCGGTCAGCAGCGGTGATGTAGAGGGAGTTGGGTTGGTCTGAGGAAGAAGAAAGGAGGGGAAAGCTGCCATGTGGGCCCGAGACCAGAGGTAAGAGAGTAGGAGCTTTGTGGCTTTAGCAAAAAGGAGGGGAGGCTTTTTAGAGAAGAACAGCGGGGGCATTTTGGACCAAAACATAGATACGTGGGAGATACGGGGCTGTATTTCACTGAAAACATTTTAAAACGCTCGTAATGGCATATATCTAAGTATTGTCAAATTTTAATGGCACTTCTAATAGGCCTCAAATAGTAATGGTACTTCTGAATTTCGACCTATTTGCAGTGGCATATATCCTATTGTCCCTAGATTCAAAAACCTTCCTTTTGCCATAACACATCTCGAATCTAAGTAGCGTGCCATGCCATCAAACTGATTCTTTGACTTGGCATGCTCTGGTCGATAAGCCGATGCATTTTCCTGATTGAAACCTCTTGCTCACACAGAGTCTCTACGTTTCTGATGCAGTAACACAAGGCCCCCCTTTTTTACAGAGCTAAGAGCAAGTCCAGCAACTCCCCTAAATTTACCCGTGTATACTTCATTCCATCATAAATCGGTATGAATTTTTTCAGATGTTTTTGGAACTTATACGTGATTTTAAAAAATCGGGGAAAGTCATTTTAGATTTATTTAATTTGATTTTTTTACGCAGGTCACAAATATGCATATTATTTTATGAAAATTTACTTGTGTATACTTCATTCCATCATAAACCGGTATAAATTTTTTCAGATTTTTTTTGGAACTTATACGTGATTTTAAAAAATCGGGAAAAGTTATTTCAGATTTATTTTGAAATTTTCCCGGCCTGTCGCGGCCGACCGAAGCTGTCACGGCCCACGGGCGCGATAGGGCTGCTGTCGCGCCAGCCCAGCGTGACAGGAGCGTGTCGCGGCGCCGGGCGCGATAGCGGGCACGTGGCGCCTATCCAGCCCGTCGCGGAGTCAATTCTGTCTTTGCGTTCGTCGCCGGGCTAAAAATGGCATTGACCGTGGTCAGGGGGCTATTTGTGCCATTTTCCCTTTGCAAGGCTCTCCCACTATTGACGTGATGCAAGAACAGGGTGCTTCTATTTCTATAGGAACTGCTCTTTAGCTTCAACCATTCCTCTGTTTCTGCATCCATTCAGTTTATGATATGCTGTTGTCTGTGGTAAGCTCGATATATGATTCAGATTTCTTTCTCTTATCTTAATTTCTCCTAGTTCATGCCTGATTTGCATGTTTCTGATCATGCAGACGCATTGGATGTTTCTATCCCCTGCTGCTGCTTAAGAATCAAAGATGTCTGTCTATAAGTTTATATTCCCCCAATAGAATAAGTTTGTAGCTTCAATATCGTGGGATTACCGGAAGAATAGCGGCGATTTTATATTTCTAGCAAGTATTTGAGTTGTCCAAACTCTGAAAGGGACATGAAAGTACATTTAACTTTTTAAGCATGCACCTTTTTTTTTATCAGAGCCAATCAACTTTGTCTATGGTCTACAGTTCAACTCAAGGAATGGTTCATTTTAATTTTTTTATATCTGATAAAGCATAAAATTTTCATTTCTCAATCTTCCCACGTTTGTATCAACAGAATGCTCGTGGTGATTAACTGATAATTCTCTCTGCTCTCTTCTGCACGTTAATCGTTCCTCGTAGCAGTTAATCTTAGCATATTTTTGTCTCAGTGAGTCGAGCCCTGACATTAGCCATGGATTGATCAGCACAACAAACCGCTTCAGTAATTTGATTCCTACTAATTCTTGACAGTTAACTATGATGTCTGACTCAGAGTATTTCTGTTGCTATTAACCATGCAGTTCCTCTTATCCTTGGCTTCACGTGCGAGTTTATTCGGGCATCTCGTCCTGTATCTCTCCATGATGAGATATTGACTGCGTTAGACATCTCAGCTGACTTTTTTTTGTCTTTTCACCATCACTGTTTTGAGAGCTATATGACTCAAATCTTATTATTTTGTTTCTGCTTGTTTACTACATTCGTCGCCGTTATTTTGTTTCTCTCTACGTAATTTATCTATTTTTCTTGATATTGTGTGCATGCCTGGTGTAATGGTGTGACAATAATATGCTTTGCTTGACATTTCTTGCAGTTGCAGGCCACAGTGATGGTGACTGTGTTCGTGCAGTGATACTCTGTTCGTGCATGTGCTGGAGCTTGACTCACAAGTCAACAATCTTATCGCCTCGCGCTTGGCTTATTAACTGGTCCTGACAGTGATGATGTTGAAAAGGACAAATAAGCTTTATACTTTCACACTGCAAATGCTTGCAAGAATAAGAGGCTTTACCAGCAAGTGCTAGCTCTTTTCAGCCATTCCTCCGCTCTTTCTTGCTTTCTTTCTTTCCCGTGCATGATATGCTGCTACTGGCTGTGGTAAGCTCATACCCCAACGATCATTGATTGTGTTCCTCTTTTTTGTTCTCTCCTCATTTAATCAGCGTGTGCCTATGTTGCATGCAGTGATATAGGTAGCGGAAATTTCTTCAGGATCAGTTGTGTTCAGTTCTGTTTGCCCATCTGATTCATGTGATCCTCTCGAGGAGCTGAGACAAAAACTTCATCCTAGTAAAAATCCGTATTGCTCCTTGAAGGACTCTGCAAGAAGAGGATGCTTCACTAGAATTTGCCCATATTAAGGTACTTGCTCTAGTTCTGAGAGCTCTAATTTAGTTCTAATTCTTCTTGTTCTCTGCTGAAGCTGGGCCGTTCTAGTTGTAGCATTAGTCGAACCAATTCTTTTTCTCTTTAACACGAACAAGCATGAACTTCTCCGTCTCTTTTCCTTTTCCCCTTTCTGCAGGTATAGGAGTGTTGACTGTCAAACTTACAATCTTCTGCTATCTATGCTGCATCTCATGGTAAGACTTGCTAACCTTTTTTAGTTTTTTTTTCTTAACTTGATCTGAATAGGTGGCTTCCAAACTTTACCATAATGCCTGCCTAATAAGTTTGTTCACTTTTACTCGATCGTATCCACGGACCCATTGACAGTAGTTGGTAATTTATGTAGAGTCTGGACTGTCGATTACTTCAGATGCATGAGTTTAGAGGATATGTTTGAATAGTAACGATTATATATTGCTAGGAAGGGATCTAAAGAACGATTGTTTGGGCACTCAAGGAGTTTCAAAGTGCTAGCTTTGATGTGTATATAATACTCCCTCTGTTTCGAAACAGAAGGGTTTTTATGACTTTGCACGGTCTCTAATATGTAACTTTGACCATTACATTTTGGTCCTGATTACATCTGCATGCTGGTCCTGATTTATGCTCCTAACAATATAATACTACTCAACAGAAGAAATAGAAAAGTAAGCAATGACGTGCTTGCTCTGCTAGGGCCTTAGCTGTGAATCGGATTTTCCTATCCTCTGGATGCAACAAACCATGCTTGCTCGGTGTAGGTTCGTCGTTGCTTCTTGCTGTAGCATGGAGTCTAATTTCATTGTTTTTTTTGGGGAGGCGGGGACCGGGGGAGAACAGGTGAAGTCGCGGTCTACAGTTTTCCTTTGTTGATAAATCCGATAGAATTGTTTAATTTCTTCGCTTTCTTGCATAAACAGCGGCACCATTACCTACTACGGAGACTATTTTTTCTCTTTTGGTCTTATCATCATTATTATTCTGAGAAACATATGACTCAGTCTTATGATTGAGTAAATACAGGTAATCTAGGCGTTTTAATAATATCAACTTTGTTTTTTGGCATGCCTGATTATTGCTGTTTTGTTTAAGACGCCGCAGCAGGGAGCTGCTGGCTTTGCCCTCATGAGCAGGTTTTTTTTTCTCTGGAACAACCTAGTCCTGGGTACTTTTAAATTGTGCAACTCGCATACAGGATGAGCAAAGACTCAAGTAAAGAACGTGCACCAGCATGTTCTCATGGAATCTCAAGGTGGTCAGATCACGTTGCCAACTAATCTTAGCAATATTACTACACCTGCGTGCAGGACCTGATTAATACTCCTAAACAGTTGACGTTCGGTGCCAATAACTGGCCTTATATCTTGCTAATTAATGGTTACGTCAATCACATCAGAGCCAATGCCATCGTATGGGAAAATATTATCGGTGCAGCAACTTATTGGTCGCTCTGGAGAACTAGAAATGCTTCTTAGTTTTCAGTACTAAGAAGTGACTGATCGTAGTGGAGTCATTTTCTCTATTGTGCAGTGGATTGATCAACGGAAGATGTTGCAAAATCAGCGTCGATATGGGTTGATCGACAGACATCGGCCGTCCCGCAGCGATTAGATCTAGAAATAATCAAGTGAGAAAAAAAGACATCGATATTTGTTAATGAGGTTCAGCCGAAGCCTACATCTTTGGAACAGTTGTCGGGCGCAGCTCCACTTTAGTCCTAGGATTATCCCAATCGACATCCCGCTCTCCGAGGTTCGGCCGGTCTGACCGCCCTCCTAGGATTATCCCCGTCGACATCCCGCTTTCTGAGAGCCGGTTGATCTGATCGCCCTATAGGGCCGGTCAGACCGCCCTCTACGGGATGACTCCAACATATCCGAATTGGCTTGTTGTTACAATCAGCGGCACCCCCCCTATTTATGGGAGTCCGGCTTACAGATATTTCTAATTCAAACTCTACTAACTCTATCCGCTACTTTGACTCCAATTCTACTACGTAACTTACCCGTATACATATTTGACACTTTTCAACAATCTCCACCTTGACGAATATGATGCTCCACCAATGAAGTTATCATGCCCGAATCTCCGTGCTCTGTGGAATTGAGTCTTCTATTTGTAGCTCACTTACAGTCACCCGACAAGTCTGACTTGGCCTCAGACTTGTCGTCCTCCACTGCTAGGATGTTAGATTTAATTGGGCCTAGCCCTTTTAATTAACAATTAAATCAGGAAAAATCCAAAGGCCCATTCATGCGCACACAAGTGTATTCCTTTAGTCCCACATGGAGAGTTTAACTTGAGACTCATCAACTTATAAGGTGAAATGTTACTCTCCCCTTGTGGCATTAGAAGGGAATAACACAACGCGCGCGCTCACTCACTCGCCTCCCCGGGCAGGGCTCGGGCACGTGGCGCGAGCGTGAGCGCAGCCGTGGCGTGGCGTGGCTGGATGGTGTGGTCTTTTAGACTTCGGTGAGAATTATTTTTGTAACGGACGCATTACAAAATTAATTACGAAGTGCCTGTTCGTTTCATCTCCTGACAAGGAACTGAAACGAGTGCCCGTTCGCTTCCTCTCCCGACGGGGAGTTGAAGCACTTGGGCTTCCCTGACCAACAAACGCCACGTATGTTCTGTGCCTCTCTCTATTCGTAATAGCCTTAGGCTATGAGCTAGATACTAGCATGTCTAGGCTATTTGATGAAATTCTGACGATTAAGTACACTAGCATATGTAGCTTGATTGGAAATGCTTCTGTAGATATATTCGCTAGAATATTTATCATGTCGTATTTCGTGATTTTATGGATTAGTATAATTCAAAAATTGCTTAATATTCCAGCATAGGATTGTCACCCTTGGTTCTTCTTTAGTGACTCCATCTGAAAGAACATACCCTCTCAGCTTGTAAAGATTATTTATGATTCTCCTCCTCTTTATCACAGTCACTTTGTTTTTCTTGATTCTCATGGTTAGCTTGTCCTTGTCCACCTTGTAGACATACCCATAATCATGAAGAGACCCCCAACGAAATTAGATTCCTTTTGAACCTTGAGAGTGGATGCTCGCCATCACTAGTCTTGATTTTGTGTCATCTATCCCGACAACACAATGACCTGTCATCGTGTTGGTAGACCTTCCCAAATCACTTTGTACGTGCTGAGCCACTCCTTATTTGGTGTCACATGAAAGGAACTTGCTGAATCCAATATCCACACTGTTGTTGACTGATTATCTGAAAGCATGAGAACATCATAGATATCACCTTCATTGTCATCACCTGCCACAACCACATTGGCGTCTCCATCAGTGCTTTTTTTCATTGGACAATACCTCTTTTTATGCCTCCACTCCTTGCAATTATAGCACTGCGACACTTTCTTACCCTTTGACTTAGCCTTTGGACTTCTGGCCTCGTCCTTGTTTTGCTTCTTCCCATTATGGTCATACCTGACCAGCAACCCTTCAGCATGAGGAGCTTCTACTACAACATTCTTCTTCATGCACTGATCAAACACCATAAGTGCTGCAGGAATCTCCGCCACAGTGATGGTATCCTTGCCGTACGTCAGTGTAGTCACCATATGCTCACAGGAAGGAGGAAATAACACAAAAGAGCAATAGCCATGTCTTCATCATCAATTTTCACCTCTAGTCGAGCTAGATCCGTGATTACCTAATTGAAGATATTTATGTGCTCTGCAAGCTCTGACCCCTCCTGCATCTTCAACCCATACAATTTCTGCTTTAGGTACAGCTTGTTGGTTAGTGATTTGGACATAAATTGAGCCTCCAATTTCTCTCAGATTTTATTTGGCGAATTCAAGTCCATCACATGGTACATGACTTGATCTAATAGGCTCAGCCATATGATCCCGGTAGCCTTGACCTTTAGATCTTCCCAGTCATATTTGTGTGTCCTGGCAGGCTTCTCGGCATCTTTCTTGATCACCTTCAAGCAGCCTTGTTGTGCTATTAGATTTTTAACTCTGGTCTGCCATAGTGCAAAGTTCCCCGTACCATCAAACTTTGTCATCTCGCTGGAGTTCGACGCCATCAGCGCCCAGACCAGTTTAATCGGTTCCTCTGGCTAGTCTGACTTGTCTGACCCGGAGTTGCCCGACGACTCACTGCTGGCCTCCTCCTCCTCTGGCACGTCGGTCTGACCGGTCTCTGAGCCGATCTAACCGCTCTCCTTGGATGAAGAAGCCTCGATCGCCGGATCCTCCTCGCCATGGCCCGCCGTGGTGGACCTCCAGTCTGACTGCCTGTGGAGGCCGGTTTGACTACCTGTGGACTACCCGGTTTTAAGGTCGGATAAACCCTTGTGTTTACTGTATCGATCCCTGGATCAGTAGTCGATACACACAAGCACTTGATAACATAACCATGGCATACATCGTTTATTACAGACATCGACCATACTTGGTCTTTAGTTCTTACAAATCAGGCCTATTGGCCGAATTAAACAGCAGCGGAAAATAAATACGGTGGATAGCCCATCAGTATGCCGATCCACAGGCAACAGACTGGGGAGAAAACCCTACGCCTCGAAGTCGTTGTCGTTATCGCCAGACAGGTATTCCTCCTCTTCGTCTGGCCACATAACAAGCCAGGTGAGTACATTGAATGTACTCGCAAGCACTCCACCAGGGAGTTTAATACGGATATGACATGCTTGGAAATTATCAACAATATGGCTCTAACCTAGGTTTCATGTTGTGCGAGAAAGTAAGTTTGCATTGTAAATAAATACATAGATGTAAAAGCGATTTTATCGAAAACATCTCGGCGCGGCGAGATAAGGTACTGCTCAAAACACTCGCCCGATACAACGGGGAGTTCAGTTTTTGTGCTTTCCGATACGACGGCAAAGCACGGTACTACCCGGTTCCACAGGGAGACGCAGCTCGCCTCGTACTTACGGGGTTCCCAATCGCCCGGTTCCTCAGGTAGACGACGCTGACCTCGTACTTACGGGGATTCTAAGGTTTGCCCTACTGGTACGGGAAAACCCGACTTCACACCTCCCGATACGACGGGAACTTGGCAAACTGCCCTGCGAACACGACGGTTCGCGTCCTTAAACCCATAACCCAGAAACAGTTTTGGGGCTCAGAGAGCCAAAACTACTTTAGTGTGGCCCGACCAAGTTCGTCCATGACCGCGGACGCGGCTATTCGAATAGTTTTAACACTCTGCAGAGGTTGTACGGCGTTACCCACACGATGTAGTTCCCCCTGGGCATGCTGCGCACGCATGTGTCCAGAGTTTGTACAACGAGACTCTTCACCGCTGTGAACCCAGCCATGAACCCGTCAGAATAGACATGTCCCAAACCTAGCCCGAATCAGTACCCCTGCTACGAGGAGGTTGGTGTTCCATCTTTGTGGCGGGCGAAAACTCGGTATCCCCGGGTTTGCCCTCTTCGAAACGTACCCCACTCCATCTGCACTCTACTAACTGCCCACGGGTTCATGCTAGTCCAGGTCGGCTACTAGATCAAGTCCTTCCCACAAAGGACGTGTGGTCGTACGGTAAGACTTGGCCAAACGGCACTTAAGACAGGTCCTTAGGTGATCCGAGAAGGACTCCACACCACTCCCGTAAACGGGCAGCGAGAACCACGACGGGCCTTACCTCGCTCTTTTACATCTCCCTTCAAACACCCTTCATTACCAACCCGGATCGAAAACTTCTCCCTTTTTAGCTCGGTTCCACAGAACCATTTTCACGGTAGAATATCCCAACCCATGCATATCCTACCTTCCATGCACCTCTACAATCCGGACGCGACGGTCCGTTACGGGGTAATCACCCTCAGGAAATACTTGGGTATTTCATCCCTAATCTAAGAAAAACCTAGCTTTACTACTGCAGGGCTAAGCATATATATATATATATACATACACTATCCTAAGTTTCCGATAAGTTTTCGGGATACAATAGTCCTAGGGCGACAAGGATTACGGGGTCGGACTAGGGTTCCCTTATCATAGGTGATATCTATTCTACATAAAATACAGGGATAGAATATAGCATGCATGGTTCGAAAACAAAATAATATTTTGTAAAACTGGGATTCAACATGATCAATGGCGGAGAGCTTGCCTGGCAAGTCTTGGCTCGGTTCCGGACGCGGAGATGCTTCGGGTTCGTCCTGGTGCACGTACCTCACACCGTCAACTACACGTTCGAAAATACGTCGAATAAGAACCAAGGATCACAAGAACAACCGATAAAAGTAATCATGCGTGCATCAAGAGTTTCATGATGTTTCTAAAATGTCCTAACTCGCTCGGGTGGGGATTGGATGTGTATAAAGGTGCATGTATTCTTAGGGTTAGGGCTTTTTAGGGTTTCATGATGCCTTTACATCTATGACCTATGCAACACGTAGGTGGATGCCTACTCATGTGAGGGTGCTGGTTCCTAACATTCCTAGAAGGGTTCGACATGGTGGGGATAACCCTAAGACGAACGCATATATGCATATGCATGAAATGACGGGTATGAGTTCTAGGGTTTCGGCGATGAGCACTTGCTCCTAGGGTTTTAGAACTCATGTATTATGGATGAATGGGCTACTAGGGTATGCAATACTAAACCCTAACCTACTGGACATATGGGATGCATCATCTAATCAACTAAATCCGAAAAGGACATATCACTATATATGCATGCTTATGAACTAGGGTTTCACCGCTAAATCATCCTCTTCTAATCTCTAAACTAGGCATCATGAGTATGCAATGAACCTTAGAGCAAAACTCCTAAAATGCTCATGATCTCATGCTGGAACCTCCTAGAATTGAACACATATTCAAAAGGAATTCAAACACACGTTTTGAATTTGAGATAGCTACTGAACTAGGGCTGTACAGGGAGATACATTGAGATTCTCGAAAAATGTCCTATATAGAAAAGATGGGAAATTAAATTCTGGACAACTTTTAGTTGGAGAGTTTTCTAAGAATCGGGCCAGAATTGGGTGTATCGGCTGAACCAGAGAAGAACCGCACTGGACAGAGAGGAAAACCAGCCGATTTTAAATAAACAGGAGGGGGGTGACGTGGGGCAAAGCCGGCGCCGGCTTCCATAGACCTGACAGCGGGCCCGGCGGGGAGCTGGCCCACTTGGCGGTGGCTCGGCGGTGGCGTTCCGCTTTGGGGCTGCGGTCCTACCGGTCAGAGACACCGAGGAGAGAAGGGCGCGCACGGAAAAGAAACTCCGGCGAGGAATTGGGTTTCCGGCGAGAAATTAGGGTTCTGGTGGAGATCCGGCGAACTCGACGGCGAGAGATCGCCGCTGCTCTAGAGGGAGGGAGTAAAAACGAGCGACTGCTCTAGCTTCAGCGGATCATGGCGGTTCCATTTTCATGGTCGGGGAGTTCGCGTGTTTGCTGGACCTGGGAACTCGTCGCGGTCCAGAACAGAGCAGGCGGAGGCAACGGCGGCTGGAGGTTTCCGGTGGGCTTCGGCTGCAGGAAAAGTTTTGAGGAGGTGAGGGGAAGTCTCAAGAGGCTTAAAGAAGGAAAGGGAGGAAGAATTCTTCACTGGAGGTAGCTCAAGTTCACTCGGGACTGATGGCGGTCACTGATGGCCGTGGGAAATGGGAGGAGGATCAGGGCTGCTCAAGGAAAATGGGGGAATGGGGGGCTCCAGAGGGGAAAGATGAAAAGGATGCATTGTTTGGGAGTTCCCGCATGGCTCTTAAATAGCTGGTCATCTGAGCCGGCGAGTGATGGCCGCGGGGCCTTGCTGCTCCCGGCGATGAGAGGAGGTGGGGGCCGGGTCAACTTTGCGCAGTGCTGGGGAGTGGATGGAGAGTGACCGCGGAGCACAGGCGGAGCTGACCGGCGACGGCTTGACGACTGGCGCTGAGGGATGCCACTGCTCGGCATGGTCCTGCCGTGGGCGCGTCCAGTTCAAGTCAGGGGCTGTCCAGGTCGGCAAGGGCATGCGTTCTGGCTAGTTTTGACTTGGTGATTGGATGTCTGAGTGTGTCTGCGGCATTGCAATGACTCCAGAGAGGGTGAGGCTGCAAGAGTTTGCTCGAATTGAAGCTGGGGAAACTTGCCTCTGCCATGCCAATGTTGGTGAGAATTGACAGGGAGTTGAATACTGGAGCAAAGGTACTCTGCTGAGGGAGGAGAAGCAGTGGAGAGGGTTATTGGGGTGTGGTAAAGGAGCTAGAGTAGCCTGGTAGTAAAGGAGTAAGCTTTGGGCTAGGTTTTATCAGGAAAAGGTAAATGTGGCAAAGGTGTTCGATGAAGTTCCTGGCTGATTTCTGAATTGGAGGCATATATATTTTTGTATATCTGAGCTTCTGGTACTAAGATAAGTAATGTAGGATTTTCCCAGAATTTTCTGAGAAAGCAAAGGAGTAGTTGCAGTTCAAAGGAGGAATTTGTTTAAAATGGAATTTTGAATGCAACTCAAAAGTTTTGAACTGGACTCCCTAATTTTACTTTATAATTTGGTGAAGAATATATTCAAGGAGTTACTGGTAAAATTCTAGACATTTTGGAGGAATAAAAGTGCATGTGATAACACTTTCTTAATTTCTGAGGTGAGAAAACCTAATTGGGGTTTTGTACGGCAGAAGGGGTGTTTAGGGTTTTTGACGACGGCAGGGTCGTGGTAGGGTACAGGAGAGTTGGGGTTTGGGTTTTGGAGGTCGGGAACAAGAATGGACGAGTTGCCGCTAGGGTTAGGGTTTGAACGGGGCTCGAGCATATACAGCGTGTGAGCTCCGATTAGGGTTTAGGACGACGGATTGGATTTTAGGGGCTTCGGACGACGGCAAGACTATGGTAAGATGCGGGGGTGGTTAGGATTTGTTTCTGGAGTATCGGGAACAAATACCGGCGGGTTGCCACACAGGGTTAGGGTTTGGGTGGTGTCGGATGCATATATCGTGTGCGTGCCAATTAGGGTTTAGGTTTTATACGCCCCTGCGATTGTTCTTCATATAGTGGAGATTGCCAAGCGGATTAGGGAGTTCTGGAGATTTATTTGGAGGAGAGAGAAAAGGTGGCAAGGGGTATACACATACACAGATTAGGGATTTATGGCGTATGTGTGGACATTCGAAAAGATATCAGGGGGAAACAACACGAGGGATTACGGTGTGGGCTAGCACGGTAGCTGGTAAAGATGGATTGGTTATCTGGTAGGACGGACCAAGATATTTTGAGTTCCGGTAATATGGTAGAAGGGTAGAAAGTTAACTCGTAACTCGGTGATTTGGTAGGAGGGGCGAATAGGAATTAGATATTTTGCTGACATGGTAACACGGTGAAAAGGGTTATAATCATGGTAACGTAGTATTTAGGGTTTTACCATGCAGACGGTAAAAGGTGACATGAGCGGTAAGGGTGTAGAAAAGGGGTGCGGGTGTATATATACATATACATGGATTCGTATATATTCCGGTGAGGGGAATGGTAAGGTAACCGAAGGTGTGTTCCTGATCACGCGGTAGGAAGAGTTTTACCGAGGAGAGGGGTTTAGGGGTTGGAGTGTATGTGTCCATATACACTGGATTAATGCTGGCATATATGTGGTGGTACGCGGATGGTGGTGGCATGCGGCGACAGGTGAGCTGTGGTTAGGTTCAGGTCACCGCTGCATATGCATATACATGCATAAGGTTCGAAAGGGGAAGGAACAGGGAGAGCCGAAGATTAGGGTTTGCGTCGGTTAGACAAAGAAGAAGAGGGGAAAGGAAGGTGACCTGGGTTGCTGCGGCAAGGTTGGGCAGAGGTGGTGCTGTGGTGCGGCGGGGATTGGTGGCAGAAGTCTCGGGCTGCCGCGGTTGGTGGAAGTTCTGCCGCGGCGGAGGAAATGGTCAAAACGGGCTGTCGTGGCGGGGATTTGTTTGCCTTTGCTTGCCGTGGCAAGGGTTTTGGGAGAAAGCGGGAATGGACGGGGGTGCCTGTGTGCCGGGTTTCAGGTATGGTTAGGGACGGGGTGTCGAGCAGGTTTCGTATCCCTTGCCGGATGGAGTTCCGACAAGGTCGAGGCCAAGGGGAAACAGAGGTGGAGATGAGGGACTTTGGTCGGTTCACATTAGGCTTTTGGTAGGACAGGTTCCGACGCGATGCACTGCTAATCGGCATTACTGGCAAAAAGTTTTTGTTGACCCTGATTTTCAGGTTTCGAAAAATTGGGGTGTTACAAACCTACCCCCCTTAAAGGGAATCTCGTCCCCGAGATTTGGATGGAGAAGAGGAAACAGAGATCAGAGACAAGTCTATATGGCTTGCTGTAGCGAACGGCTCTTTGCTGGTTCGACGCAGATTCTCCTTCCATCATGAGCGTAGAAAAGAGGGGAAAATAGCTTAGAGATGAGAGGGAAAGTATGGGGGTTTTGGTGCTACACAGGAAAGAACACAACAAGGCGCGATAGCGCTTTTGCGGTTGGGGGCTACCCACCAAGAAGCAATGAAAACTCGAGAAAATCCATTACATTCATATGGATAGGTGCCTAAGGGCACTTATCCGATCATATATACATACAAGTGCCTGCGGCACGGGGCTATGCCCTAATATACAGTACAACAAAATACACGCTTTATAGGCTCCGGAAGGGTACTTCCTTAAGAGCCACGTTCTAGTCCACTTGGTTTACATCCAAGGGGGCAGGCTGGGATAGAATGACTCCGGCACGGTCATCGCCGTCCTCGGAGGGGTTGGGGGTGCTGTGAGGGGTGACCGGGACGTTTCCTGCGGCGTTGCGCGGCCCTGGAGGCTGCCGCATGCGCCGTGAACAGTCCCAAGTATCCCGATCGACTGGACGTGCGTGTGGCTGACGCCGTTGGCGACCGGTGCTCCGAGCAAGGGTGGATCCACCGGTGCTGTGGCGTTGGTAGACGAGGTGGTGGAGTCACGGGAGGCAATTAGAGCATGCAACTGGACGATGGTTTGCCGGGTCAGAATCAAGGAGTCGGCAAGCCGGATGAGCATGTCATGCTGGGCCTCGAGATAGCGGGTCAGGTGGATCACCGCTAGGTCGTGTCCTGCTTGGGTGCTGGCGAAGACGGCGTCTTCACCGATGGCACGGCGAGGGTAGTAGTGGAAGGCACGCCGGTCCACACTCGGTACCAAGTGGTGGAGGCGGGAGATGGCTTCCCAAGCGGCCATTAGGATGGCCATGTTGGGGGATGGCATGGATCTTCCGACGAACTGGAAATGCTGGGGCGCCCTGGGAGTCGGCTTGGTAGACGTGTACTTCCGCCCAGTACGAGTTGGCGATGTCGGCGGACTCCTCCTTGAAGACGTCGTACTCCGGTCGCTGAGTTGCTTTGAGGGCTCGCCGGGCGATGGTCCACAGGATATCTGTGAACCCTGGAAGATTTGCCGCGGTAGTCTCGAGATAGAGCGTACCGTTAGGCATGGTGTAACTGGGCAACGGTGGTAGAGAGTAAGGAGAGGGAAGCTAGAAGTGTTTCTGGTTTGGTTGCAAAGGCAGGTGAGGGTCGAAAAGATAGCTGGTTGGAGGGCTTTTTATAGCCGGGCAAGAAGCTTCTGGTTTCAAAAACAGGGAAGGACACCTGTCCAGCTTCAGGGGGACAGAGGGGTACTGTGGGCGCACGGCTCATTTAAGAGGCGCGGCGGAGGGATGAGATAGCTAGCGGCGTTCGCTGTTTGCAAATAGATACAGGGTTTGTTTTGAACATACTGGGCCTAGTCGGCCTTTTATTTAAGACAGGTGGGGCAGGGTACCACGCCTACTGGCGTGTCTTGCCGCACGTGATACAGTTAGAAGTACAGTACAAGTTCCTATGGACCACAGTCCATTACTATTACACAAGCAACGTCTACTTATTTAAAAACAGGGATACATGGCTCATTGCAATAGGTGCACTGAGCCCTAGCGGTCTAACTTGCGAGCTGCTCCTTGACCATATCTTCTGCTGGTCCTCTTCCATTCGAGTCTCCCTTCGAATCGTCCTTGTCTTCCGCGTCCTTTTGCTTCAGAAATTGGAGTAGGCTTGGGCGGTCCTTTGAGCGGCGCGGGAGGGTCCGGCTCTTGGGGTGAACTTCCGTCGATAGGCGCGGGTATTGCCACGGTGCCTCTTGAGTGGTGGCGGTGGTGGGTCTTCACTGACGACGTGGATGTCACCGGGGCTCGGGGCTTTTTCTTTGATGGCGGTGGTGGTGGTTTTCTGCAGCTGCGCCAGGGATAGCTTCCATTGCTCTCGCACATAATTCAGCTCGTCGCGAACTTCCTTTAGCTCGATGAGGGCCTGGTAGGTCAGGGTGTCTTGAGCTTCCACATATCGTGCCAGATTCACGATAGCGGGGTCGTCTTCCTGGTCTGCCGAAACGTATACTCGGACATTCTTCATGGCAGTGTGCTGTGGGAAGAATTGAGTAGCCCTATGGTGGCTAACTCAATAAGCTCGTTGCGTAGATGCGCAAGTGCCTGATATGCTGCTCTCTGGATGGCTTGGTCGGGTGCTCGGCTTCGGGGTCCGATGAACTTGAAGGTCTGGATATCTCCGTTCCGCTTACAGAAGATGATGACTCTAGCCCAATACACAGTTGATGCCTCGGTCATTTTCTGCTTGAAGACATAGTAATCTGGAGGAGACAGTCCTCCACATTGGGCGATGGCTTCACGCAACAGCTGCGGGAATCCTGGGGGTCTTGGCTGCAAAGGTTTCACCGACCTTCTCGATTGAACCCATCTATAAAATTTTCAAAACAAAGAGCCAAGGTGAGCAAGACTTGTTCCATGGTTCAGAAAATCTGGGGGAGGTAAGAGAGCACTAGAGGGGATGAGCAGATGGTCAAATTTCAGCAAAGGTGAGGATACCAGAGTTTTTATTTTTGAAAATAGTTTTTATAACCTAGACTCTAACTAACGGCCATGCTATCTAGGGTTTCCCTACAGTCAGCATGCTCTGATACCAAGCCTGTGGACTACCCGGTTTTAAGGCCGGATAAACCCTTGTGTTTACTGTATCGATCCCTGGATCAGTAGTCGATACACACAAGTCACTTGATAACATAACCATGCCATACATCGTTTATTACAGACATCGACCATACTTGGTCTTTAGATCTTACAAAACAGGCCTATTGGCCGAAACTAAACAGCAGCGGAAAATAAATACGGTGGATGAGCCCATCAGTATGCCGATCCACAGGCAACAGACTGGGGAGAAAACCCTACGCCTCGAAGTCGTTGTCGTTATCGCCGACTGGTATTCCTCCTCTTCGTCTGGCCACATAACAAGCCAGGTGAGTACATTGAATGTACTCGCAAGCACTCCACCAGGGAGTTTAATACGGATATGACATGCTTGGGAAATTATCAAGAACTTGGCTCTATCTAGGTTTCATGTTGTGCGAGAAAGTAAGTTTGCATTGTGAAATAAATACATAGATGTAAAAGCGATTTTATCAAAAACATCTCGGCGCAGCGAGATGAGGTATTGCTCAAAACACTCGCCCGATACAACGGGGAGTTCGGTTTTTGTGCTTTCCGATACGACGGCAAAGCACGGTACTGCCCGGTTCCACAGGGAGACGCAGCTCGCCTCGTACTTACGGGGTTCCCAATCACCCGGTTCCTCAGGTAGACGACGCTGACCTCGTACTTACGGGGATTCTAAGGTTTGCCCGAGTCCACGGGAAAACCCGACTTCACACCTCCCGATACGACGGGAACTTTGGCAAACTGCCCTGCGAACACGGCGGTTCGCGTCCTTAAACCCATAACCCAAAGATCCTTTTTGGGGCTCAGAGAGCCAAAACTACTTTAGTGTGGCCCGACCAAGTTCGTCCATGACCGCGGACGCGGCTATTCGAATAGTTTTAACACTCTGCAGAGGTTGTACGGCTTTACCCACACGATGTAGTTCCCCCTGGGCATGCTGCGCACGCATGTGTCCAGAGCTTTGTACAACGAGACTCTTCACCGCTGTGAACCCAGCCATGAACCCGTCAGAATAGACATGTCCCACACCTAGCTCGAATCAGTACCCCTGCTACGAGGAGGTATGGTTAGGGACGGGGTGTCGAGCAGGTTTCGTATCCCTTGCCGGATGGAGTTCCGACAAGGTCGAGGCCAAGGGGAAACAGAGGTGGAGATGAGGGACTTTGGTCGGTTCACATTAGGCTTTTGGTAGGACAGGTTCCGACGCGATGCACTGCTAATCGGCATCATTGGCAAAAAGTTTTTGTTGACCCTGATTTTCAGGTTTCGGAAAAATTGGGGTGTTACACTACCCGAGAGCCTCTGCCTTCGCTACCTTCAAAAACCGTGTACGTGACTTGCCGAAGACCTTGCTCTCACTATTTTCTGGCTAGAGGCTATGAATCTCTAAGCTCTTACTCCATAGCCCTCCCCTGCCCCTCTATTTAAATAAATCCCGGAGTCCTCCACCTACTCCAACTCGAACTCGAACGTCAAACCGGATTCTGATTCAAATTGGAATCCGACTCGAACTCCACCTCCACCTTCAATAAGACCCCTCGTGGCTTTCCCTACCCACCCACGTCCTCCGATTTGGCCTCCTCTTTCGCGTGCACACATTGTTGTAGATTGGTCCATGTCCTCATAAAATTGAAGCCATCGGGCCCCATCCGACACCTCAGTGTCTTGGACCCGGTCCTGCACGTTGCTGTGCACTAGAGCCCCTGGCCCTCCTCAACCCGATGAGATGTCGTGGCTCGCTCTCCGCCAAACGTTGCCTCTGCCAAAATTGCCAACTTGACCGGCCTTGGCCACTAGTGATGCTGCCACCTTGGCACCCCGGTCGACTTGGCCTCTCCACTTGTAGATTCATACACAGACACGTATGCAGCCGCCCTTGCTGACCATGCCCATACACGTCAACAAGCTTCCTCAGTCTCTATCGAGTTCCTCCATATTGCTTCAAGATCCTCCAACCTTGTGTTCTAGTACCACTTATTGCAAAATCAGCCCCGACGTGGGTTGATCTTAATGACGAACACTGGCCGTCCCGCAGCGGTTAGATCTAGAAGCAATCAAGTAAGGATAAAAGACACCGATATTTATTAACGAGGTTCAGTCGAAGCCTACATCCTCGGGGACGTTGTCAGGCGCACATCCCCTTTATTCCTAGATTATCCCTATCGACATCCGGCTCTCCAAGGGCCGGCCAGTTTGACCACCCTACAGGGCCGGTCAGACCGCCCTCTGCAGGACGACTAATATATCCGAATTGGCTTGTTGTTACAATCAGCGGCACCCCTTATTTATGGGAGCCTGGGTTACAGATGTTTCCAATTCAAACTCTACTAATCCTATCTGTTATTTCGACTCGAATTCTGCTACGTAACCGACACATCCACATATTCGACACTTTTCAACAAAAGATTACGGAGAGAGAGGGTGACTGAAGTGCGTTACTTGACAGGGTAGAGAGACTGGAGCATTTGGACATAGTGACTGAAGCTTTGCAAGTCTAACAGGTGGGCTCTGACAATTCGTTGAATACACAAAGATTGCTGGAAATTTTGTTTTTCTTTCTGTAGTCCTACCGTTAGGCAGGACATATTATTGTTCTCTTCTGTAGTTCTTCCTATTTTGTCATCTGTGAATTGTCTTTGTTGTTGTCCAATGTCCAGGCTTAATGTCTCATTTGGTCAGAAATGTTTGCCGACATAGGTGTTAGTTTTTACATATCTGTTTTTGTATTCGTCCTGTAAAAACTATTTTGTGGTTTATTTAAATGAAGCTGGGATAAAGTCTCTTGAATAAAAAAAAACTGAGGACATATGACTCGTCTTATGACTGAGTAAATTCAGGTAATAAGACATGTAAAAAGACTAACCTTTTCTTTTGTCATGCCTGAGTATTGCTGGTCTAACTAATTTGTTTAAGGGGAGTTGGTGGTGGCTTGTTGCTGCCATGGCAGATTTAAGTTTCACCAATTAACGTAGCCCCGGGAACTTTAAAATTGTGCAACTTGCATAGATGTTTAGCAGAGACAAATCACTCCAGCCCCTAGCAACAGCATGTAGTCTTAGGTTTCACATGTCCTGGTCTGTGGAATCTCGAGGTAGATAGATTAAACCTGACAACCATGCTTAGAAGTACTAAATTTATTCACAGATCCTAGTTAACTCACATCGATGCCAATAAGCAGCCAATGGGCAGCTCATTAATTTCTTTCACAAGACTCAACACCATTGCAGCGAGCCTTTGTAGACTGTGATGTTTAGGTTCCCAGCCATTCCTTTGCTGTTGCATTGCTCTGGTGTATGGTATGCTGTTGTTGGCTCTGGTAAGCTCCATGACACATTGGCATCAGGAGATCATCAAATAGTTGAAACTAGCTTGTGTTCCTTTTCTTCTGTTCAGTTAATCACCGTATGCCTGCTTTGCATGCAGCGTATTTGTCGTGTTGATAGCGTACATTCCTGTTGGCTCACTGATTGAAGTGATCCTGTGGAGTGTGGATGTAGGAAACTGTATTCAGTGGCTCTCCTTCAGCACTCTGATCAGTACCTCATCAATTGACCTGTACTCAGGTACATTTTCTCAATGTTCTGCATCTCTAATGCCGTGGTAACTATTCTTTTGTTTTCTTTCGAGCTATTGATCGAACCACCTTTCCTGTTCTTTTGCCCTATGTGCAGGTGTAGCAACGAGGACAATCTTTGGTTTTCTCTTAGTAGTTGACTGATAATCTCGTGCGCCTATCTATTCTAGATCACTGGTTTTCCAAATCAGTTACTTTTCAGATCCCTTAGGCTCTTGGTCTGTCGAGATCTTAAAAGAGACATGGATTGATCATCACAAGAAGACTGGGTTGTCAGGTAAGGATTGCACTTGTACTTCAGATTTTGCATCCTATTTTTCAGAGAACGTTGCACATCCTTTCATTAAGCGGAGAAGCAAGCATACATACAAGAGTTTGAGTTACATCCTTGCTCCATGATATTACTAGAGTGAAGTGTGAGAGATAAAATACAGTTACTGATCTAGAAAACTCATCATTTTTGTAAACTACACATATGGAGTTGAAGAGACAGGGACCTTAACCCTGGCGTACATTGGACGCCATATGAGGCACCAGGCGTCCATGTACCCTTTTCACCCCTAAATGGGCAGCCGGGATTTGACCCGGGGTGGGTGCCTACACACCTGCAAGACCCACTACCCAAGCTACGCTCGGTTGCTTGTTCCCCTTAATGCATATGGAGTTATAAAGGATTGCAAGTAACTTGATATTTATTCATCATACTTGATATCTTAACTTCTTCCAATCCATGCCCGAACCATTCTAATTGATTGAACCAGTTTTGTTTTAAGGAGCATGCTCTCCAGCTTTTCTTTCCTTTTTCCCATTTTACAGTTTTAAGGATCTGGGTTTTTCTCTTGGTGACTGAGGCATAATCTACCTATTTTTATAATACATTGGTTTCTCCAGCAGCTACTTTCATCTTGTTTGGGCAATTGGGCTCAGTCTGTGTTGATCTTAGCAATGTATTGATCATGGCAGCAAGCTGCTTCTACAAGATGGCTACTGTTGATTCTTATTATCAATCTTTTTTCCCCGCTGAAAGATTGGTTTTCTAAGGTAAGCATTGCTATTGAACCTAGATCCTGCATTCTTGTTTCTATGGTATTGCTAAAATGAAAATATGTCATCACTGCTACTAGGCTAGCATGTGAGAAAATCAGTTGCAGTTAGTGATCTAGAAGATGGATCTGACAAAGAAGAGCCAGAGCTCGAAAATTCATCTATGTTGTGATGATAGAATATACCTGAAGGAATATTAGAGTGGTTATGTATGTCGGATGCTAAGTAACTTTCCAATTGATGACAAACACCCAGTTGAGTAAAACAAACCAAAGAAACCACATTAGCCTATATAACTGAAATAGATGTTGAGCTGCAAACTCAAAAAGGATATGATGCTAACATCGTTATTTCCATGTGCCCTACTACTGAATACTGAACTTTTCAAGCAACATCATGGATCTTTTCTCTACAGTTTCGTGTACGCAAGTTCTCTAGACAAAGTACTGTCATGATATCTACTGTATTAACTCCTCATCCACATGGACATGCACTAGGCATGATTTACGAAGTACAATGTGTGAAAGTAATGAGCTGGGCACACCATTGTTTACTTTTAACATGTTTCCGTTCCTGTATACATAATAACAAGGTGCCCCGTTGTTCTAGACATGCATCCACCCTACTTAGTTATATACATGTCGTGCAAAAGCTATGGGCTAAAGTAAAGCCATCATTGGAGTTCCATAGCTTTAGATTGTTAACTTATTCAAAATGTAATTAGCAATTCAATAGTGATATCTGTTGATGTCTATTATGTCAGTACAAATTTAGTGCACATTGTCTCATTTTCGAGGTATGCTAACTCACCTGGCGCATTCATTTCCAGCCTGCAATTTTGTCATTCTCTGAAACAAGTCTCCTGGTGTTTTTGGTGGATTTCCCATGCTGAGTTTGTATGATGGCAACCATACTAGATTCTTTGCTTGGATCATGTGCCAAGAAGTTGCAAGAGATCATTACCGATGAGGCGATATTAATTCTAGGGGTAGAAGAAGAGCTCGCAAAACTGCAGGGAAGAATACCCCTAATACAGTGTTGTCTTGTTGATGCTGAGAGAAGGAGGACAGATGAGCCAGCGGTTAACATTTGGCTAGGTCAGCTGAGAGATGCAATGTATGATGTTGATGTCATCACAGACTTGGCTAGATTTAAAGGAAGCAAGCTACTGCCTGATCATCCTTCTTCATCATCAAGCAAATCAGCTGCATGCAGCGTACTTTCACTTTCCTCTTGCTTCTCAAATATTGGCACACGTCGTGAGGTTGCTGTCAAGATTAGAAGCCTCAACAAAAAGATAGAGAACATTTCCAAGGACATGATATTTTTCAAATTCGTGAGTACACAACCTGCAGCTGCTGATCAAGGTTCAACATCCAAACAGAGAAAAAGTGGCAATCTAGTGGAGCCTAATCTTGTGGGAAAGGAAACTTTACGTGCTTGCACAAAATTAGTTAAACAGGTGCTGGCACATAAAGAAAAGAAGGATTACAAGCTTGGTATTGTTGGAACTGGCGGGGTTGGAAAGACAACGCTAGCTCAAAAGATATATAATGACCACAAAATAAAAGGAAGCTTCAGCAGCCAAGTATGGATCTGCGTTTCTCAGGAGTACTCTGAAGTTGCTCTTTTGAAGGAAATATTACGGAACATTGGGGTACTCTATGGACAAGATGAAACTATTGGTGAGCTTAGCAGCAAGCTTGCAGCAGCCATTCGAGATAAAAGTTTCTTCCTTGTCTTGGATGATGTTTGGGAGCCTAAGGTGTGGGACAATTTACTGAGAACTCCATTAGATGCGGCCACTGGAGTAATTCTGGTAACAACTCGTTATGATACAGTTGCACAGGCAATTGGGGTGGAAGATGTGCATCGAGTTGATTTGATGTCACTAGACGTAGGATGGGAGCTGCTTTGGAAGAGTATGAATATTAATGAAGAAAAAGATGTGCAACACCTGCGGGATGTAGGGAAGGATATTGTTCGTAAATGTGGCGGACTTCCTCTCGCAATCAAGGTTACTTCTAGTGTTCTAAAAACTAAAGAGAAAAGTGAGAACGAGTGGAGAAAATTTACCAATGGAAGTGCTTGGTCTATGGTCAATCTTCCTACTGAGCTCAGAGGTGCTTTGTATTTGAGTTACGATGATCTACCATATATTCTGAAGCAGTGTTTCCTTTATTGTGCTACATATCCTGAAGATCATGTTCTTTACCGAGATGACCTGGTCAGGTTATGGGTTGCTGAAGGCTTTGTAGAGGAGCAACAAGGCCAACTACTAGAAGACACAGCAGAAGAGTACTACTATGAGCTAATCCACCGGAATCTTCTTCAACCAGATCCTTTAATTTTTGACAATACTGAATGCAAAATGCATGACCTTGTAAGGCAGCTTGCTTGTTATTTATCAAGGGAAGAATGTTTTGTTGGAGACCCTGAATCATTAGGGGCTCTCAATATGTCAGAAATACGACGCCTTACTGTAGTCACTAAGAAGGATACATTAGTGTTACCTTGCGTCTACAAGAGGGAAGTTAAGGTGAGGACTTTCCAAACTGATATGGAGCCACGAAAAGTTGAGGATATAATCTTCAAGATATTTCCCTATCTTCGTGTTTTGGAACTGGGTTGCTCGCTTGTACATTGCATTCCAGATTGCATTGGTAGTTTGATCCATCTACGCCTACTTGATCTTGATGAAACTGACATATCTTGTCTTCCAGAGTCCATTCGGTCTCTCATAAACCTTCAGATATTGAACTTGCAAAGGTGCAAGGCTCTTCGCTGCCTTCCTTCGGCGATCACTCAGTTGTGCAATTTAAGGCGTCTTGGTCTTAAAGATACACCAATTAATCAGGTTCCAAAAGGGATAGGCAGATTGAAATTCCTCAATGATTTAGAAGGATTTCCTATTGGCGGTGGAAGTGATAATGCTAAAACACAAGATGGATGGGAGTTGGAAGAGTTGGGACATCTCTCACAGCTAAGGCGGCTTGTTATGGTCAGATTGGAAAGAGTAGCTCCTAGCTGTACATATTCATTGCTAACAGACAAAGAGTATCTGAAAGTTTTGAATCTACAGTGCACAAAACGTACAGATGAACCATGTTCGGAAGAAGATATTAGCAATATTGAGAACATTTTTGAGCAGCTAATCCCTCCACAAAGCCTGGAAGATCTACTTATTAAGGGATTCTTTGGTCAGAGTTATCCCACCTGGCTTTGTACTAACCATCTATCTTCACTGAAATGGTTGACCCTCATAGATTGCAACTCCTGTGTGCATCTTCCACCAATTGGGCAGCTACCCAACTTGAGATATCTTCAAATTAATGGAGCAGCCACAGTTACGAGGATCGGACCTGAATTTCTTGGCTGTGGTGGGGATAATCCCAGATCCATGGATGCGGTTGCCGCTTTCCCCAAGCTCGAAGCGTTGGTCATCCAGGATATGCCCAACTGGGAGGAGTGGTGTTTTGTAGAAGATGAAGATGCAGCAACAGCAGTAGCAGCTACGGAAGGGGGAGAGGATGGATCTGCTGAGATTCAAAAAGGGGAAGCCTCGTCTCCACGGATGCTGCTGCTGCCATGCTTGAAGAGGTTGGATCTTGTCGGCTGCCCCAAGCTGAGGGCTCTCCCACGACAGCTTGGACAGGAGGCCACCAGCTTGGAAAGCATCCAAATAATAGGAGCAAGGTGCTTGAAGGTGGTGGAGGACCTCCCGTTCCTCTCTGAGGAGCTCCGAATCGAGGGATGTGAGGGCCTGGAGAGGGTCTCGAACGTTCCTCAATTGAGGGATATGTATATAAGTCGTTGCCCAGAGTTGAGGCGTGTGGACGGGTTGGGTGGTTTGCAGCAGCTGTGGTTGAAGGAGGGTATGCAGGAGATCTCTAAACTGTGGGTTCCAGGGCTTCAAGAGCAGCACCGGAAACTTCACGATGAAGACGTGGATGTCTACACGTGGCTGTGAAAAGCACCTAGTTAGATGGCAAAGAAGACACAGGGTATGAGCACTGTTTGAACATTTAGTTTTCTTATTCTGTATTAGTTATTTGCTCTGAAATGCACGCTCTGCCTTGCTAGATTGTGCATCAAATGCTCTGTTCTGCTATTTGCAATATTTTCTCTCTCGAGTGCACACCCATTATATTACTAGCATTTGATGGTCCTTTTATGTTGGATAGATTACTTTTCGTTATATATTCCCGTTAGTACAGCAGAGAACATTCTGCACCTTTTTTCTGAAGTTAAAGGCGGGCAATCTGCCATTTTCATTAAGTAGAGAAGAGTTATTCAAACAGGTAGCCCAAAAGAAAAATTAGAAAATTGTATTGTTCACTTTCACTGCCAACTCGCCTTGCACAAGGTCCTCTGTTTAAGTGACTTCCAAGACATAAAGAAACTCCCAAAAAGATTTTACGGCCGTGCTCTAACCACATCTCCCAAAGGACATACATGAGCACTCGTCCAAAGGACATACGTTTCTTCAACTTGTGCAGGCCTTACATCCTTTGGTGTTCTATATACTGATATTGACCGACAGAATTTATGCAGTTGCTCAATCACTAACTTTACCTCTTTCGTCCTTAAACTAGCAATTCAATGCAAACTACGAAGTCCTCCTATTACTTAGTTTTCTCACAATGGCCCTGTTAAGGTACTTACATATATCCATTCTAGGTGATGTTGACCTTATGCATCTGAAATGTTTAAACCTGATGTGACGCTTGTAAATATTCCAAATTAGCTTGAGTAGATGTCCACTTAGATGGCAGCGGATTGTAGGAATAAACTGTTGTATGTGACTATGGATACTTACTAGTTTCAAATTATTGCTCAACTAGTTGCTTCTCTGTTCCATCCTTGAACTAACAGGCATTACCAATCCCATCACTGTTACTTAAATTCTCCTAATTATCTTCTGAGAGTTCATAATATCTACATCTAAACCTGTTCTGCTTGTACGTACATGTATACACAATACTTGTGTGCCGTCAATAACTAACTGTGATCTAGTGCAAGACTTAACAGTCTGTAGCTACGCTCATGCCGAATGGCTGTATTTGTAGCAACTTGTTTGAGATTTTGTCAAAATAGTTACTTCAGAGTTACTAGATTTATATGCGGGTCAATGGTCAACCATATCCTAATCCTGAACTCATACACTGACACCATGTGCCAGTTGCAAGATGGGCTGGGTTAATAGATAAGGTCGAGAGATTCGCCAAACAAAATGTGTACAAGGGTGCTCTTCTACCGCTAGAGGTCGGTTAATTAGGAAACAGTCCTCTCTAGTCTCTACTATGTAAGTTGTAGATCAAACGGGCAACCTACTTATATCTACTTTTCATGGCTAAATTTCCAAGAAAAAGAAGAAAAATCTTCATGGCCATTTGTTGTCTCACAAATATATGTGCTAGTTATATTCAGCATGTATGGTCTCATGTAGGTAACATCTATCTTTCCTTTTAAATTTTGACTTTATATGTAGTCTCGAAACTAGGTCTTCTACTTTCATATGATCCGATTACAAGCTTTCCAAACACTCATATATTTGTAACTATGCTTATTTTGTGTGCTTGTTTAATTTGTAGGTTGTTAATTGCAAGATCTTGTGGAACTGGTGATTGACCCATGGGTGCAAAAACACTAGCTGCTGTCTGTTATTGGGAGGAAAAAATCGCAAAAAGAATGAGAAAATGAAAAATCCAAAAAAAATAAAAGAAGAAAAAATTCAAAAAAGGAAGAAAATCCAAAAAAGAGAGGAAAACGATCACAAAAAAAGAGGGAAAAGAAAATCCCAAAAAAGAGGTTATTCTTATGCATTGTATTTCCTTTTGTTTTTTTAGTAGGGTAGGTAACTCCGCCTATGTCACAACAAGTATAATACTTATGCTGCATAGCCAGTTCCAAGCCTGAAAAAAGGAGGAGGACCAACCATGTCACAACGTCGGAAGTGCACCGAGACGACGAAACCACTCAACATCTAGTGATCAATCCAATCGCCTTATTGCTCCTGTTGTTATTTGCTTCTTGAGACACATTTCAATCAGCTGTTAGGTCACGATGTTTATCAAAGATTGTCCACATATGAATTTGCCTAGAGTTGGAGATTGTGTACTCGTAAGCTTGTCCCTTGTTCCCTCTTACAAGTAGAGCGATAGGCCGGCAGCGATGAACCGTATGATCGATACTTGTGTACAGCAGGCTGGCGTGCTCTTCTTCTGGCTCACGTGGTGCCGTCCAATTCTGCCGTACGGTCGCGAGTGCATGTATTACGGGGTTTCGTCTCCCAAACAGTGGATGGAAATCTCCTGGGAATTCTCTCACCCAGCAGCCAGCCAAACAAACCCTTAATTTGGAGTGGCAGTGCAAACCTGAGTGTTCGATCTGTCGGGTCCATTTTGGCTGCAATACTTGATCTGTAAGTTCTACATGTTGGAATATGATGTTGCGATGCGTGGTGTACATCGTCAGTGGGTAAAGTATCGAATAGCGTCAGCACAACACCAATTATAGCTTCTATTCGGAGATGCATATCGCAAAACTGCAAAGAAAAGAAGGAAAACTATAAAAAGGGGAACCAACCATTGTATGTATAAAAAGGCCAACCAACCATTGTATTTGTATCTATAGAATGAAATGAAGGCACAACTATCATAATGGAAATTAACTATTACTGTCATGGATCAAGAGGGTATAAAAACTTAAAATCTGAAAATAAGTGGCACGAAAGGCATGCCAACTGATGCCTCATCAGTAAAAAAAACTGTGTGATTTAGTCTCGTATAGGTGTAAGGACATTCTTCATGTAAGATGGCCTAGAGGAAGAACCACCATAAAACATAGATGAATGCAGCTGCTTGCCGAAGAAGGGAACACATGCCTTGGCATGCAACGGAAGTGGTTCTGACACAACAGTTAGATCAACCATACAGCACACTGATATATCATATAGCCTGTATGGCATGGCTGAACATAATCAGCCATCATTTGGTTAGTTTAGGCAGCATCGGAGCAATAAAGGCAAGCATAGCATACCTTTGCTTTCTTGCCTACCAACAGTAACAACTAACAATGACATTAAAAGGAGATCTAGCTTCAAGAAAGCATTGTTCTCTGGACTATTAACGAAATTATTCTCCAGAGTCCAGACTATTAGTGAAGAGGCATGGGAATAGAAACAGTTCCAAGAAGCATGACATATGAAATGCCAAAGCACCAAGATGTCCATGTTGCTTACATTGATGAACAGCTATCAACTAATAACCATCCTTTCTTCTGCTTTTAGAAACTGAACAATGAAGAGATCACACAAGCAAGGATATAAGAATGCTTCAAAATTGAACAAAGAAGCAAGGAAGAAAAGGAAAATTCATTACAGAAACAACCAAATGAAATATGATCTAACTCCATTTTGCGGCTATTAATGTCCCTGATTCCTAAGGGCAGCTACAAAATAAAAGAAGCAACACATTTCACATAGCAAGATTTTCAATAACCTAAGCCCATCTTTCACACTGCAATTGCTGACCTCTTGTTATTTATCAAATTAAATTTGCTTTATTCAAAAAGGCTAGTCCAAACTGAACCAGAAGCAAATAAAAGGGACATTCATTACTGAAACAAACAACGAATATAATTAAAAACATCATTTGCAGTTACTACTCTTGATTCCAAATGATGTTAAGAATCATATTAGATTTGGTTCTGTCTAGAATGATCAAAGCCACACAAAAGGAATAGTATTTCCTGCACAACCAATCTACCTCAAAAAGGAAAGTTGATTACGACGGTCACTCCATAAGACAATCTTAATTCCATGACCACTAAAAATGATAGGAGGATATGGAGGTATTGCAAGGAATTGTCTGAAACTATTAATCAACAATAAATATACCAGATGTCGATGTATGGAATACGGGGTGCTCGAACAGCACTGAGATGAAAGAAGACGGGGTGTCGCCTCAGGTCAACTCGGCGCCACGACAAGGATTTACCCAGGTTCAGGCCCCCAGTGCGGGTAATGACCCTACGTCCTGCTTTGATGGTATTGATATGGGTGAAGTACACAGGCTGGGTACAAGGGAGAACCCGGCGAGTACAGAACTCGACAAGATTACAATGGTGGAACTCGGCGAGTAGGGAACTCGGCGAGATCGGATCTACAAATCTATGGCTTATTGGAAACCCTAGGCTGCTGGCGACGAGGCTACTCTTCCCAGCTTGATCCTTCCAAGGAGGTCTGGTCCCCTTTATATAGGCGAGGATGAGGGGGTCTCCTTCCTGATTATGAGTCCTCCTCCAATCCGAATAGGACTCCGCTCTTCGTGTAAGGCAGGGTTGCCTCCGATTTCCTTGCGCGTTACTTCTTTCCATGCCAAGTCGTTTGGGCCACGAACTTCTCCTCATGGGCTGCAGATCATCTACTGGACCGTAGACTTCGGCCCACCGGTAGTCGCACTACCCATCGTCAAGCCCCCCATTAGCATTTGCGAAGAAGTCGCTGAGAGGTTTGATCAACTCGAGTTAGGGGAAGTCTCACAACGGCTCGACTTGTTCAGGAGGTCAGCGCGTCCAGCCCTCGACTTTGCCTCGGACTTCCCGGAAGTCGCACCGTGAGTAGTCAAACCGCCCGGCGGATTCTCCGAATGGTGATGTCATGATGCCGTTACGGTCCCTCGAATCGCGTGAGACGTGGGGCACGCCGCCCGAGAAAAGCGCCCTTTAGGCGTTACCTTGTCAGGACATTTAATGCCGGTCATTTCACCTTCTACCACAGTCACTCTCTCCCCTGCCTCTTGCTCTTCCGGCGATCGTAGCGCTTCGTCTCCTCCGCTTTCCGCCGCCAGCCTTTGTCTCTTTTCCTCCGGCGGTCATCCTTCTCCCTGCTCCCATGACGGATTCGTCTGCTCCCCCGGAAGTGGCTGCGCCCCAGGCGGCGACGACCGCGGTAACCTCCGCGGCTCCTACCGTGACTCCCTCCGGTGACACCTCATCGGTTCCTTCATCGCTCATCGCTGGTGGGTCCTCTGCGACGGCGATAGCCGTGGCGGCGGTTCCGGAAGCGGCGGCCGCAGCCTCGGGGAGCGACGGAATGAGCGCTTGCCCCGGGCTTGCCCGTCTTCCGGTCACGCAGCTCACCACCGAGGGGCTGGTCCGGATGATCCGGGAGGGCGAAATCCCCAGCTCCATCGGCTACAAGCTGCCGGGCGATACAGGCGCGCCCTTTCTTCTGGACGAAGACATAGCGGTCTTCGTCGACTTCATCAAGTGCGGGTTCGGGCTTCCCATGTCCGAGTTCCTCCGCGACGTCCTTTCGTTCTACGAGATCGAGTTGGTAAACCTTCCTCCCAACTCGATTTTATTCCTTGCCGTGTTCGCCCATCTATGCGAAGCGTTTGTCGGGACCAAGCAGGACGTCGAGACCTTCCGATACTTCTACATCCTCAAGGCTTCTTCGAGGGGCCAACCCTACAGCGCCTGCCGGTTCTCGCTCCGAGAAGACGCGAAGGCGGTGTATCCCTCCCTTTTCGCCAAGGGACTCGTGGGGGAAATGGGCTGCCTTCTGGGTCTTCTGCTCCAAGTCGGCGCATGACCCGGCAACTCGGTGCGACGTCTCGGATGTTTGGGACTTGTGGAAGGAGCAGCCCCGCTTGACGCAGCGAATTCGAGCTGTCAAGGATCGCATCTACGAGTTGCGCCAGGGCTGGTCTCACTGCCGTCCATGTGGTCGGCGACTTCATCGCCCGTGGAATCGCTCCGCTCCAGGACCGCCCAACTCCACGGGTGGGAAGATGAACCCGGGCTAAAGCTGGCTGAAGAAAGTAAGGGTACTTCTCCCCTCGGTGCAGACACCTTTGCTGGTTTTTTGATTTGAAAATGATGAAATTGTGTTGTCTTGCAGGGTTGGTTCAGAGTCGTGTCAACGACTTGTTCAAGGCCGATCGCTCCGATGATGGGACTCGGCTCCTACCCTGGGAACTCCCGAGTTCATCCCGAACTCGAGTCATTGGCTTACGCGAGCGAGGAGACTCGCTCCGCTATCCTCAAGGTACGCCATTTCCGACTTTATCTTCCTCTGGTGACTTGTTGAAAGGTTACCGATTTGTTCCGATTTCGGTCTCCAGCGCCCTTTCCTGGGAGTCGGGTCCTGGGAAGGTGCCGGAATATATGTGGAGGAATCGTCCACCGTGGGGTCTGTTCGTCCCCGAAAGGATCCGGCCGACAAAGGCAAGAAGTCTGCTCCTGCTCCCGTCAAGAGAAAGTATGTATACAAGCGCCCCTCGAGTTCAACAATCTCGCAGGGGCCGGCCAAGAAGTCGGTGCCACCGAGTTCCGGGTAAGCCTCCATGTTTTTCAGTCGATCTCCGTTTTCTTCGAGTTCTTTCCTCAATAGCCATAAATCGGTTGCAGTTCGGCTTCGAGCCAACCCTTGTCCCCACTTCGATCGCCGAGTTCGGGCGCTCCGCGGATGACGGACGAACCGATCGACTTGGAGGTTGAAGTCGCTGAAGAGGGAGGGACCTCTCGAGCCGAACCTTCGGCGGAGGCTTCCATACGTCGGGCCATTCCCCTTCCAGCGCGGGCCTTTTGTTGGGGTTCCTCGGGACCTCGAAGCCGCGGCCGCGGGGGTGCGCGACCCTCATCTGACTGGGGTCGAGGCGGTCCCGCGTGCCACCGAGAATGAAGGGCTGAACCAATCACCCCGCACTGAGATTCACACCTACATGGACTACATCGGCCACTGGATGATGGTAAGTGTTTATACCGGCCGCCGTGCTTCTTATGTCGAGTTGAATCTCCTGACTTTCGTGTGTGTAATGACAGCGAGTCCTTCGTGCTTCTGATGCTCGAGAAGAAGTGATTCTGCAACGGGTTCGCGATGCGGAGGACGAGAACCGTCAACTTCGCGTGGCCTGCCTTAACCTTAAGTCGAAGCTGACGGAGATGACTCAGCGGGCGCGCGACGCCGAGGCCAGATCCGGGCAAGCCGGTGAACTCGAGGCCGTGAAGAAGGCCTTGGCCGCCTCAAACAGCGGGCGCGAGGTTCTGAAGAATGAGAACGCCGAGTTGAAGGGGAAGCTCGCCCAGGCTGCCCGCCAGGCCGAAGAGGCTGCCGCCGTCGCTAAGTCGAACTTCGAGCAGCTCGAGAGCCAGAAGGAAGAAGTCGCGCAGTTCCAAGAGCGCGCCCGAGTTCAAGCCGAGGCTGCCTTCGAAGCCTGTGGTTTGCTTGATCAAGTCATGGTGAGCACGGACTTCCGTAATCGCCCCGACTTGTCCAGGTACTCGACGGAGGAGGCTCCCACTGCGGTGGGGGAGTACAAGACTCGGGTTGCCACCTTCCTGACTTTTCTGAAGGAGGATGCTATTCTGCGCGCTCGTGGGATGGCCTCAGTGGCCATAGCCTATGCCATGGCCCTGGCTAAGGAAGCTGCGCCGAGTCTCCCCGCCGATCTCCTTCAGCGGGAGTTGAGCGCGTTCTCGCCTGAGGAGCCTGGGGCCGAAGACACCCGGGTGGATGTTTGGTCCGAGGCTGCGGAGAAGTTCGTTGTTGATGCCGGGTTTGACGCCATTGAAGAACCCGCTGCTGAGCCCGAAGCCGAGAGAAGTGACTCGGAAGATAATGCTGAATAGGCTGACTTGTCCGATGTTATGTAGAAAACTTTGACTCTGAATGCTGGTTGTGTCTGACATATTTTGTTATCTGTTCTGCCCTGAATGTGCTGTGTTCTTCCTTGTGTGATATGTGCGTCCCAGCCCCCGGCTGCTCGGGTGAGTTCTGATCGAGTTGTAAGGAACTCGGGCGGGCAGACTTAGAGGAAAATCGCGAAGTCCTAGCCCCCGGCTGTCTGATCGAGTTGTAAGGAACTCGGGCGGGCAGACTTAGAAGAAAATTGCGAAGTCCCAGCCCCCGGCTGTCTGATCGAGTTGTAAGGAACTCGGGCGGGCAGACTTAGAAGAAAATCGCGAAGTCCCAGCCCCCGGCTGTCTGATCGAGTTGTAAGGAAATCGGGCGGGCAGACTTAGAAGAAAATCGCGAAGTCCCAGCCCCCGGCTGTCTGATCGAGTTGTAAGGAACTCGGGCGGGCAGACTTAGAAGAAAATCGCGAAGTCCCAGCCCCCGGCTGTCTGACCGAGTTGTAAGGAACTCGGGCGGGCAGACTTAGAAGAAAATCGCGAAGTCCTAGCCCCCGGCTGTCTGATCGAGTTGTAAGGAACTCGGGCGGGCAGACTTAGAAGAAAATCGCGAAGTCCCAGCCCCCGCCTGTCTGATCGAGTTGTAAGGAACTCGGGCGGGCAGACTTAGGAGAAAATCACGAAGTCCCAGCCCCCGGCTGTCTGATCGAGTTGTAAGGAACTCGGGCGGGCAGACTTAGAAGAAAATCGCGAAGTCCTAGCCCCCGGCTGTCTGATCGAGTTGTAAGGAACTCGGGCGGGCAGACTTAGAAGAAAATCGCGAAGTCCCAGCCCCCGGCTGTCTGATCGAGTTGTAAGGAACTCGGGCGGGCAGACTTAGAAGAAAATCGCGAAGTCCTAGCCCCCGGCTGTGAGATTGTACCGGATGTCGGGAAGACGAAACGGGTTGTGGAACCCGCCGTGCCTATCCCGCGCAGATGCATGGTGCTTGTCCGTCGTAGCCAGTAGGAAGGGGTGAAAACATCGAGTCCATACCCATCTTCTTTCCCAAACTAGACATGCCTCGCCGGACCCGGGGGAATGCTCCGTTGAGAAATGGGTGGCAACTCCCTCCATCGGGTGGTATTCGGGGCGTTATGGCCTGTGTGCCTGTGTCGGGGACACTATGCGGCAAGGCCGGTGGACGGTTGACCGAACCCGGGGAGGCGAAACGGGTTGCGAGTTCGTGTACGTACCTCCCCCGGGCGCATATGTCAGACCCCAGATTCCATAACGGAGAGCTTTAGGAATAATCACCCGCTAAGTCGGAGCTTCAACCCCGACCTCAACTCTCCGGAATTAATCCCGAGAGGAGTAGAGTGATATGGCTTCGAATAGCCCGAGACGTCAACCCCAAAGCTTACTCCGGCAACTGATGCACTGAGCAGTAGGGCGATATAGTCTCCTCACTCTTTCCCACTGAGCCGGAGCATCAACCCCGACCTCGTCCCGGCAAATGAATGCACGGCTGGAGTAGGGTGATATAGCTCCCAACATCTCAGTGGAGAGTCGCTTCACAGGGGTGACTAAACTTAATAGCTCTACGATATAAAACCTGAAATCCGCCCTGCATCACGTACTTCAATCATACACGCATTGCACATGACACAGGGGAGAACAAACCAGTACCATCACAGAGACTCTACGACCGAAACTGTAATACTACTAGCTGTTCAGGAAATTTAACAACATATATATACACGCAAAAGCGCATTACACAGCGGAAGTTCAAGTTTGGCTGAGAAGCCTAAAGGTCGGGCCAAAATGGCGGCAGAACAAACCGAGCTGCCGAACCCAGGGCAGGACCACTGCCTGGGATCACCAGCGACTAGTCGATGTCGGCGTCTACCTCAACGTAGAAACCCTCCGCTGCCGGAGTGGTTTCCTCTGCACACAATTTATCAACGAATGCAAGGTGAGTACAAAATGTACTCCGCAAGACTTACAGGGGAAAATAATAATAGATGCATCAGGTATCAAAAAGGGCTATCTGTGGACTATTTTGCAGAAAGCTAATTTGTTCTTTCACAATACCTGTAAGTAGATTGAAATCCGTCTACTGGAATACTTTGCAAGGAGAGGAGCGAAAACTGCATAATGAACGCTAAGCAGAACATCGATCACACGAAACCCTCGATTCTTCCTCGACCACCAGGGAGGAAGCAATCGCTAAACCACATCCTTAAATTTGGCCAGTTTTAGATTAGGGTTATGCTTGTCTAATTCGACGCAGGTAATCACCAAGTTGTCCATAACCGCGGACACGGCTATTCGAATAGTTTAAACCCTGCAGGGGTGTACTTTTTTACCTACACGCATCGATCGACTCCTAATGCCAATGCAGTTTACACACTTTCACGAGGTGTGCTGGCGGAGGGGGATCGAACACGACCTTTACAATGTTTTTGACCTAGGTATGAGCCGCCCTAATGGGCTAATCCGCGAACGACAGTTCGGCCGATACTTCGGCGCGGTCCCACTAGTTGTGTCAGGTGATACATCCCCGGTCCCGGACCGTGTGTAACCCTCACTCCTATATTGTTGCACCACACCACCTCCTTGTTTTCCACGCACCCAAATCCATGAAAACGGCAAACTATGCGGCTCATCACCTAAATCTAGACAAATTATTCGGTCGGGGGTGGCCCATAACACCCGTGTAGTAGTACGCAAATCTTGGGTCAATGTACGCCAGAAACCGGTCCTTGTGGGATTAACGAGACAACCCACCATGCTCCCAGCATGGCCTCTCGTCGATGCCCGATCTGAGATTAGTCAAGTTTATTACCCACTGCCCGGTGAACAACCACCTAACCGCTAACCCATCCGGAGAATTGTGTTTTGTCTGCCATCCCAGGAATTACGACTTTTACGCAACTAAGCATGTCTAAGCATAAGTAGCTACGTAAATAACTCATCAATAGCAAGCAATCTTACTCTAAATAGATTAGGAGGGTCGGTGGTGTTGATTGGGCGACAAAGTAAGTCTTTATGCAGAGGATAGGGCTAACCTTAACATAAAATATAAGTTGATCGCATGCAATACGGATTTAAAAACAAATAGTAAGTTGCAAATAATGGGATATCCGCAATATGGTCAAAGGGGGCTGCTTGCCTTGCTGATCCGTTACAATGCCCTGATCCTGCTCAAAGTTACACTCGTCGAGATCGTCCGGTCCTATCGGAAGGAGCGACAACACCGAAACGAAACACACGAAACAATCAATACATCGTTGGAAAACATCGGCATGAGATGCAATGTATGCCATGAGCTAGAGGATTCGAAATAAACACTAACGCAACTGGAATCAGGTTAATCGGAGTCCGGACGCGCGAGATATCGCGATCCGACGACTTCCGGGGGTTCGGGGAAACCCTAAATGGAGTTTTTAATCAATTTTACTTTTCCTAGCATGCAAACATGGATGAACATGATGTAATTGAATAGTTCTCATTTTTCTGAACATTTTGATATATTATTTGCAATTTTCTGAGTTACGATGCATTTTCTGTGAATTTTACAAGGTTTAAATCATTTAAATCCCCTTTGTTGTATTTTTCTCAGAAAATAAAATCAGAAATACCAATATTACTCAGCCTAACCTAGCTTCAGAGTATGACAGTGGGCCCCCTTGGTCAATTTTGACCGAGCCAATGACATGGGGGACCCACCCGTCAGCTCCTTCCCTTTTCTTTTATTCTTTTTCTTTAATTTCCAGCCGTGGGACCTGGCTGTCAATGAGACATATTTAACTCAGCTCATTAAGTACACTGGTTCCCCATTAATGACCATCATTAAACTGTCAGATTAGCCATAAGTGTGTCCAAACTACAATCATTAGCAATAATGAACTGTATTAACTTTAGTTAACACTTAATATGTTAAAGAATGTGTCTTAGCCGGCTACTTATGTGGCATTAGCGCCCTAACTAACATAACTAACCAACCAAACTAACTAACTCATTAACTACTAACTAACTGAAAGTGCATCCACTCCCATGGAGCTTGGAAGGATGGCTATCTTGCCCCAGAGTTTGGTTTTGATGGTTATTGGCAATCCTCACCTGTGTCTAATATTTTGCAATGAGTGTGAACAGGGATTAGATGGACAGGTGAAAGCTGAAGTGAGACAACTGTTGATGATGAGCCCTAAAAAGAGCAAGGAACTGGGAAGGTCAGAAGGACCAGCTGAGCTAGGTTCCTGAGGCACAGTTGCGAGGAAGCCGAGGCTGTGCTCGAGGGCAAGCGAGGTGATGGTTGCTTGATGGAGTTCAAGGGCCGTTAATGCAAACTTGATAAGTCCTGGAGGAGCTAGGAAGCTGGTGGATCAGGACCAAGGGTTCTCTGTGCGTCTACAAGGGCAGTCATCTTCGGTGAAGAAGCTTGGAACCAGTGCCAAGGGTCTAAGCGAGCTGGTCAGGGACTTTGGCGAGGTCATTGCTCTCTGGTCAGTTGTAGGCTTATAGTGAGCCGGCCAGAGTTGTGCTCAGGTGCTGCCTGAGGCAACCGAGTCCACCTGAGTTTGGCATCTGAGACTCAGGTGGGTAGCTCAGCCGTGGCTAGTAGGTTACCAGAGGTGCACGTTAGCTGAGTCTCAGATAGGTTAGGTCTGGTGGCTCTTTGTCTGACGTGGCATGAGGGTAACGGCTAGCTGCCAGGGACCCTATAAATAGGGAACCTGGGGAGGTTTTCAACCTCGAACCTTTACCCAACCTTTGCCTCTAACCCGAAAGCAACCTGTTGAGAAAGAAAGAGCTCTAGGTCTCCAAGTGAGTGTTGCCTGCGTGCATCCATCGCGAGAGTGAGTTACTTAGTCCTTCAGGTGTAATCTTCGAGGTACTGGTTCCTCCAAGAGTGGGAGTGCTCTTGGAGTTGGTGAGCAAGCCAAGTCTTGTGTGGCTGCCACCAAGAGTCTGTGAGGGCGATTCGGGTCTGCCTGTCTTGCAGCAGCAAGATAAAAGGATTCCACACAAGAAAGGTACTCGAGGAAAGAGCACGTTTTGGTGCCGGCTGTGAGAACAGCTTCCTCAACGGAGACGTACTGCTTCGCAAGAAGTAGGAACTTCGGTAAAACAAATCATTGTGTGCTTTACTTTCTGTCTTGTGATCTGCTCTTACTTATTCTGATATCTATGTATGCTTAGATCACTAGAGCACCTTTATTTGTTGCACACTAACTGAGTTTCCTCACCTGAGACTCAGTTAGCTCCTGCTAAAGCTAGTACCTTTCCTGTTCACGTCATCTGATGCACTCACCTGACTCTCACACCTGAGACTCAGTTAGCTCTGAATATAACTTGCTCTACATCAGCTGAGTTTACTATCTGAGTGACTGGTGTTTATCTGATATATCTTGCTGAGTCTCAGTTACCTGCATCAGTTGCATATATTTTCTCTAGGATTGACCTATTTCCGAAAGAGAAACCCATTAGGTTTTTTAATTTCTAGAGCCGACCTATTCACCCCCCCTCTAGTCGACTCCTGAGATCCCTTTCACTAACCTAACTAATTAACCATCTAACTAACTTATGCCCTAACCGACCAACCAATGAACTAATCACTAACCTAACCACTAACTAATCTAACCTACTTAACTAACACTAACCCTAACCTAACCTACTAACACTGCTAACTGGCCGAGAGGCCACTGCTCAGCTGGACCGAGGTGGCGGTGCTACCGGCGAGGAGGAGGCGGGCAGAGGCTCACCGACGGCGAGGCTAGGGCGATGGGCGGCGCTCGGGGGCGAGGACGGCGGGGCGGGGCGGTGGAGCTGGGGATCCGGGGCGGCGGCGCTGCTGCCGGCTTACCGAGGGGAGGCACGGGCCCGGCTGGGGGGGCGTCGGGTGCGGCGACGAGCGGCGGCGGTGAGGCACTGGAGGGAGCTCGGGGCGGAGCAATCGGGGCCGGCGGCGAGAAGATGGCGGGGAGGGAGCTCCGGGTAGCGACCGGGGCGGCGTGGCGCCAAGCTCGGCAAGGGCTCGGGCTGGAGGAGCTCGGGCTCGAGCTTGGAGCGGCGCGGTGAGTGGGGCGGACGGCGACGGCGGGAGGGGGCTCAGCGGGGATCCGGGCGGAGCGGCGGAGGGAAGGGAGGCCGGCGGCGGGTGGAGATGGCGCACGGGGCGATGGTGCCGAGGGGAGCAGAGAGAGGGGGAGCCGGGCGGGGGAGCCGAGGGAAGGGGTTTTGAGGGGGCGGCCGGCCGAGGCCTGAGGTGGCGCGGCTGCTCAGGAGGCGTGCGCCACGCGGCGGCATGGGGGAAGCGGAGGTGGCGACCTGGGAGAGCAGAGGAGGAGGGAGAAGAAGAAGCAGGGGGGTGCGGGGCGGGCCAGATGGGCCGCGCGGGGAGGGAATGGGCCAAGGGAAGGGGGCCCGGCCGGGGGGGGAAGGGTAGAGTTAGGTTTTCTAATTTTTCATTTTCTGTTTTCTTTCTCTTCTAATTTCTTTTCTAGTTCTCCAATGATTCCCAAAATTTATTTGAAACATTTCTAACTTAATTCCAAATCTAACATTGATTATCCAACATATTGCCCACTAACCTTATAAGCAAATAAGGCATCACTTAGATTATATTTTTGAAATTCTTTTGCTCGAGAGATTTTACCCCCAAATCTAAAATTCCTTCTAACCCTCATATGTGAATTAGGGTTTACTTCCTCAGGGATTTGAACAAATCAAACTTCTTCTCATTTTTAAATTCATGCATGCATGCCATGATGCACAACCAAAAGGAAATTAACTTGGGGATGTTACAGCATACGGGGCGACCATCACGGTACCGTGCTCGAGTAAGCGGAACGAGGCGCAAACTCGTCGTCGACGCTTCTCTTGTGAGCACATATTGCTTGGTGGGGTGGAACATAAAAATATCGAAAAAGTGTTATTGAAAATATGCTACGGTTTACATGCCGGACGGTCGGGGATATACTCCCTGGGGTGTGCTTACACAAAGTACTTGCATAGTTGGTCGATGTTCCATGTGTTACGCAGGGTGGAACCATTCTCGGCCAGTTTGAAGGCGCCTGGTCGTGGGTTAGCCACAATAGTGTACGGTCCTTCCCATTTCGGGGATAACTTGTTCTGATGTTGAGTCGTCTGGACTCGTCGTAGGACTAGGTCGCCAACTTTCAAGTTGCGCGGCTTGACTTGCCGTTCGTGGTATCGGCGTAAGTCTTGCTGATACTTGGCCGCCCGGAGATGTGCGCAATCACGTTGTTCTTCTAGGAAGTTGAGGTCGTCAGTGCGGTGATCGGCCATTCGATCCTCGGAATGGTGGGCCACTCGGGGTGACTTGTACTTCAACTTGCATGGCAGTACGGCTTCGGCGCCGTAGACCAGGAAGAAAGGAGTGTCTCCTGTTGCTCGGCTGGCTGTAGTCCGAAGTGCCCAGAGGACGTTCGGTAACTCGGTTACCCATGACTTGGCGTGGCGCTGGAGTGAGTCGTAGACTCGTTTCTTCATGCCAGTGAGGATGAGGCCGTTGGTGCGTTCGACTTGTCCGTTAGTCTTAGGATGTGCCACCGAGGCGTAGCTAATAGTAGTGCCGTAGGACTCGCAGAATGTGATGAAGTCAGCGGAGGCGAATTGCGGGCCATTGTCAGTGATAATTCGGCTGGGTACGCCAAACCTGGTGAAGATATTACGCTGCATGAACTTTTGAGCGGCGGCTGTTGTGATTCCGGAGAGGGGCTCGGCGTCCATCCATTTGGTAAATGTGTCGATGGCGACGATCAAGTACTTGTGGCCTCCGCGGCCGGGTGGAAAAGGTCCGAGAAGGTCTAACCCCCAAGTCGAGAAAGGCCAAGATAATGGTATTGCCTGGAGGGAGTAGGCGGGTTGATGTACCCGACGCTGATGGAACTGGCAAGCCTCGCATTTCTGAACCAAGTCGGCGGCATCGCGCAAGGCCGTTGGCCAGTAGAACCCTTGGCGGAAAGCCTTACCGACTAGTGTATGGTGTGCTGAATGTGCTCCGCAGAGGCCACTGTGTATCTCTGCCAGCAGATGCTTGCCGTCTTGAATGGGGATGCATTTCATGAGGACGCCGAGGGTGCCCCGGCGGTAAAGTTCGCCTGCGATGAGTGTATATTTCATGGCTTTGCGGGATATTTTTTCGGCTTGTTCTTCCTCCTCGGGTGGAACTTTGTCGAGTAGATATTGCCGTATAGGAGCTCTCCAATCCGTGACGGGATCGAGTTGTGCGACGACTTCGCCCGCTACTCCTCTGGGAGCGTCGAGTTGGGAACCGGGCGCTCGGTCATAACTCTCCTGATTCGTAGGAGTCGCGGTCTCACTATTTGGGATCTGAACGGAGGGTTTAGAGAGTTGCTCCACGAAAGTGGCGGCCGGAGGGGGCGATCGACTTGAAGCACATCGGGCCAAGGCGTCGGCGACATGGTTATCGCGGCGAGGTAGGTAATGAAACTCCAGCCCATGAAATTTTTTCTCCCATGTTCGAACCTCTGCCAAGTATGCTGCCATAATCGGGTTGGTGGCCTGGTAGTCTTTGCTTGCTTGTCGGACAACGAGCTGCGAGTCCCCTTTGACACTTAAATATCGGATGCCCAATGCTGCCGCAATACGTAACCCTGCGAGAAGTCCTTCGTACTCGGCTTCATTGTTTGTAGCTCGAAAGTGTAACTGAATGGCGTATTGAAGGGTTTCACCGGAAGGAGCAGTAATCACGATGCCGGACCCGGAGCCGGTTAGTGTGAGGGAGCCATCGAAGTGTAATGTCCATACTTTGTCATTGTAGTCGGTAATCTCCGGGCTGAAGTCGGGGGTTGTCCACTCGACGACAAAGTCGGCCAGAGCCTGTGACTTAATGGATGTACGGGGAGTAAACTCGAGGTCGTACGCGCCCAACTCGGAGACCCACTGAGCCACGCGCCCCGAGATCTCCCTGTTTTTGGTAATCGGGCCAAGCGGGTAGATGGAGGGGATAATTATCTTGTGGGCCTGGAAGTAGTGCTTCAATTTGCGAGAACTCAGAAGAACCGTGTAGAGTAATTTCTGGATATCCGGGTAGCGCTCTTTGGGTCCATGTAAGACTTCGCTGATGTAGTAGACTGGTCGTTGGATTTTTTCGGGTCGACCGAGTTCATCTCGTTCGACCACGAGTACTGCGCTGACCGCTCTAGGACTGCATGCGACATACAGTAGTAGAGTTTCTTCGGGTTCTGGTGGGACGAGTACCGGAGGGCTCGTCAAATATGTCTTGAGTGCCTGGAAGGCCTGCTCGGCTTCAGCGGACCAGGTAAATCCTTTGTGCTGCCTAAGCAATTTGAAGAAGGGGAGCCCCTTGTCCCCTAGCCGGGAGATAAATCTGCTGAGAGCTACCATGGATCCTGCCAACCTTTGCACCTGGTTGGTAGTGGTTGGAGACTTCATTTTGAGAATAGCGTCAATCTTCTTTGGGTTGGCCTCGATGCCCCGCTGCGAAACCATGAAGCCTAAGATTTTGCCTGACTCGACGCCGAAGACACATTTTTCTGGGTTCAGCATGATTTTGTTTGACCGAAGGTTGTTGAAGGTCTCGGACAAGTCGGTGAGGAGGTCGGACTCGGTCTTCGACTTGATGACCAGATCGTCTATGTAGACTTCCATGTTGCGTCCGATCTGAGATGCGAAAGCCGTCTGCATCGTGCGCTGATAGGTGCAACCTGCGTTCTTTAACCCGAATGGCATTGTTTTGTAACAGAAGGTCCCATATGGAGTAATAAAGCCCGTGTGCGGGACATCGGATTCATGCATGCGGATTTGATGGTATCCGGAATACGCGTCGAGTAGGCACAAGAAAACGCAGCCTGAAGTCGAGTCCACGATTTGATCTATTCGAGGAAGGGGAAAGTTATCTTTTGGGCATGCTTTGTTGAGGTCGGTGTAGTCGATACACATCCTCATCTGTCCATTCTCCTTTCTTGCAAGAACCGAGTTGGCTAACCATGTTGGATATTGGATTGGTGTGATGAAGTTGGCCTCCGTTAATTTTTTGAGCTCTGCCTCAATGACTTTGCGTTGCTCGGGACTGAATGGTCGCAGCTTTTGCTTAACCGGCTTGACCGTCGGATCGAGGCCCAATTTGTGCTCAGCCACTTCCCTTGGGATTCCGGGCATATCGGATGCCTTCCATGCGAAGACCTCCGAGTTCGCCCGAAGGAAAGTGGTGAGCGCGAGTTCCTATTTGGGGTCCAGGGAGGACCCGATCTTGAGCGTGCGGTCGGGTTCATCTTCTCGGAGAAGGATGCGCTTGATCTCGCTGTGAGGCTGAACCGATAACTTGGGCTTTGACTTGGCCGACTCCCAGTCAGGTATGGGGGGTGGTGGGAGTTCCGCGTTGTTGCTGGTGTTATCTTGTCGAGCAGTGAGGCCATAACTCTGCATATCGCACTCCACCGCAGTGGGTAAAGATCCTTTGACGGTGATAACGCCATTTGGTGCAGGGATTTTCATGATAGGGTAGGCATAGTGTGGGACCGCCATGAACTGCACGAGTTGCGGCCGGCCTAAGATGGCGTTGTAAACCATGTCGAAGTCGATGACTTCAAAAATGCATTCTTCTGTTCTGAAATTATCGCGAGTTCCAAATGTCAGTGGCAGTGTGATCTGGCCCACCGGATCATGCTTCAACCCGGGTACTATGCCGTAGAATCGCTTGACTATCGGCTTAATGCTCGAACGGGGGACCTGCATCTTGTCGAGCGTGGAAAGAGGTATGAGGCTGAAAGAACTCCCACCGTCGATTAAGACCTTGTGCAACACAATGTTCCGAACTCGAGGGGAAACGATCAACGGGTATCTCCCTGGGTACGGACAATTATTGGGGCAGTCACTCTCGTCGAACATGATCGGGATCTTGGCCCATCTCATCTTGGACGACGCCGGGCGCGGGTGAACCGCCAGGACGTCCCTGGATATCTGCTTGGCGTGCCGTTTAGAGTCGTATGTTGCTGATCCTCCCCACATGTGATTGACGTGGACATCTTCCTCTCCCGGGTATACGTCCCTCGCGTTATCGTTGGGAGCTCTGGGTGGCTCTTCCTGGACTCGGGGCTTGTGCTTAGCGGCCGACTCGACCGCGGATTCTTCGTTTAGTATATTCAAAAGTTCACGACATCTGGCTTGGCCATGGGATCCGCTGCGGTGGTACTTGCACCAATTTTGGCGGGTACGTTGTTCTTCGGGTATCCAATTTTCATCTAAGAGTTCACCCACCGAGTTCCTTTTCAGCTTCGGCTTCCATTGCTTACGGTCACCGCGGTACTCTGGCGGATTTTTATCCTGGAACCCGGCAAGGACACCGTCGGTGGGTGGGCGACTTCTTCCTGGTTACCGACTTGTCCTAGGAGAATGCCTGGTATCTCTCCTCGGAGAACGCCTGTGCTTGTCCCTGTCACTGGATCGATGAAGTCCCCGGTCCAGCTCGATGTTGTGTAATCGTTGGTCTTCATAATTCGCCCGAACTCGGAGGATCTCCATGAGCTCCGCCGTGTTACGGGGTTGAGCGGTATACATGTGATCTAGGCACTGTTCATCACGTACCGCAGCCTGGAAAGTCTCCAGGATTTCGGTGAAGGAGAGGCCTGGCACGACATTGACTTTACTCTTGAACCTGGTAACGAAATCGCGGAGGCCTTCATCTCGACCCTGGCGTATGCGTTTAAACTCAGATCTGAGAGTATACGCGTCTCGGGTTGTAGAAAAACTCTTTATGAAGATGTCCTGGAATTGTGCCCAACTGCGGATGGAGCCCTCTGGGAGATTTTGAATCCAAGTCGCCGCGTCATCGACTAGGCAAATTGGCAAGAGATTTGCCATGCATGTTGTGTCGCCTCCAGATGTCAGGATATCTTGAGTAAATCTGATGAGGAACTCTCTGGGATCACTTTTACCATTGTACTCGAGATTTTTGCCGGAACGTACGTGTCTCGGGATGCGGATGCGGCGCAGTCGAGATGATAAAGCGGGACACCCCGTTATTACGCCTGGGGCGAAGTCGTCGTCTTCGGATGAACAATCGCTCTGAGAGTGTTGTTGCTGATCTCCTCGTTCTCGGGAGCGCTGAAGATGGCGATCGTGATGTCGATGGCGTCGGTGGTCCCCCTTCGGGTTGTCTTGATCCGAAGGTCCCGACTAGCTTCTCCGAGCGTGGTCGCGACGAGGCGATCGCGAGCATTCACGTCCCTCGCGGGAAGGGTCTCTATGACGTTGGTTCTGATCAGGGTTATCGAGTACCCTGTTGTCCTGGCAGGCGGCTTCCGCTTCGCACTGGACGTCGGCCAGGGCCTGCTCGTGCTCCTCGAAGAGCTGGCGAGTTGCATCGTTAAAATGCTCGGAGAGCGCTTGCTTGACTTGTGCGGCTAGAACTCGGGAACGAGCTACTTTCTTCGCGGCTTCTGAAGTCGGGGCTTTTGAAGAGGAAGCATTGGTATCGATGACTCTCGGAGGAGTGCCTTCTCCAATAACGTACACGTGTGGGAAGTCGAAGTTAAACCCCCGGGGGGTTGATATTTCAAGGGGATCTCCATCTGGCTCATTGGACCCCTGGCTGCTGCATGGAGATGCCCGCCGCAAGCTTCCATGCCCACAGCGAGGATTGCGTTTGGACTTCTTGATATCCAGGTAGCGGCGCAGGTCCGTTGGATGCAACTCGGGAGTAGTTGGTTGACGTGGACAGTGGCAAAGCCTCCTGCTTTGGTGATCATGTTCCTTTGGAACGCGCGAATACCACCTGTCTTGACGTCCATGAATATGTGGAGCAAACTGGTGTGGAGTCATTTGATGATCTGGTGTTTTCAGGCAAAATTTGCGGCAACTGGTCGCGGGGTGGCGGTCGAGGCGACGCCGAGTTATGGCATGCCTAAGATCACGAGGATCCGAAGCAAACGGGTTGAATGTCGAGCGTCCATTAGCCGTGGCTGATACCCGAAGCGCGGCGGGCAGAGCGTGATGACGCGGCCCAGGTTGTTGATGATGAGTTCGTGAGCCCGTAGGGTACTCGGACGGGACGAAGATATCGTCATGCGTCCGGGTGAAAGCGTCGTAGAATTCGTCGTCGTTGAAGCCAGAGTACCCCATCTTGTCGGGTAGTATTGTCGATGAAGAACCGAGTCGACGTGAGGTCCCCACGGTCGGCGCCAGCTGTCGATGTATGGAATACGGGGGGGTGCTCGAACAGCACTGAGATGAAAGAAGACGGGGTGTCGCCTCAGGTCAACTCGGCGCCACGACAAGGATTTACCCAGGTTCAGGCCCCCAGTGCGGGTAATGACCCTACGTCCTGCTTTGATGGTATTGATATGGGTGAAGTACACAGGCTGGGTACAAGGGAGAACCCGGCGAGTACAGAACTCGACAAGATTACAATGGTGGAACTCGGCGAGTAGGGAACTCGGCGAGATCGGATCTACAAATCTATGGCTTATTGGAAACCCTAGGCTGCTGGCGACGAGGCTACTCTTCCCAGCTTGATCCTTCCAAGGAGGTCTGGTCCCCTTTATATAGGCGAGGATGAGGGGGTCTCCTTCCTGATTATGAGTCCTCCTCCAATCCGAATAGGACTCCGCTCTTCGTGTAAGGCAGGGTTGCCTCCGATTTCCTTGCGCGTTACTTCTTTCCATGCCAAGTCGTTTGGGCCACGAACTTCTCCTCATGGGCTGCAGATCATCTATTGGACCGTAGACTTCGGCCCACCGGTAGTCGCACTACCCATCGTCACCAGAGATATCTGATGAAGATCTACTTCTAAGTAAGGAAAACTAACATACATGACAATTAGTTTTGTGGACCTATAGCTAATTTAGTTGAGAAAACTATTGTAGAAACAATTTGTTTTTGGCTATTTTACATTCTCCAACAATTGTTTTCGTTCCTACAAACTTACCAACGAAGAGAAGAAAAAGCCAGCAAACAAGAGGCTGGAAAGTGCAGCAAGGTAACTAACTGTACATTAGAAGCCTATAGGTCAGAAAAAAACTACATAAGAGAACTACGCAGCAGATTAAAATTCCATGGGCCATGAACTAAATTTAAAAGGACCTCAACCTATTTACTATTTTGGTCCAATGTTTAGCATTAATGGAGGTTTGCTTTTGCAACTCAGTGTTTGTTTTGGCGTATAAAGGAATATAAATTAATAATGTCATATGAGAGCAGCTTAGTCATGACCATGCATCAAATCCTTCTTTGGCAACACTCCTGCTGAACACCTTCCAGAAAAAACCATCACAGCTACTGCTACGAAGGAAGAGATTTTTTGAATAATGAATGCCAAAATCTAAAAAAGCATTTACTGAAGCAATATATGGAAGTGGCAGACATGCAAGTATAAATATTCAGAAAGCAACTCAGCACATAAACAATACGTACCAGAACATCTAAATTGTACTGAGCCTTGGTGGTTTATTTCAAACAGTAATGCTCTGTTTCAAATAAGAAAACAGAAAATCCCATGATTGCATCTTTGTTCTTAAGCTATAGGACATGCTACAAATTTCTCTTGTTTTGCAAGGTTTACAATGCAGTAAGAGCATTCAATAAATCTAGCAGGATTTGTAATTGTGGATATTCAAGAAATCGTACAGCTTAGTAACAGATCCATGGATTAGTAGGTACCCAATGTGGATGCATCGCCATAAACCAATTAAGGATTCAGTAAAAGAAAACCAATTAAGGGTTCCGTAAAGGAAAACCAATTAAGGAGGCAAACAACTTAGTAAACCACAGGATGATGATACCACCTACAAAGAAATCGACAATTATATCAGTATAAAACAATCCAAAACATAGCAAACCCTAGAGAACCAGTTCGACCAAGGCAAAAAACCAAAAGGACAACGCTCGCGAGGAAGATATTTAGGGCCACAGCCAGCTGTGGCCATGAATGTCCGAAGAGATTGCCTCCCTCTTCCCCTGTGGCTAGCAATGATATTTAGGTCTAGCAATGATCGTCAAGTGAGGGGTTGAGTAGTTTGTAACGGACTAACGGCTGTGTCTGTATGAGGATATGAAAGATTCGTTGTGGTTGCCGAGGCTTCAAGAGCAGCGAAACCCGTCGGTCGACCGTGCCCCGCGGTCAACTCGTCCTGTGGGCCCCGCGCTCTCCTCATCCTTATCCTCTCCTTTTCTCCGCCCGTCCGCCCCCTTTCTCCAACTCCACGCGCCACCGCCCGTTCGCTTGTGCTGCTCCCGCCCGCTGCCTGGCAGTTGCGTTGCCGCAGCTGCGCACACCCCGCCAGCTCTCTCCTCTCTCTCGCTAGCCCCCGCCGCCACCGTTCCCCGTCTGCCTCCCTCCCTGCCAGCGCCGCTGTCCTCCGCCCTAGCCGGCCCACGCCCGCCCTCCTCCGTACCCCCTAGAGCCGCCACGCCGCTAGGCCGAGCTCCTCCCCCGTCGGCGCCCCCCGGATCTGCTCTTCCCATGCCAGCCTGCGCCGCCCTCCTCCGTCATAGCCGGCGCCGAGGCCCCTCCTCCCCTACCTCCAGATCTGCTCGCCGGCCCCTCCCTCTGCTCGCCACCCCTCCCTCCACTCGCCGCCCCTCCCGCCGGCCGCTCGAGGTCCCTGAGGGCTAGGGGTTCAAAAAATTGGGTTGAAAGCTTTTAGGAATCAAGTCGAAAGTTGTGATTTTTGGGGTTTTTTGTGTCGATTTTTGCATCAATTTCATTTTTGTGTGATTGAAAGTTTGATCTGTTTAGTAGGAAGCTTGCGGTTGAATTAGTAGAAAGCGAAAGCTCCAATTCTGGTAGTAGAAAGTTTTGCATGTGCTAGTTGAAAGCTCCAACGTTTTCTAGTAGGAAGCTTTGTCACGAACCTGTTGAAACTTCGTTTGTTCTAGTCGAAAGCCCCTGGTTGACTGACCAGCTCGAATTCCATCGGGGAAGTGGCGAGGAGCTCTGGTCCGAGTCGACCGGAGAGTGCAAGGCGGGGGCGGGACGGCTGAAGAGTCGAGTCGAGGGAGTCTCGACGCTTTGTCTTATCCTTCGGGGTCGAGAAAGAAGACAAGACGGTCACCAGCGCGCCCGTGGGGCGAGGAGCGGCGAACCCCTCCGCGGTCGCGTCCCGGGGGGAGCGCTCGGGCGCAGCGTCGCCCTCCGGCGCCTGGGCGTCCGCGGGGCGGGGTGAGGACTCCTTTGGCGCTGGCACAGGAGAATGGGGGCGTTGCTCCGGTGCGCCGTCTTCGGGCGAGGCCCCTCCCGGGCGGCTGGGCTCGGCCCGCGGCGTCGCCTCTGGGGCTGGAGCATCCATCTGAAGGGACTCGCCGGCCACATCCGTCCCAACGATGTCAACCGCCTCGCCAATCTCCCAGGACGAGGAAGACGACTCCCAGGAGAACCGGCCTTGGGCCACGGCTGTCGAATGAACCGCGGCGAAAAGGACTCCCATCGGACCCTTGCCCGTGCCCGGCCCGGGCTTCGCAGCCGTTTCGTCCTTCTTCTTCGCGGGGGGCTCCTCGTCGCTCCCGACGCGGGACCCCGCCTCCAACTCCTCGTCCCCGAGTCCTCGGTGTCCGCCCCGCCCGGGGCGGACGACTCCTGGCGGTCGCTGTCCGCGTCGTCGTCCCAGTCCGCCAGCTCCTGGGCGAGACTTTTCGGCTTCGTCTTCTGCGAGGCCGGGGTGGCCCGTTTCCTCTTCTCACCCGTCTTGGCATCGACAGAAGGGGCGATGTCCGGACAGGGGGAACCTCCCATTTAAAGAGCTCGCACACTACAAGAAACCTGTTAATCCGTGACGGTTTTCTCGTGACGTTTCCATAAATCATCACAGATATTCCTTAGGCGTAACAGGTTTATTGTGATGGTGGTGTATTTATGACGGACAGACATGACCGTCATAGTTGTGAGATACTAATCCGTCACAGATAGGGCGGGAAGATAGAAAATATTGGGCGGGAGAGGCGGGAGAGGCAGGCTTGGGCGGGACAACACGCGCGCGGGAGATAAAAATCGAGGCAGTCGACCCAATTCCCCTCCCCTCGCCGCACCCAATTAATTCCCCTGGCTCCCCCTCTCTCTCTCTCTCCCCCCCTTGCCCTTACCCGCTCGGCTCCACCCGAGCACGCCGCCGTCGCCCCTTTGGTTCCCCTTTGGTTCGCCGCTCTACCCGGCGTTCCGCCGGTTACTTCGCCGCTCGGGTTTACCCCCTTGGCTGCCCTGCCGCCGCGGTCTCTTTGCCTCCGCCTCGGTCGCCATCCGCCTCGGCCACCTCCTCTGGTCGCCTTGTCTCGGCTGCCGCCCGGGATGGCCGTGGCCGGCGTCGTAGCTCCTTCGCCGGGGCTCCGCCGGTCCGCCTCCCGTCGGTGGTGAGCCGGGACTCCCCATGCCGTCGGCTTCCTCTACGGTAAGTGCTCTTCTCCTAATTCCTCTTTGCCTAAAATCCCTAATTTCTAGGGTTCTTGCTCTAGGGTTCTTGCTTGATTACTTGCAACTAGTAATGGTTCGGCTTGCTTTAGTTCTTGATTGAGTATTAAGTGATTTAGATAGCATCTACTGATGCTCTATGATTATTTTTCTGGATGCTCAATTTGTGCTTTGGTTCTAATGTTCTATAATTGCTCGGTTAGGTTTACTGTGAATGTTACAACTCAAAACTATCATGAATAAAATCTAATCCCACTAGAACCCTTATCTCCCTGATGAGGCCATGACACTACTATCTGATCCTTATTCCATTCTTATAATGCTTTTGTTTAAAACAGATGCTACTCTTGGTTTATTTCCCATTTTGCTATGCTCCAAACTTGAGAACTAGGTTGAGACAGGTATTGTATTTAGATAAGAATACACACTGGTCTTGGCTGTTTCATGTTTATGCATCTGAACATACCAAATTGGCTAACTCCAAGAATAGATGTTCTGCGTATGGTCTCAGTTAATTCATGTCTTCTACATATATGCATATATTTATATCAGTTTTGTTGAACTAGAGGACAGATATGGCACTTGGTCTTAGCTCCCCTTTTTACTTCTGTGTATATATATATATAATATACATGCTGATCTGATTTGTTAAAGAACATATGTTTTGCTTGATCTTTGGTGTACATCTGCATGTATATATGTGATGCATGAATAGACGCTATACTTTTTCTTAGTTTATCTCTTCTCAGATTTTCTCTAGCTTTGTCTTATCTAATCCCAAATTGATAAGAACAGATTACTACATTTTCCTTATCTACTTAAAGAACAGATACTACTCCTGAGCTTAGCTTAGTCTCTTTCTTGAATTGCAAATTTAATGTGAACATAAAGTGAAGATGGCTCTTTGATGTGTTTATCTGGTTAAGGGAAATTGATTAAACCATGTTAAGGTGAAAGGTTGGTGCTAGCTTCAAACTTATTCTGGTTTACTTGGCCCATGTAGAGCTAGCATCTTAGAGCTACATTTGCAATAGTTTTGCTTGCTTGCATGTAATTGTATATAAGACCTGATGCTCTGATCATAGAGATAATAGAGTTTATGTCGTCGACTACGCGGTCGGACAGTGAACTTGAGGCACCCCCGGTTGAGTGCTGGGTCACCCGGGTGTGCGCAGGGGGTAGCGAGACAGGGCGCGCAGCAGCGAACCAACACTTAGTGAAAATTTGGGCGAGTTGGGAAATGTGTGCAGCTTGTATTCCGTACCCCCAACCTGGGGGGGTGCTCCCTTATTTATAGGCCTCGGGGAGAACATGGCCGGATTACAATCTTGCCCCTAGGCAAGTTACGGTCTTACCCCCGGTCCGTCGTACGGACAGGGGCACGCGGGTCATTTACACACCACCCGCGGAAGCATATGCCCTAGCATCTACGTGACGTCCGGTACGACATGCCGTACGGTACGTCACATGGTGGGGTCCTGTCGCCGGGGTGTTCGTACCCTGCGTCTGCATCTGCGCTCGCACCCGCGTCTGCACCTACACTTGCACCCGCATCTGCATCTGCGCTTGCACCCGCGTCTGCGCCTGCGCCTGCGCCCGCGTCCGCGCCTGCGCCTGCGCCCGCGTCCGCGCCCGCGCCCGCGCCCGCGTCCGTGCCGCGCCCGCGCCCGCGCCCGCGCCCGCGCCCGCGCCCGCGCCCGCGCCCGCGCCCGCGCCTGCGCCTGTACCCCGCGCCTCATGTCTGCAAAAGAGTTAGTTGTGAGTTCATAGTCGCGCCTGCGCCTGTACCCCGCGCCTCATGTCTGCAAAAGAGTTAGTTGTGAGTTCATAGTGGGTATACATGACTTACCGATGCCCGTCGGCGCCCGGGGCGCATGGGGACCTCTCCCCCAACAGTTTACGTGATATTTCACAGATTATTACTCATGATCAGTATGAACTGTTATGCTCAATTTTTATAATGGTTCCAATACTGGTTCTAGAGAATTGTTGTTGCCTTCCCCCCTCATTTAATCAGTGCTCAACTGATGCTCGAATGCATTGCTATCTGAGATACGCTCATATCCTTATGATTTTGACCCATGTCAGATTATTTTAAATTGGGAGAACAAATTTCTACACTTGATTTTAGTTTCCCCCTCTACTTCCTATATGTACACTTATATAGGTGTCTCAGTTTATTAAACTGAAAGAACATTTGCTTCATTTAGTTTGGCTCAACTCTCAAATGACTTTACCTGAGAAGAATTTAGGGAAAAGTTATGTTCTAGTATAAACTGATACCATCTTTTGTTTCTTTGCTATATTACAATGATGTTTAGCATTTAGAGAAATTGATAAGGGCAGATAGTACTACTCGATTATTTCAGCTTATGCACTTATTGGTTATTACTCCTCATGTGTTGTAGCTCATCTAATCTGATGGAACAGATGCTATGCTTAATTCCTTTCCACTATGCTTTACTTAGTGTTTCAAGATTGGGATAAGAACAGATGCTACTACTTGGTTCTTTTGTTAGGTTTACTAAGATTTGGCATTGGAACATTTGATTGGTCGATTTGGTAAGATTAGCTGCTGCCTAAGTGGTTGCCTTAGTAATCATGTGCTGATAAGAACAGACCTGCTATACTTGTTTCTTAGTTCATTTCTGTGATGGTTTAAACTGAAAGGACTCAGGAAAAATGATAAGAATAGATACTACACATGCTGCCTATTAGTTGCCTTTAAAACCCTGTGACGAATCTAGAAATCTGAGATATTGTTTGAGAAACATGTGGTGTCAATTGACAAGAACAGATATTACCAATTCTCTTACAAGAATTTCTGTGATGATACATGGATTCTGAGGGTCTTATTAACATGCTAAGTCATTTTATGCATGTATGTGTGAGGTAATGGTCTTATTAACATGCTAAGTAATCTTGTGGCTGACCTGATTTGGTGAATTTAATTAAAATGTTAAACCTGGATTAGCTGGATGATTACATGAAAGCTAATTCGGCTTAACAAACTCATGGTTGCCTAATTCACGGAGATTAGTCTAAACACAGATTGACTTATGGAACTCAATGGATTGATGCCTCGATTGGTTGCCTATTGCTGCCTTCATTTAGTTGCCTAAAGTTGGTTCACATGTTGCCTTAAAACTCTGGTGCCTTTGAAAAGAATTGTTCCATAGGTCAATACTGTTCTTATTGAATTTAGAATTAGTTCTCTAGGTTCATAAGGCTGATCTCCAAAATAAAACATTGCATCTCCCCAGGAGATGCAAACATTTTAATCCTAACCAAAATACCCTTTTGTAGCTCCTTTTCTTTGTGCAGGTTGGAGAATCAAGAATTGGAGAAGATGATGAAAAAAAAGGACTAAAGAGAAGAATGAAGACATTAACTTGATTTCTTTCTATTGTAGATATTTTGTAATACTCATAGTTTGTAATATTAAACCCTTTGTAAATCAAAATTTTGAACTCCCGTATTTGTATTCGAATTTATGAGTATTCCTCTTTGAATTGATTTGTATTACTCATGTATATATGTACATATATATATGTGAATTGTTTATCAGATGTACATGTGTGCGATATGAATAAATTTTTTTAAAATTTCTCTCAAATCGATATGCATGAATGACATGTTTGACTGCCACGTCAGATCCACGTAGATGCCACATCAGATCCACGTAGATGCCACGTCATGTAAATCCGTGACGGTTTAGTCCGTCACAGAGTTCCGGGTTTGGCCAGGGCCAAGGGGACTGATCTATGACAGTTTACGACCGTCACGGATTGGAGAAGATCTGTGACGGTATGGGGAAACCGTCATGGAAGGTGCTGCGGTCAATCTATGACGCGATATACATGACGGATTTTATAATCGTCACGGATGCAAATCCGTGACGGTTTTGAACACATCTGTGATGGTTTCAAACCGTCATGGATTAACGGATTTCTTGTGGTGGCAGGCCCAGTTCCGTCGCCCTGCGATCATCTTCGAGACAATCTTCACCTCGGATGGAAGGTACCGGCCGAGGAGGAGGTTTGCCTCCCTCTCCGCCCGGGCGAGGTCGTATCCCTTGGAGGGCTCGTACCCGTAGAAGGGGCACGGCCCGAGGGGCCTACCTTCAGGGAGGGGAAGGCATTTCATCCGCCAGCTAGTAGCGAGTGGGCGGATCCTCAGAAGGATGAACTCTTCGACCAAGTCCCGCGACGAGAGTTGGTGGCTCATCTCGGCCAGCGCGTCGCGCCTCGCCATGTCGGTCAAAGTGGCGATGAGCTGGCGAGTTGTATAGCCGGGAGTGGTCTTCTCTCCGGTGAAGCCGAGGTCGCCCACCCGGTAGTAGAACCACTCGTTGCGCTAGTTCTTTCATTTGTTCTTGAGCGCCATCGCAGGATATGTGGTGTCTGACCCTCGGCCGCCCCGAAATCCGATCGTCCCGTAGAGAGAGTGGGCGCTGTTGTGGATGGGGGTCGACGTCATCATGGGCTCGTGGAACATGGCGAAGCAGGTCGCCGTGCTCTCCATCCTCATCGTCCTCATGGCCCACTCGAAGATGGCCAGGCGCGAGATCGCCGTGGGGTTGAGGTCGGAGATCTCCAAGCCGAAGTGGTCCAGGACGAGCTGGGCGATGGGCGCGACGGGGAAGGTCAGGCCGGCCCTGAACTGGTTAGCGAATACGACGATATGACCATCTGGCGGGGTGGCTCGCGTGGCCCCTTCCTTGGGAAGGACGGGGCCGTGTTCGTCCAAGCCAAGGGGGAAGCTTCCCGCGGCGCTGAGGCGAGACAACGTGGTCTCTGAGGCTTGGGTCGTCCCGAGCCACCGGGTGTACGACACCTTCTCGGCCGCCTTCTTCCCCTTTTGCTTCCCGGCGACGGCGGCTTTGCTGGTCGACATGGTCGCTTTCCTCTCTTCTTCGAATGCCAGATCGTCCCGCAGACGCTTCAAGGCGATCCAACACGAGCGACGAATCGCGTCTGGAGCAGAGGCGGAGTGCGAGGAACAACAGCGGAGTCGACGGAGCGGCGAGATGCGAGCGAAGATGAGAGCTCACGAAAAAGGGTGGGGGTATTTAGGGCATGTTTGGTTGGGCTGTGGCTGTTGACAAAGTTGCTGTTGGCTGGCTGTCTGGAAAAGCTGCTGTAGCTGTGGGAAAGTGAACATATGGCTTTTGATTTATCCAAATCATCTATAGCATTTTGTAAAATGACCACAGAAGCTTCAACACATTGCAAAAAGCTGGCAGAAGGCAGCTTTTCCAAACAGCTGAATTTGCACTACAAAGCCCACAGTTACCGTTGGCAAAAGCTGCTGAAAAGCTGGCCGTTTGGTTGGGCTGCAGCTTTTTCCAGTGAAAAGCTGCTGAAAAGCCCAACCAAACACTCCCTTATAGGCCTGGGGCGGTCCGAGATACGAGGCGGTATAACGGGCAGGAGCAGGGCCGGTGGATCCGGCAGTTACGATCCGATTTCAAAGGCGGATTGGCCGGCAGCGGAAGGGTTGGAAACGAAGCGTCCGGAGGGTAACCGGTGGCACCTCGTCCTGGGCTCCCCGTCCTCCCGCACGAAAGGGCGATGCAGCCGCGAGCGACGTCATTTCTCCCGCCGATCGCGCCTGCAAGGGGCTACTGTTGGGGGAGTCCGACTCGGTCACCTGGAACGAGGTACCCCCTGTTTAATCTACATCTTTTATACCCGCTCGTCCAATTACTTCCTCGCAGGTCCCTAGGAACCCCCGGGCGAGGTTGAGCCTGAGCCCAAGGAGGCGCGTCGGCGAGGCCGAGATGCATCGGCGAGGCCAAGGCCGAAGCGTCGCGACAGGGGCGGGGCGCGTCGCCAGTTCCCGGGCGAGGCCGGCGGGGCGCGTCGCCAGCTTCAGGACGAGGCCGAAGCCACTCCAGCCTTGGACGAGGCCGAGACGATCCAGCCCCGGGCCGAGGTAGGAGGACGCACCTCGGCCAAGGAGTTGCTCCGCCGAGCTCGTTAGGAAGGAGGCAGGAACGGCGGAGGTCCGTACCGGCGAGGCGCATCAAGGATATGCCGGCGCATATAGTAGGTAGCGGCGAGGATGAGAGTACTGATTCGCCCAATGTACGGTGACACAAGGTTGTAACCTGCCCCAGGGCACAAATGTATATTCACTTATGGGGCGATCTTGCCTATATAAGGGTGAACCGTCGCCCCATGAGGGGACATTCGATTAATATTCTAATTCATTACCTCGTTGCGATTCACTCGTGTTGCTCTTCGGCGGGGTATCGTAAGGAGCTCGGTCGTTTGGCGTCGTTCCCCTAGATCATCCTCTTAGCACCTCGGACGGTCGACCCGGGGTGCCTAAGTTTACTGTCCGAGACCCGTTTCGTCGACAACTTCCTTACATATCCGAGTTTTAGATCTGACCGGTTCACGTGTCCAAAGTATTCCAGATTCCATTGGAAGTTTGATCCATCTATATTACTTGATCTTGATGGTACAGACATATCTTGTCTTCCAGAGTCCATCGGTTCTCTCATGAACCTTCAAATACAGAACTTGCAAAGGTGCAAAGCTCTGCACTGTTTTCCTTGGGCGATCACTCAGTTGTGCAATTTAAGGCGTCTTGGTCTTGGTGCTACACCAATAAACCTGGTGCCAAAATGGATAGGCAGATTGGAATTCCTCAATGACTTACAAGGATTTCCTATTGGTAATGGAAGTGATAATACTAAAGCACGAGATGGGTGGAAGTTGGAGAAGTTGGGGCATCTTCCACAGCTAAGGCGGCTTCTTATGATTAAATTGGAAAGAGCAGTTCCTCGTAGTACAGATTCGTTGCTCATGGACAAAATATGTCTCAAAGTTTTGAGTCTAGATTGCACTGAATGAAGAGACGAGCCATATTCAGAAGAAGATGCTAGCAATATTGAGAACACCTTTGAGCAGCTAATCCCTCCACTTAACCTAGAAAATCTAGCTATTACAAGATTCTTTGGTCGGAGATATCCCACCGGACTTGTACTTCCTATTTGTCTTTTGATGAAACACTTGCAACTGATGTGTTGCAACTTCTGTGTGCATCTTCCACCAATTAGAGAGCTAACCAACTTGAAATATCTGAGAATTGTTCGAGCAAAGACAGTTTTCAAGATCGGACCTGAATTTATTGGTTGCAGGGGAGGTAATCTCAAATACATGGAGGCAGTTGCTTTCCCCAGGCTTGAAATGTTGATCATCGAGGATGTGACTAACCAGGAGAAGTGGAACTTTGTTGAAGATGTAGCAACAGCAGCAGCGACGGAAGGGGGAGAGGATGGAGGTGCTGAGATGCGAAAAGGGTCTCCAAGGATGTAGCTACTGCCACGATCGTCGGCTGCCCAAAGCTGAGAGCTCTCCCACGACAGCTTGGACAGGAGGCAACCAACTTGAAAGTGCTCGTTATACAAGGAGCAAGCTGCTTGAAGGCAGTAGTACTGGAAAGGGTCTCGAACCTTCCTCAAGTGAGAGAGCTACGTGTAAGTCGTTGTCCAAATTTAAGGTGTGTTGAGGAGTTGTGGTTTGCAGCAGTTGTGGCTGGACGTGGGTATGTAAAAGATCTCTTCGCTTTGGGTTCCACGGCTATAAGAGCAGCATCAGCACCTAGATAATGAGAAACACGCGCTTAGATGGCAATGGAGACACAAGCTATGTATACTGAATACTGGTTGACATTTCGTTTTATGTATTAATCATCTGTTCCAATATTCATATTCTCAGGACACGAAGTTGCTGCTTTACTGGATACATTTCAGGTTCTGTTGAGTTGTGTGTGGATATGCTTATTTTTTTACCGCACATGAGTTGCGCGTTTTATTTTACATATATAATATATATACACACATACATATATGCATTGGTCCTAATATGCCAACTCGAACCAGCCGCTAGACCAGAACATAGCTTTTTGCAATAGCAAAATTATGTATTCAACTGTAAAATTTATTCTTCATTCGCACATGGGTAGTTTTGTCGTAAAATCGGCACAAGCAGGCATTAAAATATCAGCAGCCAAATTAGCTATTCTGTGTGCCTCTAGTAAATTCTCGAATGGTTTTAACTATCGGGATTTTGGTGTGACTTGAAATTATTATATTCTGGAATGGATTTTATGACATCCTATACACATCTTTACGATCTCACATGATTTTACTATTATTATTTCCGTGTCCCGAATGTAAATTTACTACCTTTCAAACTTTTACTGTCGCTAGTAAAATACTATCGTTTGAGAAGGATTTACTACCTCTTAGACACATATTTACAATCACTACAATTTACGTTCAGAATTTTACTACCTTTTGGCGACCCTTTTACTACGAGTATTTTACTACCTTTTGGTCACCCTTTTACGGGCCACACTTTTACATCGTGCACTCATCATTTTAATTTAAGAAATAAGGAGGAGGTGAGATTCAAATCGTGGACCTCATGCACATAACTCTTACCTCTAATCAACTAGGCTATGCAAGTGATTGTGAACAAATAGATAAAATATTTCCTTTCTAGTATGACATGGTTAGACATGTGGTAAATTGATGATAGCGAGATAGTAAAAGCATATACGCATATTAGTAATTTTCGGACAATGGTGGATTTTGGGATTACCCTGGCTGGATCGGTAGGCAACGTGCATACTGCGCATAGGAGTATATTAGGAAATCTATATGCACACACTAGCATTTCACAACATTATTAGTTCAAAAACTTTCGTTTTTTTTGAACGAAGGGAGTTTATCCCCGATTTCAGAAACGAAACCATTACAGACCATAACTCAACGCGAAGCAAAGACAATGTCAGTCATATCATTGCAACAAATTAGAATGGATAAAAGTCCACGTACCCGGACCGCAGAAAAACCTTCATACGGTGATCTTCCACTAACTTGTATATTTATCCATTGTAGAAACACGTATTACCTCCTCTATCCCGTCCTTAATTTTCGAGGAGTGTTGTCTATCAACCTTAATAATACGGAGTGGACTGGGTGTCAGTGTGATCTTTAACTTGTTTACTTGTGGTTAATACTGCTTCTCATGTCTCATAAGTCATAATCACCCTCTTAGGTCCAAACATCCGTGTCTATATAATGCTGATCGATCTTATCCACCTGAAATGTTTAAATCCATATGCTTGTACATTTCCTAAAAGAGCTTGAGTGATGTCCATGATATGAACTGTTCTGTAAGGCTTAGAAATTTAGTAGCTGATTGGAGGCACATGATATGAACTGTTCTGTAAGGCTTAGAAATTTAGTTCTCTGTTCCATCTTTGTGTGCACATGATAAAATTAATTAACAAGCATCCATAGATAAACCTATTATGTCTGTACATGCATGTGCACAAACTCGGTTTGTGTGCTAACATTGACCACTAATACTGCTTCTGATGAACTACTGCAATATTAACACCAGGTAGCTGTAGGATGGCGACACATACTTGTAGCATGTTTGAGATTTTGTCCAAACAAAAGTTACTTTAGAGTTACTAGGTTGATTCCTTCATTTTATATGCTTGTCAGTGGTCAACCATATCTTGATCCTGAACTCACACATAGCCACCATATGCCAGTTAGACCACCACAAGATGGGCTCGGTTAATAGATAAGGTCGAGGCATTTACTACTCAAAAATGTGGCAAGGGTGTTATAGAAAGAACAGAATTGAAAGGTGTTCTTAAGCCGTTATTCTGCTCTTCAGACAGAAGAGGTGGGTTAACTGAGAAACAGTGCCCTCTAATATGTAAGTTGTAGACCACTGTCCACTAGACTGAAGGGCAACCTACATGGCGAATTAAAAAAGAAAAGAAAAATCTTCATGGTGATTTGTTGTTTTCACAAATATATACGTCCTAGTTATGTTGAGCATGCATGTTTCATCTAGCATATGTCAAATAGGCAACAGCTCTCTTTCTTTTTGATTTTGACTTTTTATGCGCTCTTTGAAACTGGGTCTTCTATTTGCATATAATCTAGTTACATCTTTCTAACACATTTATATATTTGTAATTATCCTTATGCATGTTTATTTTGTAGGTTGTTAATTACAAGGGCTTGTGGAATTGCAGCTTGATGATGGACTCATGGGTGCAAAAAACAATAGCTGATATACACCTTTGGAAGGGAAAAAATCACAAAAAAAGAAGAAAAGGGAAATATAAAAATGAGAAAAGTAACCAAAAAGGAGGACAAAAAATTAAAAAAAATGAGAAAAAAAAGGAAGACCAAGAAAGAGGAAAAAATCGCTAAAAAAAGGAGAAAAAATAAAATCCAAAAAAATGAAAAATGAAAATGAAAAGACTGTAATTTGTTTTCCTTTTTCTGTTTGTAATGTTTGGTTATTTTTATGCATTGTATTTCTTTTTCTTTTTCTTTGGTATGGTAGTTAACTCTTTCTATGTCACAGCAAGGGTAATACTTATGTTGCATAGCCAATTCCAAGCCTGGGAAAAGAACCAATAATGTCGCAGTGTTGGCACTGCACCGAGATGATGAGACCCACTCAAGATATTCTTTTGAGTCAATTATCTAGTAGTCAATCCAATCGACTTACCGCTCGTGTTGTTATTTGCTTGCCAAAATCAGCTCTTTGGTCATGATATTTATTAAATAATGGTCTGTATATATCAATATACATCGAGATGTAATGTTATTGTAGAAGGCACAGTTCGTACATATGCCTATGGAGCATCTTTTGATCTGTTGATATGCAGAAAATTATTCCAGCTTGTTTCTTGACTGCTGTCGGAGCTGAATGCTTACTACCAAGAAACCGAGTTGGAGACTGAGCGCAGGCATGGCTTATTCCCTCTGCAAGTAGCTTGATTGGCGGCGATGAACTTTACGCGTGTGTGCCCTGTACAGCGGCCGGCATGTTCTTCCGGCTCATGTTCTTCCTGCCCTGTGATGACACACCTTGACTGCATTTTGTGCCAGCAATGATTGTGTTCATGTCTCTATCCCCTGCTGCTGCTTAAGAATCAAAGATGTTTGTCTATAAGTTTATATTCCCCCAATAGAATTAGTTTGTAGCTTGAATATCGTGGGATTACCGGAAGAATAGAGGCGATTTTGTATTTCTAGCAAGTATTCGAGTTGTCCAAACTCTTTTTTTTTGAGAATGAAACTTCCTTTACTTAATCATACTGGAGAGTATTACAATCCTGAGCGAGAAGCTCAGAGCAGCCCGGCGGGTCCTCAAGCACCCAGACATGGTGCGAAAGATCCCGCGAGGCCGCTTGAGCAAGCGCATGGGCTACAGCATTACACCTCTCTTTACATGTCTAATCGAGTAATCAGGGAGGAGAGCAAGGGCAGCTCTAAAGTCTTTAAAAAGATGGCCCAGCGCAGAGAGCTCCATATTAGCCGACTTGATGCCATTGATCATAGTTAAACAATCTGATTCCACCATAACTGGGAGGGAAGTATACTGCAGATCGAATGAGACGAACACCCAACAAGCAGGCGAGCAACTCTGCTTCCTCAGCATGGGCACACACCGGTAGTTTGGACGTTGTAGCCAGGATGGATTCCCCCCTACAATTACGCACAATGACTCCGGCAAAAGCTTCCCCCGATGCACTCCAGAAACATGCATCAGAATTTAACTTGAGCCAGCCTTCCTCGGGTGGTCTCCACAAGTTCTCAGCTGAATTGATCTGAAGCAGAGAATTAGAAGGACTCCGGGCCACCTTGCCTTTAAGATCCACCTCGCCGGGCTTGATTGGAGCAGGGCATCAACATAAGACACAAGAAATGTGACCGAGCCTTCCACCGAAGCGTCTCCCTTAGCGTGCAGCACATCGTTCCGGAGATACCAGGCGTGCCAAAACATCATCAAGATCAACAGGCACTGTCGATTATCACTGCACTCCAACAGATTGAGGAACCACTCCGGTCCGGTGTAGACGAACTGCGATTCATCCGGCAAGTCCACCAGGAGCGCAAAGCCAATTGAAGAGCACGCGCTTTGGTACAACCCACAACTGCATGAAAACCATCCTCCTCCAAAGATCCACAGACGCCACATCAGCCAGACATGCAGATTGTCGCTGAAAACAATTGGCCCCCGTCGCCAGACCTTCACGAGACAACTGCCAAGCGAAGACTGCCATCCGCGCGCCTGCTAGAGGCACCAGAGTCCTGCACTCTCACGCGTTCGCGCAAAGCAAGCCGGTAAGCACTGTGAACAGAGAAAACCCCGGACTTCTTGTAATGCCACGCCAGGAAGTCATCGTCCATTCGTCCCTTCGAGACGGCAATTTAAGCGACAAAATCAAGTCTGCATCATGCGGATAGCACACCCGCCGAACCAGCGCTTCATCCCACATTGTACCATTATTGATAAGCAAGTCACTGACCCATTTCAAACGACACCGAGAAGCTTTGCCCGAAATTGAGAGGCCCTCATCACGCGGCAACCAATTATCCCTCCAGAGCCAGACTTTCGTCCCATCGCCAATGCGCCAAATGAGCCCCTTCTTCAACAAATCGAGGCCAAACACCACACCTTGCCAGGACGCCGAGCATCCGTTGGAAAAGCTATATCAAATAGCTCACCAAAAGGATAGTAACGAGCTTCAGCAATCAAGCACATAGACTATCAGGGAACTGGATTAAACGCCAAGCTTGACGAGCCAGCAACGCCTGATTGAACAAACGCAGATCTCGGAACCCGATACCCCCATGAGATTTGGGCATAATAAGCTTTTCCCATCCGATCCAACGTACTTTTCATTTGTTGAGATCATCACCCCACCAAAAACTCCTCATAAATTCCATAAGCTCATCACAAAGCTCCGCCGGGAATTTGAAGACCCCCATCGCATAGGTGGGAAGTGCCTGCAAAACAGATTTGATCAGAACCTCCTTGCCGCCCGCTTGACAGGTAATGCTCCGACCAGTCTGATAACCGCTTGGAGACCTTGTCCTTAATAGATTGGAAAAGATCACTCCTCCTCCGCCCTTCCGGCATGGGAAGCCCAAATATTTCTCATCAAACGAGTTGGAGCCGACCTCAAGAATAGCTCGCACTTCCTCCTGAGCTTCCGCAAACACCCCAGACCTGAATAGAAGTAAACACTTGCTAGGGCTCAGAAGTTGTCCTATACTATGCTCGTATGATCGCAAAACGTTCTGGATAACACTAGCTTGATCACTGGTCGCCTGGAAAAATAACAAGCTGTCGTCCGCGAAGAGCAGGTGGGAGATACCCGGCGCTCTCCGACATATACGAAGATCATACAGTTGATTCCGAGTAATAGCATCCCTCAATAGGGCAGACAAACCTTCGGCAATAAACAGAAAAAGATAAGGCGACAATGGATCACCTTGACAAAGTCCCCTCGACGGCACAAAAGATGAAAGAGCAGTTCCATTTAAACGGACCGAATAGCGGACAGTGGAAACACAAGTCATGATCCAACGAATCCACTTGGCATGAAACCCCAGCCGACATAATCGCTTCCAAAGAACGCCAATCCACCCGATCATATGCCTTAGCAAGGTCAAGCTTATACGCACATAACTCCAAACGACCTCCCCTTCCTCTTTGAATGGAATGCAGACATTCAAAAGCAATGAGCGCATTATCCGAAATCAACCGCCCCAGAATAAAAGCACTCTAGGTCGGCCCAATAACCTCTTGAAGTAGCAGTCGCAACCGGTTCACCAAACACTTGGAGATTACTTTGTAAATAATATTGCAGAGGCTAATAGGGCGAAAATCCTTGAGTTCTACCGCGTCCCTCTTCTTCGGAATCAGCACTATACAAGTATCGTTTACTCCTGGTGGCATAACCCCCTCCTCGAAGAACTTCTGAACAGCCAAGGAAATATCAGGGCCCAAGACTGCCCAATTCAACTGAAAAAACCTTGCTGGAAAACCATCGGGCCCTGGCGCCTTTAGGGGACCTATCTGGAACAGCGCATCCCCAATTTCTTCAGAAGAAAAAGGCTTGCAAAGGAGCTCATTCATCACATCAGAAACCACTCGAGAGAACAAAGGCAGAAGATTATCAGGGAACACATTCTCATCACGAGTGTAAAGCGCTTGAAAGAAATCAGTGGCTAAAGAATCCAATTCCGACTGGGCCTCCACCCACTGCCCATCAGAACGCCGGAGCTTGCTGATTTTATTTTTCTTCGCACGCCAAGATGCCTTGCGATGGAAGAACCTGGTATTCCGATCACCCTCCCGTAGCCATGACACTCTGGATCGCTGCGCCCATATAATTTCTTCCTTGTGTAGTAATTCCTCGAGCTGAGAGCTTAATCACCGGAAAGGGACATGAAAGTACATTTAACTTTTTAAGCATGCACCTTTTTTTTATCAGAGCCAATCAACTTTGTCTATGGTCTACAGTGGCTCATTTTAATTTTTATATATCTGATAAAGCATAAAATTTTCATTTCTTAATCTTCCCACGTTTGTATCAACAGAATGCTCGTGGTGATTAACTGATAATTCTCTCTGCTCTCTTCTACACGTTAATCGCTCCTCGTAGCAGTTAATCTTAGCATATTTTTGTCTCAGTGAGTCGAGACCTGACATTAGCCAGGATTGATCAGCACAACAAACCGCTTCAGTAATTTGATTCCTACTAATTCTTGACAGTTAACTATGATGTCTGACTCACAGTATTTCTCTTGCTATTAACCATGCAGTTCCCCTTATCCTTTGCTTCACGTGAGAGTTTATTCGGGCATCTCGTCCTGTAGATATTGACTGCGTTAGACATCTCAGCTGACTTTTTTTTGTCTTTTCACCATCACTGTTTTGAGAGCTATATGACTCAAATCTTATTATTTTGTCTCTGCTTGTTTACTACATTCGTCGCCGTCGTTTTGTTTCTCTCTACGTAATTTATCTATTTTTCTTGATATTGTGTGCATGCCTGGTGTAATGGTGTGACAATAATATGCTTTGCTTGACATTTCTTGCAGTTGCAGGCCACAGTGATGTGACTCACACAGTGCAGTGATACTCTGTTCGTGCATGTAATGGTATCGCCTCGCGCTTGGCTTATTAAGTGGTCCTGACAGTGATGATGTTGAAAAGGACAAATAAGCTTTATACTTTCACACTGCAAATGCTTGCAAGAATAAGAGGCTTTACCAGCAAGTGCTAGCTCTTTTCAACCATTCCTCCGCTCTTTCGTGCTTTCTTTCTTTCCGGTGCATGATATGCTGCTACTGGCTGTGGTAAGCTCATTCCGCAACAACCATTGATTGTGTTCCTCTTTTTTGTTCTCTCCTCATTTAATCAGCGTGTGCCCATGTTGCATGCAGTCATATAGGTAGCGGTAATTTCTTCAGGATCAGTTGCGTTCAGTTCTGTTTGCCCGTCTGATTCATGCGATCCTCTCGAGGAGCTGAGACAAAAACTTCATCCTAGTAAAAATCCATACTGCTCCTTGAAGGACTCTGCAAGACGAGGATCCTTCACTAGAATTTGCCCATATTAAGGTACTTGCTCTAGTTCTAAGAGCTCTAATTTAGTTCTAATTCTTCTTGTTCTCTGCTGAAGCTGGACCGTTCTAGTTGTACCATTAGTCGAAACCATTTTTTTTCTCTTTAACACGAACAAGCATGAACTTCTCCGTTTCTTTTCCTTTTCCCCTTTCTGCAGGTATCAGGAGTGTAGATCTGAGGTTTTCTCTTGTTGACTGTCAAACTTATAATCTTCTGCTATCTATGCTGCATCTCATGGTAAGACTTGCTAACCTTTTTTAGTTTTTTTTTCTTACTTGATCTGAATAGGTGGCTCCCAAACTTTACCATGTTGCCTGCCTAATAAGTTTGTTCACTTTTGCTCGATCGTATCCATGGACCCATTGACAATAGTTGGTAATTTATGAGGAGCTGGACTGTCAATTACTTCAGATGCATGAGTTTAGAGGATATGTTTGAATAGCAACAATTATATATTGCTAGGAAGTGATCTAAAGACCGTTTGTTTGGGTACTCAAGGAGCTTCGGAGTGCTAGCTTTGATGTGTATATAGTACTCCTTCTGTTTCGAAATAGAAGGGCTTTTTGACTTACACAGTGTCCAGTATGTAACTTTGGCCATTACATTTTGGTCCTGATTACATCTGCATGCTGGTCCTGATTTATGCTCCTAATTTCCTTGTCTTGGGGCGGGCGGGGGGGGGGTGTGGTTGGGGGAGGGGGCACGATATTCATGTATAGCTTGTCGAGGAACACAAAAATGATAATTATGAATGTATATCTCGAGGAACAGAGAAATCTTCCTCTCCATAATCTTGCTGCTGCAGGATAACCGTTGGATATGAATTGTTTCACATAGGGACATGTATTGATTTGTTAGTTAGTTGTATAATCAGACTTTTAATAGCGCTTTACCTAGATTTTCATGTCCATGCATAAAATGATTTGCCACTAGTTAGGTATATCATCTCCCAAACAATTTTTAGTGTATATAGTGCCACGATTAGTACTTTCTTTCTCTCAATAATTTTGAAGTATATACCGTGGCACAAATACTGATGATGCATCCAACGGTGATAGGGGATGGAACTATGGCTTCTGGAGCTGAGAAAACATTTTTCACTAATCTTTTTTTTTCCTCCTTACTTGATCTGATTCGGTTCCTGTGGCTCCCAAACTTTACCATATTTAGTGCTTGCTTGATTAGTTTCTTCACTTGACTGTCAGTCTGTCAGTCAGAGGCAGGGATTTAGAGAATAGCTGCGTTTATATATTGCTTGGAAGTGATTTCATGACCGTTTCACCGTATCGTTTGGTACTCGAGGAGCTTCGTTCAAAGTGCAAGCTTTCATGTGTGTAATGTAGTATACATTACACCCGACAACAAATCGTACAAAATCTATTCGCCTGGTCGGAAATATGGCTGGTTTATTTTCTGCGTGTTGATCTGATGGAACTGGGAAAAATGACCACACACGCTTGCTGTTCCATGTTCATCTCATCCTAATGGCATATGCAAGTGATAAATCACTCCAGCCCCCAGCAACAGCATGTAGTCTCAGGTTTCACATGTCCTGGCCTGTGGGATCTCGAGGTAAATATATTAAACCTGACAACCAAGCTTAGGAATACTAAGTCTATTCACAGGTCCTAGTTAACTCACGTTGATTCCAATAAGCAGCCAATGGGCAGCTCATTAATTTTTTACAGATGAACCATGTACAGATAAACTTATGGTTTTGAATTTTACCTGCATTTTCCAGCACTGGCATCAGCGGCATGCTCGTGGCGATGAACTGATAATTCTATCTGCTCCCTTCTGCACATTAATCGCTCCTTGTAGCAGTTAATCTTAGCATTTTGTTGGTCTCAGTGAGTCGTGCCCTGACATTAGCCATGGTTCATATGTGTTAACAACCTGGTTCACTAATCACTCAATCTCACTAGAATATTAGTAGTTTTGGATACAAATAGCAAGCAAGAAGGGGGACAAGAGAGCCTTGCAAATCCCGTGATCCAACTTGATGATTTTATTGTTGCTTCCCTTCTGGTATTTGTAGCCTGCAGGAGGTAGTGAACTGGGGACAACAGCCCACGCATCAGCCCAATATACAATAGGATCCTAGCAATATGTAGTTTCTTGGTTCAGCTCACTTTTTTTTTGTCTTTTCACCATCACTATTTTGGGAGACATATGCCTCAATCTTACTATTATTTTCAGCCTTGTAGTTTACTACATTCGTATTTTTGGTTCTTTCTACGTAATTTATCTATATTTTACTTGATAGTGGATGGCTGGTGTGAGAAACGTGCTTTGCTTGGCGAATCTTGCAGGCCCCATTGATGGTGACTGGTGGGAGTCACCATACTTCCACTTTTTTCCCGTTTTCTCCATTTAATCAGCAATGCCCATTTTGCTTCCAGTGATGTGCGTAGCGGAAGTTTTATCAAGGATCAGTTGAGTTCAGTCCTGTTTGCGCTCTGATTGATCCTCCAGAGGAACTGAGAGAAAAACTTCAGCCAAGTAAAAACTCATATCGCTCTACTTGAAGGACTCTGCAAGAAGAGGATGCCTCACTAGGAATTTGCTCGTATTCAGGTAATTTCTCTAGATCTGAGAACAGTTCTAATCCTTCTTGTTCTCTGCTGAAGCTGATCCGTTCTACTTATAGCATTGATTGATATACCAGGTTTTTTTTTGTTTTGAGAAGCATGGACTTCTTCCTTTCTTTTCTCTTTTCCTTTCTACAGGTATGCGTTTCTAGTTGTAGCCCGTAGAAGCATGAACTTCATCCTAGTAAAAACTCATACCCCTATCGTTGAAGGGTGTGTTTTGGTCAATATGGGCAAGAAAAATAATCAGAGCGTGGAAAGGGGCATGGGCATGCCAAAAATTTAGCCATCATCCAAACAAAATTTTTGGTCATGACCGTCCAGCTGGGGCCATTGTGGCGGTGATTTTGTTGACGCCAATTTCGAACCTGACCAATTCCTCGATACCGTAGGCACCGGGGGTGAGGCCGTAGAGCTTGCCGTTACAGAAGGTGATGTCCACGAGCTCCTCCCGCCCTGCTGAGCGCGATGCTGTGCATGCCCTTAATGGCGGCGAGGACGCAGCTGCTCGAGGTAGGGGCATCCGAGAAGATGATTTTCCGGACAACAGACAGGCCTTCACGGATGTGGCACCACCTCTTTTGCTTTGCAGAGAGCGTCACCTTGGCGCTGGAGATGAAAATGGTGTCTCAAAGGTACTATAGTAACTTATGCAATTTTAAGCCCATATTACATATGGAGAGGCTTCCACCCAAAAAATGGAGAGGATTGTTCTACGAGTCCACTTCCCAAGGCTGAAATTCTGCATCGCTTGTTTGGTATTTCCAGTCACAGCCATACACAGTTTACACACACAAGCCACTTGCAATTTTGCAAGCACTGCATCACCCAACTGGTACTGAATTGACTCTCTGTCTCTCAAATCCCCTGCCTCTCCCTTTCCTCTCCCCTGCCTACCAATCCCCTTCCTCATCCACCGCCGCCACTGCCCCGGCCGCTACATTTGGCGAGCGCTTTTACCAAATTTTAGCTATAGCAGGTTGGATGGGGCTTCGATCGAAGATGCTCTGGAACATCAGTACTAGTATTGTGAAAATGCAAGCTAACATGGCTGAGCTCCAGAATTCTCAAACATGCAGGCGGTGGCCACTGATTCAGAGATACCCTTTCTGTGCGTGAGACTACTTGCCTGACCAACAGTGTCCAGCCTCGGCTACACTCGAAGGGTGGCCATGGCAGTGGCCGCAGCTCGACCCTGCTGCCCGTGCCTTTGATATGAGAAGGGGCCAGGCTTCAAGATCGAAGCCGGTTCGGAGTAGAGCCCAACTGGTCCGGAGGACGAGATGGCGTGGGTAGCGGCCACGGCCATCCCTGTGCCGTGCAGAACGCGGTTGACGTCGTCCATGGTGGCCATGGCAGTGGCGTGGGGTTAGATGTGCGAACTTGGGCGTCAACACATATGCGTCTACGACAGAGCCTTCATCAAACTCTGGTGGGCGCGCCAACGTGTCCAGCTCAACGTCGGCAAATGGCTGCCGCAGCAGGGTTTGGGAGGCCTTCGGAGCTGTGGTGATGGATGTAGCGCACCCCACGGACTCAGGGACATGGACATGGTGTCATCTCCACCAGTGTTGTGGTCGGGCCCAACGTCGAGCAGCTGGTGGGCGCCGGTGCACCAAGGCTGACAGCTTCAACGCCGTCGGCGGCATCGCTCATCACCGGGCAGTGAAATTCGGCAAGACGTCAGTGGTGGTCGTGGATGATGTTGGTGTCGCGGTATGATTGAGCGTGGACACCGTCGAACACATGGTAGGCGTCGGAGCGGCACGGTTGTTGGTTGGTGCCGAGCATCATGGAGGCCGGGAGCTTGCTGGGCAAGTCGCCGATGATGATGACGTCCGTGCGTGGAGCAAGAAAATGAAAATTTTATTGATCCCAGCCTCACGGTCTACACACTACAGTTACCCTTCTTTACTCGAAGAGCTTTCCGGCGAGGAGCCCAGCGGCCGTCGTTGCGGCGACCAGGGAAGTGGATCTCCGGTCTAGGGAGGCCGTACAAGAAATAAAAATGATTCTTCGCTTGGGCAAGCAAATGTTGAGGAAGAGGCAGCGGCAAACCAACCCTCAATTCTTGCTATTCCACTTCATCGATCCCAAAAGCGAAGCTAAATGAAGAGGAGGAAAATAAGCTTCTTTGCTTCTTGCCGCAGCATATGCATTACTTTCCTTCCTTGGTAAAGATGGATCCGATTCTTCCTGTCTATTTTGGCAGAGATGACTGGATTATTAGATTCAAAAACCTTCCTTTTGCCCTAACAATTCTCCAATCTATGTTGCGTGCCATGTCATCAAACTGATTCTTGGACTTGGCGTGCTCTAGTCGATAAGCCGATGCATTTTCCTGATTGAAACCTCTTGCTCTCACAGAGTTCTAGTTAACTCACATCGATGCCAATAAGCAGCCAACACGTAGCTCTTGATTTCTTTCATAATACTCAAAACCATTGCAGCGAGCCTTTGTAGACTGTGCTGTTTAGGTTCCGAGCCATTCCTCTGCTGTTGCATTGCGCTCTGGTGTGTGGTGTGCTGCTGTTGGCTCTGGTAAGCTGCATGACACATTGGCGTCACGAGATAACAAATAGTTGAAACTGGCTTGTGTTCCTTTTCTTCTCTTCAGTTAATCAACGTATGCCTGCTTTGCATGCAGCAGAATTGTCGTGTCGGTAGCAAGGTGCTTGAAGGTGGTGGAGGACCTCCCGTTCCTCTCTGAGATGCTTTTAATCTGGGGGGGATGTGAGGGCCTGGAGAGGATCTCGAACCTTCCTAAAGTGAGGGATCTGCGTGTAAGTCGTTGCCCAGACTTAAGGCGTGTGGAGGGGTTGGGTGGTTTGCAGCAGTTGTGGTTGGACGAGGATATGCAGGACATCTCTTCGTTGTGGGTTCTAGGGCTTCAAGAGGATGCTGAAGACCTGGATGTCTACACGTGGCCTAGAGGCTGAGACGCACAAGGTATAAATAACGGTTGGACATTTAGTTTTTTTATTCTGTATTAGATAACTGCTCTGAAATGTTTGCTCTACCTTGCTCGATTGTGCATCAAATGCTCCATTCTGCTATGTGCAATATTTTCTCTCTCGAATGCACACCTGTTATATTACTAGCATTTGATGACCTTCTTAGGTTGGATAGAGACTTGTGTACTTTCCATTATATATTCTCATTAGTGCAGTCAATCAAGGTCAATGCAGAGAACGTTCTTCAACATGTACAGGCCTTATATCCTTTGTGACCGACATCAGTTATGCAGTTTCTCAATCACCAGCTTTACCTCTTTCATCTTTAAAGTAGCAATTCAAGGCAAACCACAAAACCCTCCTGTTACTTAATGTCTCACAGTGGCCCTGTTAAAGTCCTAACAATTACCCATGTCTGGGTGATGTTGACCTCATGCACCTGAAATATTTAAACATGATGTGCTTCGGTTCTTGTGTGTATCCCAAAATAGCTTGAGTAGATGCACATTCAGATGGCAACGGATTGGAGGAATAAGCTGTTGTATGTGACTATGCATACTAGCTTCACATTGTTGCTCAACTGGTTGCTTCTCTGTTCCATGCTTCAGTCTATTCTGCTTAGATTCTCCTAATTATCCTTTAAGAGTTCATAATATCAGCATCTAAACCTGCTCTGCTTGTACGTACATGTATATACACAGAACCTACTTGTGTGCCTTCCATAACCAGGTATTACTAATAATAATAGTGATTTAGTGCAAGACTAACACCCTGTAGCTATGCTCATGCCTGATGGACACACTACTTGTAGCAACTTGTTTGGAATTTCGTCCAGAGAAAAGTTACTTTACTGTTACTAGATGAGGTGGGCTGGGTTAATAGATGAGGTTCAGGTTTATTTGCTAAACAGAATGTGCCCACGGGTGTTATATAATAGAATTGAAAGGTGTTGTTAAGCCGTTATTCTCGCTCTTCTGACAGCAGAGGTTAGTTTATTGGGAAACAGTCCCCTCTACTATGTATGTTAACTAAAAGGGCAACTACTTATATCTAATCTTCATCAAGAAATTTCCAACAACAAAAATCTTCATGGTGATTTGTTGTTTCACAAATGCATACCTCCTAGTTGTGTTGAGCATGCATGGTTTCATCTAGCATATGTCTAATAGGTACAATCTCTCTTCCTTTTGGATTTTGACCTTTTATGTAATCTTGAAACTAAGTCTGCTATTTGCATATGTTCCAATTACATCTTTCCAAACATTATATATTTGTAATTATGCTTGTTTATTTTGTAGGTTGTTAATTGCAAGGGCTTGTGGAATTGCAATTTGGTGCTTGACCCATGGATGAAAAAACACTGGGGAGGCGGGGGGATCAAAATAGAAAATGAGAAAAAGGAAATCAAAAAAATTAAACAAAGAGGGAAAACGAAATTCCAAAAAAGAGGAAAACAAAAATCACAAAAAAGAGGAAAAAGAAAATAAAAAAGATGTTACTTCTATGCATTGTATTTCTTTTTGTTTTTCTTCTTCTTTTTCTTTGGTAGGTTAGTAACTCCGCCTATGTCACAACAAGTGTAATACATATGTTGCATAGCCGGTTCCAAGCCCAAAAAAGGAGGAGGACCAACCATGTCTCACCGTTGGAAGTGTATCGAGATGACGAAACCACTTAACATGTACTTGGGGTGCTGTCAATTATCTAGTAATCAATCCAATTGCTTCAGCCCTCGTGCTATTATTTGCGTGTTAAGACGAATTTGAATCAGCTCTTTGCCCTTGATGTTTATCGAAAGATGGTTTGTATAAATCGATATACATAGAGATGTAATGTTATTGTGGAAGACACAGTTTGGACTTTGGACACATTTTCCCTATGGTGCAACTTTTGGTTTGTTGATACGGCACAAGATTATTCCAACTTGTTTCTTGAGCGCTGTCCGAGCTGAATTATACCAAGAATCAGAGGTTGGAGACTAAACCCGGCCATGGCTTGTTCCCTCTACAAGTAGAGCGATCGGCGGTGATGAACTTTACATTTGTGTGTTTCCACTGTACAGTCAGCCAACATGATCTTCCTGCCCTGTGATGACACACCTTGACAGCATTTGGCATCACCAAGATTGTATATTTGGTTTCATATCTCCATCTCCGGCAGCTGCTGAAGGATAAATATATCTATCCATGTATATCATCTCGAGGAACACAAAAAAACCCTTGCATTCCATAAATCTGTTAGAGAAAGCAAGATGGTGAAACCACCTGCTTTTATTGAATATGTATATTTTGTTTCTTCCGTTTATTAAATAGCTTGTCTTTACTCAGGACTGGCTCATGTTAGATGGCATGCCCTATGCTTTTCACATTGTTGCCCAACTTACCTTACCTTCTTGTTAATAGTTGATTTTAGTTATTTGACCATGATGTTCAGATGAACAAACCCAAACCCAAACCCAAACCCAAACAAGCTTCTTCTCCCTTGCTCCATTGCCCTTGGCTGCAAACAATGGAGCTGAAATTCCTCCTGTATTCTGAGTTTCTATTGGTTCCGTGTTCCCTTTGATTTGAAGTATGTTCTATTGGTTCTGTGTTCCCTTTGATTTGAAGTATCCTATTCATTCAAAGGTTCGGGGGAGCGGAACACAAGGTGGGGGATCCATTTCAGGGTTGGGGTCGTTCAAATTCTTCGTGTTTGTGGTAAGACTTAGTAACCGTTTCTTTTCTTGATCTGATTCGGTGGCTCCCAGATTTTACCTCAGTTACTGCTTTTCGATTAGTTTGTTGATGTTTGCTTTGTTTAAGTAGGATTCCTTGGACGCATTAGTAGTATTGTGGTTGGTAATTTGTCTGGAGTCTAGATTGTCTATTATTTCAGACGTATCTATTTTTAAGTTTATATTTCCCCGAGACCCAAGAGAATACGCTTGTGTGGGAATTATTGCAAGAGTAGCCATGAATATATATTTCAGTGTAAGTAGCCCAGCTGTCCAAAACTCTGAAAGGGACATGGGAATATGTTTCATATTTTTAGCATGCATGATGACCGCAACTATCTTGATGGAGACAGCTATTTCCGCTGTCTGTGGTTGCTCCATGCCACCAGTTGATCAAACACCACTTCATCTTTCTGATCAGAGGCGATTAATCAACTTTGTCTATGTTCTACATCTTCAATTTAAAAGACGTGCATTTTGATGCGTGTTCGGGAGAAAAACATCTCCAGTTCAAGTTAATGGCTCCTTTTAATTTTTTATCTGATAAACAAAAACTTATGGTTTTGAATTTTACCTACATTTTGCAGCACCGGTATCAGCGGTATGCTCGTGGTGATGAACTGATAATTCTCTCTGCTCTCTTCTACACGTTAATCACTCTTCGTAGCAGTTAATCTTAGCAATTTTTGGTCTGAGTGAGTCGTGCCCTGACATTAGCCATGTTTCATATGTGTTAACAACCCGGTTCCCTAATCACTCAATCTCACTAGAATATTAGTAGTTTTGGATATACGTAGCAAGCAAGAAGGGGGATTTGAGAGAGAGAGAGAGAGCCGGAGGTAGGAGAAGAGAGCCTTGCCAATGCTGCGATCCAACTTACTGTCATGCAAAGGAGCAACCCCAAATTGAATCAACTCCAAAGAAATCCACGTGGTATACTGAGATTCAGTTATAGCCTTCATGTTGCATAGGAGCTCACTAGTGGAATTGACTGGAATGGGAAGTGGCCATGGAGGCTTTAACTGGAACACTGGCAAACACTTCCCAGGTTGTGTAACCAGCTGCTGCACCCCAATCCCAACTAACATATTTGCTTTCAATTGAATGCCAAAGCAGTGCAGAATATTCCTCGTGACTTCCAAGCGCTCAAGTCCATCAGACTAACACATCATATTGTGAACACTGCCTGCGCAATTATCAAAGAATTGCTTCTCTTGTTCAGATGCCCATAGTAAACAGCAGTTATCACCCCTTTGATACCCCTCAGAAAGCAACTTGCAAATAGGATCTTCCTTGAAATGTGCCAACAATTTAACAGTCACCATGTATTTGCTGCCAGAAGAGAATGCAGATAGCTTGGAGCTAACTAATGAAATAGTTGTGTACCGTTGTTTGTTGGCATAAAACCAGGACCTCAGTTTCTTCCGGTAGAACAGAGCAATGTGCAGTGGAGATGGTATTCCTCGAGTACCCAGTTGGCTTGCAAGGATCTGTACCAGAGAAAGGTGATTGGTGCCACCAGGATTATTGCATCAAGTGATGGAAGTCAGAGAGCAATGCTGCAAATCGGCCAGTTCAGCAAGATAAATTATAGATTCTGCACTACCACATAATAGCTCATCTCTTGGAATTAGCTTCATATGTTTGACCATAAAAGACCACCATGAATGTGGTAGACCACCAAAGCTCCAAGTAAATGAACATTCACGAACAGCTCATGCACCAGCCCAAACCTAAAACCTGATTTCTGTAATGCTGCAACCCTGCCAATTGTTCCATTGAACTTGGAATCTATCCATTCAGCAGCCCTCATGCTTGTACATCTATCAAACTCCCAATGATGCACTGAAACATCAATACTATTATTGTGAATATGCAAGCTAACGTGGCTGAACTCCAGACTTCTCAAACATGCAGGCGGTGGCCACTGATTCTGAGATATCCTTTCTGTGCATGAGACTAATTGCCTGACCAACAGTGTCCAGCCTCGGTTACACTCGAAGGATGGCCATGGCAGTGGCCGTAGCTTGAACCTGCTGCCCATGCCTTTGGGGGTCAGAGTAGATGTCGTCGTTCGGGGTGGTGGTGAAGCGAGAACCCAGATGTGTGCCTGGTGTGAACTTGGGCGTCAACACATATGCGTCTACGACGGAGCCTTCATCAAACACCTGGTGGGCACCATGGAGGCCGGGTGCTTGGTGGAGGCGTCAGTGTTGTGGTTGGGGAGCTTGTTGGGCAAGTCGCCGGTGATGACGATGTCCGTGCGTGGAGCAGAGGCATTAACGAGACAACAAGCAAGAAGGTGGTAGAGAACTATGGACGATGATGGCATCAGCCCAATAGCAGTTTGTCGCATTTTGATAGGTGGAGATAATTATTATTTTTAGTTGACAATTCCTGTAATTTTTTAAATCCCTATTGTTAGATGTAGAGACAATAGCGACAGCATTTGGACACAAGAATGAGAGATCATGATTGTTCATTTCATTAATCATTGATTCTTATATACAATGCCAAGAGATGGATAAGATCTCTCTTTGAATAGTCATATCTCTTAGAAAGGACATTAGCAACTACAAATTTGATCACATAGTCATTACGTGTTGAAATACTCCCCGTTAATCAAATTTCTGCGTTCATAGTGTATTATGAAAGTTATGGTTGTTTGACATACGTGGCAGAAACTTATTACAGCCCGTTCCCCCGTCTTATCAACGTGTCCTAGCTGAATTTGAGTTGAGACGTACAACTCGAAGACGACATTTGTCTTAAAAAAACAAAAGCTTATTGATCTTCCGGCCTCTAAATCACAGCTTAAGAGCTCCTGGTCGAGCAACCACACAAACGGTGACGACGGTCATGGTGGCCTCGTACTCCGCCGCCACCACGGCACGAGATGAGATGCAAGCCGACATCACGTCCTCGGCACCAAGGAGCGACGATCACGCGGACGCGGCGACGGCAGATCAGATCCATGCCTCGCGGAGCATCGACGACACGACTGTGAAACACACGGACGCCGTCGACGTCGCGGCCAAAAAACACACGCCGTCGGCTCGTGCAGCGGCGGCAGAGGAGGCCTCGCCGAGAGTTGCTACCAACGCCAACGAATTCGCGACCGTGGAGGCCTTCCTGGGGTATACGTTCACTGACAATCCCTGCTCAAGGCGGCGCTCCTTCCGGTGGGCGCGCCAGCTACTTTCCAGGGAAAATTATGAACCGCATTTTGGCAAGCATGTTACGCCGCGGAGTGTTAGTTTTCATCAATGATATCCTTATTTGTAGTGCTACTTGTGAAGAAAACTTGCAACATGTGCGTCGAGTGTTCGAAATCTTGCGGGAACAGTAGTTAAAGATCAAGAATTCGTCAAGAATTTTGGTATAATCAGTCGATCTTTAACAGATCTTCTGAAGAAAGGAAATGTGTTCAGTTGGACTAGGCTACGGAGGCTTCTTTCCAGGCGTTGAAGCAAGCGCTAATCTCTGCCCCATTTTTGGGGAAAAATGCCACATTTGGCTATGTGATCGGAGTCAATGCCAATATTGGCTGGGCTGCTGATGCAGAGACAAAAATATCACCCGTGTGCGGCGTCGCGTTGGACGAGTGCGACGGTCGAGCGTCGCTCGGACCGAACGCGACGCTCCAACTGCCGTGAAAATTTAAAAAAAAGGACCGTTGCTTCGGCCGGCCGCGAAGCCGAAATTTTAAAAAAATCTGATAGCTATACATGAAAAAATTATGTATAAGTTCCAAAAAAATCTGAAAAAATTTATACCGGTTTATAATGGAATGAAGTATACACACTTAAATTTTCGTAAAATAATATGAATATTTGTGACCTGTGTAAAAAAAACAAATCAAATCAAATAAAACAAAAAAGCTACAGTGCAACCGTCGTGCTACAGTACCATGACAGTTACACTGTACAGTGCAACCGTCGTGCTACAGTACCGTGACTATTATTTTACGAAAATTTACATGTGTATACTTCATTCCATTATAAAACCGGTATGAATTTTTTTAGAATTTTTTAGAACTTATATGTCATTTTAAAAAATTGAGAATGTCACGTATAGCTCTCAGGTGTTTTTTTAATTTCGGTTTCACGGCCGGCTGAAGCCACGGTCCTTTTTTTTTAACTTTTTAATTTCGGCTTCGTGGCCGGCCGAAGCGACAGTCTATTTTTTTTAATTTTTGCAGCGGTCGGAGCGTCGCGTTCGGTCCGAGCGACGCTCGACCGTCGCGCTCGTCCAACGCGACACCGCACACGCGTCATAATCTCGTGTGTCGCGGTGATATTTTTGTCTCTGCGTCAGCAGCGCAGCTAATTTTGGCATTGACTCCGGTCACATAGCCAAATGTGGTATTTTCCCCATTTTTGGCTCTCCCGGACTTACCTGAGCAGTTTGTTGTGGAGACCTTTTGAGCAATCTTTTTTTTTCTTGAGCAATCTTTGTTGTGGACACTGATGCGTGCGAACAAGGACAAGCTGCTTTTAAAGGAGGAGAAAATGTTACAGTCAAACCTCCGAGGAGAAGGCCTCCGAGGAGAAGGACGCGATGATCTCTAGTGCTGGGCCCCAAGTGGTGGAACGGGAGAACAAGGCGTCATGGAGCGGCGCCAATCGACGAGAATCTAGAACCCCACACTGCGCTACACCTGCCCCGAGTGGGTCAAATAGGGCTCAAGCAAGCAAGGTTCAAGTAGCAGAGTCGTTGGCCTTAGGAGGGTGTCGAATGACCAGAACCTGAAGAACACTTCCTCCCATTTCTATCTCTGAACCTTCTAAGCTGCTACTCTCTGAACCTTCTTGTTTTCTTCTCCACAAACTCGTGTACTCGTATCCATCGTGATGTGAATCCAAGGATTGTAACACCTGGCCGGAGCCACATCCATGGAACCAAAATTTCCGTGCATCCTCCTCAGCTCCTGCTTGTTCTTAGTTGTCCCTCTCGGTTTGAACCATCTCCAATCCGTTCAGTTTGAGGGAGCCGAACAAATTGCGGCAATCACCTCATGTGTCCATGGCAAGACTTAGCTAAATTCCTTTCTTACTTGCAAGCCTGTAGACCACGGTCGTTGTCGGCGCCGTAGAGGCACGGCAAAAGCAAAACGTAGGGGCTCCCAGTCGAGAAACCACGCAGACGTGGTTGCACGATTGTTATAAGAAGCCCACGGGCCAAAGAGCTCCTGCCCTGGGCCCATGAGATATTGAGGGCCTAGAGAGCCCATCTGTGCAATGCTAAGCCCAAAGAGTCTCTCTACCATGGAGATTTTGTTCAAATGTTTCGTGACCCATTGGGCGATTTGGTGGGCTCGTAGAAAGGTGATCCATGCAAGTCTGTTTCAAAGCCCTCTGTCCACCTTCAGCTTTGTAAACTATTCGCCGGTTTCTAATAAAGATACAATTCGCCCGAAGCAAGAAACATGGTGTGCTCCTCCTCTTGGCCTGGCAAAAGGTAATGTTGATGGAGCACTATCACCGTTTGGTCAGGTTGCCTCCTCTACTGCTATTTTTCGTGACTAGTAAATGTGCCCGTGCGTTGCACCGGCGAAGCACCTCCGCGCGGAGGCGGCCTCGGGCGGGAGGAGGTCCCACGTCCCCATTGGGACATCCGCCATGGCGGCAGAGGAATCAGCCAGCCCACACGTCGTGCTCTTCCCCTTCCTCGCGCGCGGCCACATCCCGGCCTTCCTCCGCCTCGCCGGCCTCCTCCACGAGCTCCGCCCGGGCCTCGCCGTCACCCTCGTCTCCACGCCGTGCCTCCTCGGCTCCCTCTCCCTTCCGGCCACCTCCCATCCCGTCCGCCTCCACGCACTCCCCTTCGCGCCCGCGGACCACGGCCTTCCCCCCCGGCGCCGAGTCCTCCACCCCGTGCGGCCACATCCCGACCTTCCTCCGCCTCGCCGGCCTCCTCCACGAGCTCCGCCCGGGCCTCACCGTCACCCTCGTCTCCACCCCGCGCCTCCTCAGCTCCCTCTCCCTTCCGGCCACCTCCCATCCCGTCTGCCTCCACGCGCTCCCCTTCACGCCCGCGGACCACGGCCTTCCCCTCGGCGCTGAGTCCTCCACCCCGCGCGGCCACATCCCGGCCTTCCTCCGCCTCGCCGGCCTCCTCCACGAGCTACCAACAAAAATAACATGAAGACATTGTTATCTTCAAAACAGACAATAGCATGGTCCTTATATTGCTGGGTATAATATAGTGCTAAAAAGGTAAAGTCACATGTACCATAGTAAAAATGACAAAGTCCAAAACCATGCCCTCAACTCAAGGAGGACCTTCATCTAATGCTGCTAAATACACCCTCAATTATATTATATTCATGTTAAATTGCAGTATACCACTATCATCAAAATACAAAGCAAATCAACTGATGATACTAAGCTACATCTATGCAGATGCATGTGAATGACACAGTTCCCAGAACAGTTTTATTTACCCTTCGCATTATTTCAACAGCAGACTCAATATGTTCATCCTGTGCAAAATCAACATCAACCGGCTCTTCATAAGTCTGGTCATCTTCCTCGGGTAATGGTGATGCATTCAAATCCATTGAGGATCCTTCAACATCCACTACTTCAAAAGTCTCTAGATAACCATTTGAAACTGACACCTAATAAGAGGGGCAGAAAGGGCATCTTGTATCAGACTAATCAGCATAATATGCAGTAGATACATATAGTCATCTCCAAGTAATACCTAATTTCAACCACAGTTGATGAGTGCAATACGGTGAAGGCACTCAAACAATAGGTACTAACACAATGCAGTAATTTTGCAGAACATAATATGTCATGGAAATACAACCACACCAAGATGAGAACACACCTTCAACTGAGTTAAAAGAGTTCCATTTGGTAGTGCAGTAGCCCCACCCCCCTCCCCCAAGAAAAGAATATGTATAAAACCACACTGGTGCGTAAAGAATATGTATAAAACCACACTGGTGCATACTTTCTAGAATATATCCTATTATCTGATTTTCAAACAATGGCAGAGAGGCAGCCAGAAATATCATCTATGTTGCAGGTATTGCCTACCATTTAGATGTATAGTGCTAGACATAAATAAATAAAAGCAAAACTAAATAACATCAGTACACATCAATTACTAAATAAGACCAGAAATGGCAGCTAAAGGAATAAGATGACACGGTGAAGGGAATACAAATGAACAAACAAGTTTGTAACATACTCACCCGCCCATTTCTGTGGCCTCTTCACCGTGGAAAATTAATTTACGTGAATCGGCACCTCTTAGATGGCAAAGTTTCGACTGGAATAGGAAGAGCATAAAGTCAGGGAGAAGACAATGATTATATGCAGAGGTTGAAACAATATAATTAGTCAGCCATGATAAATACAATGGCCTAGGGAGGAGTGAGAAGAGATGGAAAATCTAATGTAGCTACCAATGAAAGGAAGAAACCAACTCAAAGAAATAACATCGGTTCTCTATGACTCTACCCCTTAACTTCTTTCTTATCTTCGTGTTTCTTTTATTAAAAAGAAATGCTTTGGGTGCTCCTAACTTTCTGCAATTGTACAGTACGTTATTATTTATTTTCATCTCTCTCTGAAAAATAAGATACATGCTGAACAGCCTTTGTGAGGACAAGTCAGCTGAATTTAAATATATCCAGAGTTCCAAGTTATAATTGTAGTTTCAGTGTATAGCAGCACTGAACCAGATAAACTGCATAATCAGAGCTTATTTCAAATGACATAACCTAACAAACCTCACAGCATAATGCAGCGGACATTTTCATGCTTGGCAAGCAACTGATATAAATATAGTCATGGCTATTTTGAGCAGTCTTTACGGTCAAATGTTGCAAAGAACTATGCACTTCCGATATTTTGCTTTTGCGCTTACAGAAGTACATATATCTTTTGTCTTGAAGGTCAGTGCCATTGTATTATCACCCCAGGCATTTGGATTGACAAACTTATGTAGAACCATAGAGGGCCAAACTCCTAAAATCCACACAGCCCACACTGACATTTTCATGCTACTAAATAAGATAGCAGCAATACAAAAAATTAAGTACTAAAATCAATTCAATTATTTGCCCCTAGTACTTGCGAAATCCTAAAATCTATCAAGAGCGTAGGAAATTACTTCATCACATCAATAAAAAAGTGTCATTAGAAGCATAGACAAGAAAGGGTAACAACCATCAACATAATAGGCAAAGGACCAAAATTGAAGGTTTGCCTGATAGGCGCCCCATCATTAAATTGGAAGAGGACATCCACTTTGAATTCGCCGCTATATGAAATCCTCGCTTGCCTGCACTGCTCCCACATAAAGAAAATGAGAAAGGAATCAGACCAACAAACACCTGTCTAAATTTTTGCAGAGAAAACTAATAAGATACCAAAAGAGTATGGACTATGCTAGTAAAAGAGAGAAACTAATGTGCCTATGTTTAAGATAAAAACATATAAAATAATACCAAAATATAAATACTACAAACCTCCTGCGGGTAGAGCGGTTGACCCAACCGACCATCCCTCATCGGTGGGAGCACATGACCCTTCTCTAAGGATAGTAGACAATTGTTAAGGAGGGAAAAAAGAGAACATCAACCATGCTGTTTTATGCATCATTCTCTGTAATCCAAATATCCACAAATTTAACATGCCTTCCAAACTTTACTCGAGCGTTGATTGGTTTCACGGCAATTCAGTATCCGCATCTAGAGAAGCAGTAGAGACAATCTAATATATGCTTTAGTAGTTCTAAGTTTCAAACCAGAATAACCATGTTTCCCATTACTTTCATAAATTTAGTAGTTCTAAGTTGGACCAAGTATTCTTTTAGGATAATTCACCTGAGTTTAACTCCAGAAAATCCTAATGTATATCTTAACTTTGTTACAGTCTACTGTGGTGAGTTAGAAATGCAATTTCCAAGACATGAGAATGATCATAAAGTAGTCGCGGCGAGCTCCAGAAAATCTATGCTGGTGAGAATGATCATAAAGTAGTCGCGGCGAGCTCCAGAAAATCTATGCTGGTGTTTTTTTTGTTCACTCTCTGATCATTTTCTTGCTTGTAGATGCATATAGCTTGAATTGCAGTTGCAATTTTTCATGTGGTGCTGAGAAACCACGAACGGTGTTGGGTGTTGGTGCTTGGCCTTATTAGAAAAACTCGAGCCACCTCAAGATAATTCATACAATTTGCATCATTTTTCCAGCTTAAAAAAAACTCCATGGCGTCTTGCAAAAGCTGCTAACCAGGCAAATTCAACGGGAATTTGGACAGTGCTAGCTCTTAATGCTTGTTGCAGCTGCTAAAGTCCCACAACTACACAGAATCACTGCATTGACGAGCAAAAGAGAGAGAAAACAAACAAATTTAAAACGAATCGAAGTGTGAAGGATATTTCTGAGGGTGGTGTTGGAGGAAGGGTCGGTGATCTCCATGGGGCGGATGGAGAGGATCATCTTGTCGAGACCCTCGTCAAGGAAGTAGTCGAACGACTCGATGTGCGGCCGGTACAGCTCCCGCAGCGCCGCGTACTTGCCCTCCTTACCTGCCGCCGCCGCCGCCGCGGCGGACGACTTCCCCGCCGCCGTCGCCATGGACGGAGGGAAGCGGTGCACAGGGGTGGGGAACGAGGAGGGCAGGGCTCCGGCGAGTGACAGCGGAGGTGGCGGCGTCTGGTCTAGAGAGGGTGGTAGTCGGCGGCCGCGGGAGCGGACGGGTGGGCGTGAGAGGTCGGCCACCGCGGGGGGACGCCGTGCGGAGCTCGACCACCGCGGGGGGAGGGCGCGCGGAGCTCGACGGGGTGGAGGGAGGTGGGGAGGGCGGCGGCCGCGGGCACGGGGAGGGGGAAGGAGCGGGGGGTGGAGAGGGGGGGTGTCGGGAGAGCGACGGACGAAGAAATCTGGACGGACGAAGAAATCGTCCGTCCTTTAATATTAGGGAGAGATGAGTCAAGTATTTTCCTCGGTGCTTCTGTTGTAGTCCAAGAGGGAATATCTGGTCCTGCGTCATTGGAGGCGATGGTGTGCAGAGATGCTCTGGTCCTGCCCAAGATATCATGATTAATCGATGTGTTATTGCGACGGACTACTTAGGTGTACTCAACAATCTACGTGTTGGCATTCCATGCAGCTATGGGGCTATATATTCTTCAGAAGATCAAGTAGCGCAAAGAACCCTTTAAAAAAGTACGACTTGTTTATGAGAAGAGAGAATCCAACTTTCGAGCTCATAATCTGGCAAAAGCCTCTTTAGGGCTAGGTGTCGTCTGACATGTCTGGCTTGTTGATCCCCCCGTATTTGAAGATGCATAGCCTGACAGCCCTGACTGACATGACAAAATTTCACGAAGACTCCTGTTTTCTGAAGAAAAAATGGCACATAATTCTTGCATATGTGATATGTTACATTCTGGAGCTACAGTGTCTTCATGCTACTGTTTCTATTTCGAGATGGACAGCATACATTCTGCACGAGCAGCAGAGCAAAATACTGAAGCACTTCACAGATCCATGTTACCAACAACAACTTGATGCATTTTTCGTAAAAATAAACTACCTAATACATTCATCAATTCCTTTCCGAAGGTAGAAATTCATAATATGATAGTTGCTCCAAGACAGTTGCAACAAATCTCTGTGTTCACCGCAACGCCGGGGAATCAGCCGGGAGCTGCAGGAGGTAGCCAACAGCAACTGTGTCTAACGGCACATGGTGCACCACACCTCCGGGGAGTTCACCGAGGTGCTCCAGGACGTCGCCGCCGAGCAGACCTGCGGCGAGGGCGAAGCCGTCTTGTTCCAGGTCAGGATCATCAGAACCAATCGCAGATCTTGAGTACATTCAGACTTAAACAGGTGCCGAAAGTGAAACTGAGAATCCCTGTTCTTGCAGGCCACGGCGGGGTGGGAAGAAGGCATGTATGCCACTGTTTTTCGTGTTCTGCAACCTGAGCTGCGGCCAATGACACAGGCATGTACAATGTTGCTGCTTGCTACGGATCATTGATGTGTGCAATTTGCAAGAGACTTGTCACTGTCAGGTATATGACATGGTTTCCGACTGTGTGTTCGTGTAAGCCTCCAGAAGAATATGTTTTTTGCAGTTGCTAACCTTAGAACGAGACGGCTAGAATGCTAGACTTCTCTCGGAAAAATAGTTATGAGTACATTGCGTGATGATTTTTAATCAGGTGAAACTAAACTCGAAAATTTTGAATTTTATCTACTTCCTTCTAGATTAGTAGGCTATGTCGGCTACTTCAAATCTCACGGGCCACATTGTGGGTGATTGGTGTGAACACACCAATGCTTTCTTCAATTTTCTGCCGGGCTACATTGATTCTGACTGGGGAGAGCCATGATGCTGCTCTGTTCGTGACAGAGATTCCTGCAGCAGCTATGCTTCCTTGGTGGTGCCTATGCTGTGCCGGAGCTTGACTCACCAGTCAACAATATTGTTAATGAGGATTCGTACACTTCCATTATTACTAATAGTGATGATGTTGAGAAGGACAAATAAGCCTGTCATATTTGCAGTGCACAACCAAGCCAAGGCAACAAAACAAGCCAGGAAAGTTTTACTTGTACACTGCAATAATGCAAGACCTTCCTTTATTTTGATTGGTATCCAGGACTTTTGCAATTCCTCTATTTCCTTTGAACTTTGTTTTGTTGGTAGGAGTGTAAACAGTGCTTCTTAGGCCCTCTGGACCTGCTTATGCCTGATTAATTGCCTGTCAGTTCATTGTCAGGTATGTTAATTGTCCATTAGTTCTTTGTCAGGTATATTAATTGCCCATTAATTCTTTGTCAGGTATCAGGTCTGTGATAACTGCAAAACCTCTTTAAACTGTCATTTATCTGTGCTTTGCTTCATTGCTCCTCTTTAGTCTACACTACAATAATGCAAGGTCTCTTCCCCACGCCACACCAGACATGCTTGCAAGAAGAGGAGGCTTTAGCAGCAAGAGCTAGCTCTTTCCAACCATTTCTCTGCTCTTTCTTGCTTTCCTTTTCTCCAGTGCATATGCTGCTACTGGATGTGGTAAGCTCATACCGCAAGAATCGTTGATTTCTGTTCCTTCAGTTAATCAGAGTATGCCCGCTTTGCATGCAGCACAAGTTTCGTGTCAATAGCTTGTGTTCATTCCTGTTGGCCCGCTGATTGAAGTGATCTGTGGAGTGTGGAGGCAGGAGACTATATTCAGTGCGCTCTCCTTCCCGATTCCGCAGCACTCTGATCAGTGGCTGATCAATTGACCTATGTTCAGGTATAATTTCTCAATTTTCTGCATCTCTAATGCAGTGGTAATTATTCTTATGTTTTCTTCCGAACCACATTTCCTATTCTTTTCCCCTTTATGCTGGTGTAGCAGGATGGACAATCTTTGATTTTCTCTTATTAGTTGACTAATAATCTTGAAATAGCCATGGGTTGATCATCACAGCAAAATGCTTCGAGAATATGATTACTGTTGATTCTTATAATTAGCAGAGTCGTTGGCCTTAGGAGGGTGTCGAATGACCAGAACCTGAAGAACACGAACTTTTTTTATAAATATTATTTTTAAAATAAAGAATTCGAGATCTATACGTCTGATTTCAGAAATTACAAAAATATCACCCTGTCGTCCGACGGTTGGACGACAGGGGCCTTATCGTTCAACCGTCGGACGACAAGCCCCTGAGTGCACGGAAAAGCGTAACAAGACGCCTGTCGTCCGACCGTTGGACGACAGGGGGCTTGTCGTCCGACGGTTGAATGATAAGCCCCCTTGTCGTCCGATGGTTGAATGATAAGCCCTCTTATCGTCCGATGGTTGAATGATAAGCTCCTTGTTGTGCCCCCTTGTCGTCCGACGGTTGAATGATAAGCCCCACAGGCGTCCTTTCGGTCCACCGTGGGATGACAGGAGCTTGTCGTCCGACGGTTGGACGATAAGCCCCCTGTCGTCCAACGGTCGGACGACAGGGTGATACTTTTGTAATTTTTGAAACCGAACGTATAGATCTCGAATTCTTTGTTTTAAAAATAATGTTTATAAAAAAAGTTCTGAAGAACACTTCCTCCCATTTCTCTCTCTGAACCTTCTAAGCTGCTACTCCCTGAACCTTCTTGTTTCTTCTCCACAAACTCGTGTACTCATATCCATCGTGATGTGAATCCAAGGATTGTAACACCTGGCCGGAGCCACATCGATGGAACCAAAATTTCCAGTGCCTACTCCTCAGCTTCTGCTTGTTCTTAGTTGTCCCTCTCGATTTGGGAAAAATTGACGATTTGCCCCGTTTTTTGCTTGATCATATGCCCCATCTCACTTCTTAACCTCCCCCCTCCTGAAAACAACTAGGATGGGGCATCCCCCAAAAAAGGGGGAAAATCCTCAAATCCCTCCTCGATTTGAACCATTTCCAATCCGTTCAGTTTGAGGGAGCTGAACAAATTGCGGCAATCACCTCATGTGTCCATGGCAAGACTTGCTAAATTCCTTCTTACTTACAAGCCCGTAGACCACGGTCGTCGTTGCCGCCGCAGAGGCACTGCAAAAGCAAAACGTAGGGGCTCCCACGTAGACGCGGTTGCACTCTTGTTATAAGAAGCCCACAGGCCGAAGAGCTCCAGCCCAGGGCCCATGAGATATTGAGGGCTTAGAGAGCCCATGTGTGCAATGCAAAGCCCAAAGAGTCCCTCGACCATGGAGATTTTGTTAAAATGTTCGTGACCCATTGGGCGATTTGGTGGGCTGGTAGAAAGGTGATCCATGCAAGTCTGTTTCAAAGCCCTCTGTCCATCTTCAACTTTGTAAACTCCTTCCTAGCTGATTTGGACATGGCAGAGAGCCAACCTCTCCTGGCTGGTTTCTAACAAGGATATTGTTCCTCCTCCTCCTGGCCTGGCAAAAGGTAATGCTGAATGGAGCTCCATCTCGGTCTGGCCAGCTTGCCTCCTCTACGGCTACTTTTTGTGATCAGTCAGGTGTTTTCCTCAGTGCTTCTATTGTGGTCCATGAGAGAGTATCTTATCCTGTGTCATTGGAGGCGATGGCGTGCAGAGATGCTGGTCCTTGCCCAAGATATCATGATTAATCGATGTGTTATTGCGACGGACTGCTTGGGTGTACTCAACAATCTACGTGTTGGCATTCCATGCAGCTACGGGGCTATTCTCCAGAAGATCAATTAGCGCGAAGAACCCTTTAAAGAAGTACAACTTGTCCGTGAGAAAAGAGGATCCAACTTTGAAGCTCATAATCCAGCAAAAAACTCTTTAGGGCTAGATGCGCTTTGTAACAAAACTTATAAAAGTGTCGGCTTTTCCCTTAAAAAAAAGTAAAATACATCTACGATTACTGTACTTGTTCATCCGAGCCAATTTGGACACTGTACTCAGAAAAATATAAATTACGGTCATAAGATTGGTACAGGGATTCAATACGGTCATTTCCTATACGTATGTCTACTGTATTTGGAATTTTATAATCTAAATAGTGCCATGTGTCAAGCTAGGAATTGTTAGTCACGTCCTAGTAAGCAGGGCCTCGTGTGTCACTCTCTCTCACTATTCTCTCATCTCTCTCTATGTCAAGCTGATGTCAAAAGAGTAGCTACGACTCCGATTAACAACAAGAATTTTATGCAGTAATTAAGAGGTCCCGTGATTTGCAAGTTGCTAAATCCGGTCAAAAGCCTGGCGCAATCCTCGCGCTGCCTCGCTGGCTCCCCGACGACGAGAAGGAGTCCACCCTGAGGTGGTGCCGGAACGCCGAGATGAACTCCTCCGCCTGCCGGTTCACCTCCTCGGCCGCATTGCCGCCAGCCGCTTCCTCGTCATGTTGTTCGGCCGCTGCCTCCATGTCCACCGTGTCGTTCACCACCAACACAATGCAACAGTTGTCAGCTGCGACGCTCGGCGCCACCGCGGGCTCCGCACCATCCCTGCGCCTCTTGCTCCTCCTCCTCCTCCTCCTCACTTCCTTCATGCCTTCGTCGCCTAGTGACACCACTGCGACGACTCCGCCGCCGCCGCTGCGCACCTCGTCTACACGGACACCAGGACAATGGACGCGATGATGACGTTCAGGAGGAGGAATAGGACGGGCGATGGCGCCACGGCGAGCGCTGCCGCGCGACGAGCACGACTGCCACCAGCTTCTTGATGCACAACACGAATAGCGCGCAGCCGCTAGGATCCACGCTCCGCACATCGGCACACGCACCACCGAATATCTTCTTCGCCGACACGCGCTGCTGCCCGTGCGAGCTCATGCCGGACAGCAGGTACGCGCGCCCCGAGCCCCCGACGGCTCGTACTCCTGCCGGTTCGCCACGTAGGCGCTCAGCTCGCCCAGGTCCGTGCACTTGGCGTCGTAGCGCATGCCTAGCGGTGACCACCTCACCGCCTTCCCCCGGCCGCCGAGTACCCGCGCGGCTTCGACATGCTCGCCGCACTCGGCCGCCACCTGTACGGCCGCGAAGTCCTCTGTCGCCTCCACGCTACTTTGAGCAAGATTTGTACTTGGTCCTAGAGCAAACTTCCTGATGAAAAAGAAGACGCTCTATATCTAATTTACGATGAGCTTTCTTGTTATTTATCAGGAGAAGAATTTTCGTTGGGGACTCTGAATCATTAGGAGGTAGAAATATTTCGAAATTGAGATGGATTACTGCTGTCATAAGAAGGATATGTTAGTGTTACCTAGCAAGGAGAAGGAACATCTTAAAGTGAGGACTTTGAGATACCTTTATGGGGAGGAGTTGATCATTCACTTTTCAAGAAGCTTTTGCATCTTCGTGTTTTGGATCTGATGGGTTCATCTATACAAACCATTCCAGGTTGCATTGGAAATTTGATCCATCTAGGATTACTTGATCTTGATGGTACAGAAATATCTTGTCTTCTAGAGTCCATCAGTTCTCTCATACACCATTAGATATTGAACTTGCAAAGGTGCAAAGCCCTGGACAGCCTTCGTTCAGCGATCACTCAGTCGTGCAACTTAAGGCGTCTTGGTCTTGGAGATACTCCAATAAATCAGGTTCCAAAGGGGATAGGCAGATTGGAAGTCCTCAATGATTTAGAAGGATTTCCTATCGGTGGTGGAAGCGACAATGCTAAAACACAAGATGGATGGGAGTTGGAAGGGTTGGGACAACTTTCGCAGCTAAGGCAGCTTGATATGGTCAGATTGGAAAGAGCAGTTCCTAGTAGTACATATTCATTGCTAACAGACAAAGAGTATCTCAAAGTATTGAATCTATGTTTCAGTGGACAAGCTGATGAACCATACTTAGAAAAAGATATTGACAATATTATTGAGAAGATTTTTGAGCAGCTAAAGCATCCACAGTGCCTGGAAGATCTATATATTAATGGATTCTTTGGCCAGAGATATCCCACCTGACTTTGTACTACCCATTTGTCTTCGGTGAAATACCTGCAACTCATAGAATGCAATTCCTATTTGCGTCTTCCACCGATTGGGCAGCTACCCAACCTGAAATATGTCAGAATTGATGGAGCAACCACACTTACAAGGATTGGACCTGAATTTCTTGTTTGTAGTGGGGCTAATCCCACATCCATGGACGTGGTTGCTGTTTTCCCCAAGCTCGAATGGTTGGTCATCTGGGATATGCCCAGCTGGGAGGAGAGGTGTTTTGTAGAAGATGAAGATGCAGTAACAGAACCACTCAACATATTCTCTTGAGCGCAGCCAATTATCTAGTAATCAGTCCAATCGCCCCAGCCGTCGTGCTGTTATTTGCTTGTCAAGACTCAAGACACATTTTTAATCCGCGTTTTGGTCTTGATGTTTATCAAAAGGTGGTCTGTAAATATCGATACAGTTCTTGGAGAACTGCATCCCGAGCTGCCGCGCAGACAGGTGGAGTGTACGATGTCGCTGGCTTTTACAAGCAGAAGCTTTCTCCGTCGATGCACACGCAAATTTTATTTTCCATGGTGTGTTAAGCTGATTATTGTTGAACAGCTAGGCATGCTTAATTAAGCCCTGTCACTCATGGGTAGTTCAGTATCTGGTTAATTTCTACTGTTACCGGTAGTTTCTGGCTTTGTGTTTGTGTTGTGATCAAAGTAAACTCAGTCGTAAATCCTAATGGAATCATGCCAAGGGTCCGTGGTAGCTGTAGAAACCACGGGTATATTCTGTGAACAAGAAGCCCATGGGCCAAAGAGATCCTGCTAGGGCCCACGAGATACGGTGGGCCCAAAGAGCCCATGTGTGCAATGCAAAGCCCAAAGATCTCCTCTTCCAGTCCGGCAAAGGCTCTTCTCTCCGCCGCCGCGGCGCTGCCCAGCTCGGCTGCCAATGGAACCAAAATTTCCCTGTGACCTCCTCTGCGGTCCGCTGGTTCTTACCCGTCCCTCTCGATTTGAACCATCTACGGCCAACTCTGCATCTCATGGTAAGATTTTACTAATCTCTTTTTTTATGAACTTTTTCTTCTTCTTACTTGATCTTTAGCATAGATATTGCTTGCCTAATTAGCTTCGTCACTTTTACTTAATCAGTATCCCTTGGACGAACCCATTAACCGTAGTTGGTAATTTATCTGGAATCTGTACTGTCAATCACTTCAGACGTGTGAGCTTATAGGATAAGTCTGAGTAGCAGCTATTATACATTTTCTAGGAATTACTGATTTATTGAACGTTTGGTTGGGTACTCAAGGAGCTTCAGAGTGCAAGCTTTGATGCGTATGTATACAATACAATCGTCTAAACAAAACTCGTTGCAGGTTTCACATGCCCTCCTTGTTGAATCTCGAGGTAAACACTAGAATAAATTAAACCCCACGACCAATCCTAGGAGTACTAAATCTATTCAATGGTGGTACCTATTCCAATAAGCAGCTTGCTCGGACAGATCCTGGGTTTATTTTCTGGGTGTCGACATGATCGAAATGGGAAAAGGACCACATATCTATGTTGCACTTAAGTAAAGGTGTGGTGCTAAGCAAAGACAATTTGAGAAAAGGAAACTGAAAAGGAAGCAAACAGTGTTGTTTTTGCAACACTGAAGAGAGTATTACCCATCTATTCTTCCATTGCCCACTAGCAGGTTTTGCTCGGAGAATTGTGATGATTGCCTCTGGGCTAACTCCTCCTATTGATGTTTCTCATATGTTAGGGGTTGGCTTAATGCGTGTGGATGCAACAACGAATAAGCAATTATATGTGGGGGTGGTGGCTAGGTCCTACTGCGCTCACCCCGCACGGACAACACTCTCTCCGCCGCTGCCCAGGCCGGGGCCACATCAATGGAACCAGAACCCCCCTGTAATCTCAGCTTCTTCTGGTTCTTACTCGTCCAATCCCTTCCGTCTCAGGCAGCTCAACATGAGGGGGGTAATCCAGTCCAGGGTTGTGGGTCACATAGTCTGCATCTCATGGTAAGACCATAGTCAGGCTACCTAACTATTTACCACAGTCAGGCTTGATCTGATTCAGTGGCTCCCAAACTTATTTACCATAGTCAGGCTTGCTTAATCAGTTTGTTCACTTCTAATTGATTTGTATTCCATGGACCTAGTAATGGTAGTTAGCAATTTATCTGTAGTCTGGACTGTCAATCACTTCAGAGGATAAGTTGAGTAGCAGCGATTATACATTGGCAGGCATTAGTGACCATTTCGTTGGGTACTCAAGGAGCTTCAGAGTTCAAACTTTGATGCGTCTGTACATAAATAAACTCGGCTGAACAAAACTCACATGCCCTCTTGTGGAATCCCGAGGTAAATAGGAGTAATATATTAACCCGGCAACCATGCTTAGGACTACACCAATCTATCGTTGGTAGCACCGATGCCAATAGGCAGCTTGCTTGCACGAATCGCTGGTTTTATTTTTTGGGTGTTGGACACGCTTTGATCCGCTGGAAATGAGAGGAAGAGGAGCACATGAGTTTGCCCTTGCATATTCATCTTATCCTAATGGCATCTGCAAGTGGAAAATCACTCCAGGCCACAGCAACAGCATGTAGTCTCAGGTTTCACACGCCCTAGCATGTGGAATCTGGAGGTAAACAATAGGTAAGATTAAACCTGGCAACCAGTCTGGAGTGCTAAATCTATTCACTAGTCCTAGTTTACTAGCAACGATGTCAGTAAGAAGCCAATGGTTAATTTCTTTTACAAGACTTGAAACCATTGCAGGGGGCCTTATTTGTAGACTGCGGTTTAGGTTTCCGGTGGTGCCTTGTGCCTTTTTGATTGCCTATTCTGCCTAAGGATGTCTCGCAACACGTGGGTGTGCGGTTTGGTGGATTTCATAAAAATGAAAACAGAAACACTTAATGTTAGGCTGTGCAACAACTTTTTGGTAGCTCCTTGTTCCACTCTCTCCCCCGGCCCACTTCCACTGCAAGGCTCTTCTCTCCGCCTCCGCGGCGCTGCCCTGGCAACCTCCTCAGTTTCCGCTGGTTCATAGTCGCCCCTCCCAATTTGCACCATCTCCAACCCCTTCCGTCTCAGGATGCTCAACACGAGGTGCCCTCCTTGTGGGATCTCGAGGTGAATAGGAGTAATAGATTAAAACCGACCACCACGCTTAGGACTGCTAAATCTATTCATTGGTAGCACCGATGCCAATTGGCAACTTGCTCGCACGAATCGCTGGTTTATTTTTCTGAGAAGAAGTCTATTTTGGACCATGAACTTTGGTACGAGTTCTGAGTTGTTGGATTACTTGAAGAATAACAGCGGCATATCTTGTTTGGAAGTGATTCAATGTATTTCTGTCCAAACTCGTGAAAGGGACATGAGAATATGGGTGTTTTGGACCCCTACGTTATGACATTAGTCTTCTGTGTAAATGTCTTTTTAAGCTTGAGAATGAACATGGCATATTTGTGGCACATTTCTGGCATGGGCTGATAGAGGTTAAGCACTTTTTTTGCCTCACTGTAGGGTTTTGTTGGGTAATGGAGAGAGGACGTGTTTATGGCAAGATAAGCGGGTTAGTGGTATACCCTTGGCTGAGCAATGTCCTAAACTTTACAACCTTTTTTTTTAGGGATCTTTACAACCTTATATTCACTAAAATGTGACGGTCCACAGGTTTTTGCTGGAAGCTTTGTTTGTGTGACGTTTAGAAGATTAAAATTGGTACATGGTGCAACAGGGATGTTCTTTGTCAAGTCTGTACCAAATCCTGAAAATGGCAAAAAATACATCTCCCCTTTAGATTCGTTTGGAAAGCTAAGGTGCCTCTTGAGTTGAAAATCTTTTCTGTCTGCTTCTATGTAAGAATCTTGACCAAGGATACTTTGTTGAAAGCAGGATGGCATGGATCAGATGGGTGACAATGTTAAGATCCAGATACACATATGTTTATGGAATCTACAAGGCGACAGTGGAAGATCTAGAGAAGCTGCCTCCATGTACGTTTTCACAAAATGACCCCCAACGCAAAACGCATTTAGATACAAGGACATGACATACCTAGACGCGCAGCAGGTGAGTTTTGCATAAAGGCTCCTAACATACCTGAGAATTCCATGTAAACGCATTTATTGGGACCAACCATCGCCCTTATCCCTTCTCAAATCCAAAGCACGACAAGACTCGATCGAAGCAGTTCGAGCTTCAGAGGTGTCGCTACCCCGAAAATCAGTGCATACTCCCCAGCCCTAGCGACGCTCCTCTCCTACAGCCCCTGCACGGAATGTCGCTCATCTTTTCTTTGCTTGAAGCTCGCAAAGTATGCCTGGCAGGTGGTGCTTTGTGCCTTTGGATTGACTATTCTGCCTAAGGATATCTCGCAACTCGTGGGTGTGCTGTTTAGCGGATTTCCGAAAAAGAACAGAGACACTTAACTATGTTAGGCTGTGCAGCAAATTTTTGGGCGTTCTGGAAAACTAGAAATGTTTCTTAGTTTTCATTACCAAGAAGTGACTGCTCCAGATTGTGCAGTGGATTTTTATCAATGGAAGATTATGTAGAGAGAGGGTGACCAAAGTACGCTACATGACTGGGCAGAGCCACTGAGGAAAGTGGTGGCTCAAGCGTTCTAAGGATCTATAGGTGGGCTCTGACAATTCGCTGAATAAACGAAGATTGCTGGAAATTTTGTTTTCTTTTATCTAGTCCTACCATGAAGCAGCACATATCGCCGTCCTTTTCTGTAGTTCGTTCTGTTTTGTCACCTGTGAATCTTTTTTTGTCTTTGTCATTGTCCAGGCTTAATATCTCACTTGGTCAGAATTGTTTGCTGACATAAGTGTCGGATTTTACTTATCTGTTTTAGTATTAATCCTGTAAAAACTATTTTGTGGTTTCTTTAGATGAAGCTGGGGATAAAGTCCCCTAAATCAAAAGTTAAATAAAATTTAGAACCATATGACTCAGTCTTGTGACTGAGCAAATACAGGTAATAAGATATCTATAAAAACTACCTTTTCTTTTGTCATGCCTGATTATTGCTGATCTAGTACAATAGTTTAAGGCACCAGAACAGGGAGTTGGTGGTGGCTTGTTGCTCTCATGGCAGATTTAAGTTTCACCAAATAACATAGCCCCAGGTACTTTAATTTGTGCAACTCGCTTAGGTTTCACATGTAGTCCCCAACAACAGCATGTAGTCTCAGGTTTCACATGTCCTGGCCTGTGGAATCTCGAGATAAATAGATTAAACCTGACAGCCAAGCTTAGGAGTACTAAATATATTCAAATGTCCTAGTTAACTCACATCGATTCCAATAAGCAGCCAATGGGCAGCTCATTAATTTCTTTCACAAGACTCAACACCATTGCAGCGAGCCTTTGTAGACTGTGCTGTTTAGGTTCCCAGCCATTCCTCTGCTGTTGTATTGCTCTGGTGTATGGTATGCTGCTGTTGGCTCTGGTAAGCTCCATGAGACATTGGCATCAGGAGATCAACAAATACTTGAAACTACCTTGTGTTCCTTTTCTTCTCTTCAGTTAATCACCGTATGCCTGCTTTGCATGCAGCAGAATTGTCGTGTCGATAGCTTGTGTTCATTCCTGTTGGCTCACTGATTGAAGTGATCCTGTGGAGTGTGGAGGCAGGAAACTGTATTCAGTGTCTCTCCTTCAGCACTCTGATCAGTGCCTCATCAATTGACCTGTACTCAGGTATATTTTCTCAATGTTCTGCATCTCTAATGTCGTGGTAACTATTCTTTTGTTTCTTCCGAACTATTAATCGAACGACCTTTCCTGTTCTTTTGCTCTTTGTGCAGGTTTAGCAACGTGGACAATCTTTGGTTTTCTCTTAGTAGTCGACTGATAATCTCGTGGGCCTATCGATTCTAGATCACTGGTTTTCCAAATCAGTTACTTTTCATATCCCTTGGCTCTCGTTATGTCGATTTCTTAAAAGAGACATGGATTGATCATCAAGCAACCTGCTTCAACAAGATCATTACTGTTCATTTTTATTATCGGCAGTTTTCGCTTGCAAGAAGACTGGGTTGTCAGGTAAGGATTGCACTTGTACTTCAGATTTTGCATCCTTTCTCAGAGAATGTTGCATATATTATCATTAAGCGGAGAAGCAAGCATACATACAAGAGTTTGAGTTAAATACTTGCTCCATGATATTACTAGCGTATGTGAAATCAAATAGAGTTACTGATCTAGAAAATTTGTAAACTACACATATGGAGTTAAAGAAATAGGGACTTTAACCTTGGAGATATAGGAACTGAGATTTAGAGGGTGCGTTGGAGTTGCTGTCAATTTCTTCGAGTAGAACATAACAATGTGCAGTGGAGATGGTATTCCTAGAGTACCTAGTTGACTTGCAAGGATCTGTACCAGAGAAAAGGGTGATTCGTGCCACCAGGATTATTGCACCATGTAAAGTGATGGAAATGAGAGAGCAATGCTGCAAATCAGCCAATTCAGCAAGATAAATTCTAGATTCTGCACTACCAAATAATAGCTCATCTCTTGGTATTAGCTTCATATTTTTTACCATCAAAAGACTACCATGAATGTGGTAGGCCACCAAAGCTCCAAGTAAACGAACACTCGAGAACAGCTCTTGCACCAGCCCAAACCTGAAACATGATTTTTATACTAGGACGGGCCTTTTGTTTTGCTGTATTATTTAAGGATTCTAAGTCTTGATGTACGGTCTCGGTCGTTCCATTGAAGTTGGAATCTATCCATTCAGCAGCCCTCATGCTTGTACTTCTATCAAACTCCCAATGATGCACTGAAACATCAGTACTAGTATTGTGAATATGCAAGCTAACATGGCTGAGCTCCAGAATTCTCAAACATACAGCCGGTGGCCACTGATTCAGAGACACCCTTTCTGTGGGTGAGACTACTTGCCTGACCAACAGTGTCCAGCCTCGGCTACACTCAAAGGATGGCCATGGTTTGGAGTAGAGCCCAACAGGTCCGGAGGATGAGATGGCGCAGGTAGCGGCCACGCCCATCCCTGCGCCGTCGTCCATGGTGGCGTGGGGTCATGCGTCTCTGACGGAGCCTTTCATCAAACATCTGGTGGGCGCTCAACGTCGGCAAACAGCCGCCGCAGCAGGGTTGGGAAGGCCTTCGGAGGTGTCAGTGATGGATGTAGGCGCACCGCATGGAATCAGGGACATGGCCATGGGCATGGTCGGGGCCCAACGTGGAGCAGGTGGTGGGCGCCGGTGCAGCGAGGCTGACAGCGAGGTCGTAGCCTGCCACTCCAGGTGGTAGCGAACTGGGCCGAGCCCATTAACGACGGCCCAAGCATCAGCCCAATAGCAGTCTGATAGCAATACGTAGTTTTATGGTTCATCTCGTCCCGTACATATCCATGATGAGATATTGACTGCGTTAGACATCTCAGCTCACTTCTTTTTCGCCTTTTCACCATCACTATTTTGAGAGACATTTTCCTCAATCTTACTATTATTTTGTCCCTGGTAGTTTACGACATTCGTATTTTTGGTTGTTTCTACCTAATTTATCTATATTTTACTTGATACTGTGGATGGCTGGTGTGAGAAAAGTGCTTTGCTTGACGAATCTTGCAGAGAGCATCACTATTTTGAGAGACATACTTCCCTGTCCATGTGCATACAGGGACAGCTGTACGCTTTCCTGTTGGTGCATGTGCTGGCAGCTTGACTCACGAGTCAACAATCTTATCTCCTCGCGCTGGCTTTATTAACTGATCCTGACAGTGATGATGTTGAAAAGAACAAATAAGCCAACCCAAGCAAGCTTTATACTTTTACACTGCAAATGCTTTTACCAGCAAGTGCTAGCTCTTACTAACCATTCCTCCGCTATTTTCTTTCTTTCTTTCTTTCGAGTGCATGATATGCTGCTACTGGCTGTGGACTGTGGTTAGCCCAGACTGCAAGAATCGTTGATTTCGATCCATTTTTTCGCTTTCTCCATTTCATCAGCGATGCCCATTTTTGCTTCCAGTGATGTGGGCAGCGGGAAGTTTATCAAGGATCAGTTGAGTTCTGTTCTATTTGCGCTCTGATTGATCCTCCAGAGGAACCGAGAGAAAAGCTTCAGCCAAGTAAAAACTCATATCGCTCTCCTCGAAGGACTCTGCAAGAAGAGGATGCTTCACTAGGATTTGCCCGTATTCAGGTACTCTCTCTAGATCTGAGAGCTCTAGATCAGTTCTAATCCTTCTTGTTCTCTGCTGAAGCTGAGCCGTTCTAGTTGTAGCATTGATTGATTGATATACAAATCTTTTTGGGAGATTTGATAATATGACCCCTTTTTGTTGGACTTTGCTCAGGAAGCACTAAGTAGTTTGTAATAGAAGAAATGACCCGTTTTAGCTCTAATGTTTGATTAAATGACCCATTTCACACTTAAGACTCAAATTAACAGTAATCCTCCAATCCTGGGAATGAAATAACCTCCCTACCCCTTACTTATTCACTTCTAAAAGGCACACACGGGAGAGCCAAGCTCAGTCCAGTCACTCGTTCACTTCTAAAAGGCACGCACGAGCTTTGTTCCTCCGGTCACCGCCTTGGCCAGATGAAAAGGACAGGGAAAGGGAGAGAGTGGGAGGAAGATGACCCAGACTGAAATAGCAACGCAAAAACATGGCTTGAAACTTTGAAAGCCTATATCAGTTAAGATGACCGTTTGTTCGGCAAACAAACGAAACCAGTATTTAGAAAACAGCCAGTAAATAACGATGTCGATGCATCTGAAGTACTAAAGTATTGTAATCAACTGAAGGATAAGTGATAATTCATTCACCGGGCGGCGCTGAGCCCAAGCAGCATCTGGCCGCTGTTGCCGGACGGGATATAGGAGACATTGGGTGAGCGCGCCAGCTCCCCAGCGATCTCTTTGGCAGCCTCGATCTTCCTGAGCTCAATCAGGCCATTGCCCGCAGCAGCGGTGGCCTCGGAGATGAGCCGCGCGGACTCGCTCTCCCCCTCCGCGCGGACGATGGCAGCACGCCTCTCCTGCTCCGCACGCGCGACAAGGAACCTGGAGCGCTCGGCCTCCTGCTGCGCGACCTGCTTCTTCTCGACGGCCTGAGCGAACTCGTGGCCGTAGGCGAGGTGGGTGATGGCGACGTCATCGAGGACGATGTTGAACTCGCCGGCGCGGCGGACGAGGGCGTCGCGGACGAGCGCGGAGACGTGGGGGCGGTCGGTGAGGAGCTGGTCGGCGTTGAACTGGGCGACGACGGCCTTGAGCACCTCGTTACCGATGGAGGGGAGCACCTTGTCGTCGTAGTCGAGGCCGAGGGAGGTGAAGATGTCCGGGAGGCGCTCGACGTCGGGGCGGGGGAGGAGGAGGGCGTGTCGAGAGCGGCCGCGGAGTCGCGGCGGGGGAAGGCGGCACGGATTCCTCCAGGCCCATGAGGCGGGCGACGATGGCCGGCGGCGGCGGCCTGGGACTGTCACAGCTGGCCCGCCGGTACTCCGGCACTATCGTCGGGCTCCGCGGCGCGTCGCAGGAACGCCGCCGCCGGACAGCCGTGGTCGGCTGCGGCAGCGGCTGCGGCGGGGCCTGCGTGGGTGACGGCGGCGCTGCCGGCTTCTTCATGGGCGGTGGAGACGGCGGCGGCGGGGAAGCCTCTGGCGCCGTGGCGTTCTTGGCGGTGAGGCGCTTCCGGTGGCGGTGGTACGGGGAGAGGAGGCGGAGGAGGCCGGCCATGCACCCCATGCTCCGCCGCGGCGCGGCGGCCGCGGACGCTGACGAGGCCCGCCGGTGCGCGGACTCCGGCGTTTAGAAGTGAATAAGTGAGGGGCAGGGAGGTCATTTCATTCCCAGGATTGGAGGATTACTGCTAATTTGAGTCTTAAGTGTGAAATGGGTCATTTAATCAAACATTAGAGCTAAAATGGGTCATTTCTTCTATTACAAACTACTTAGTGCTTCCTGAGCAAAGTCCAACAAAAAAGGGGTCATATTATCAAATCTCCCTTTCTTTTTGACAAGCATGGACTTCTCCTTTTCTTTTCTGTTTTCCTTTCTGTAGGTATACGTTTCTAGTTGTAGCCCGTATAAGCATGAACTTCATCCTAGTAAAAACTCATTACGCTATCCTTGAAGGGTGTGTCTGGTTTAAGCCTAAGCCTACCCTACCAAAATTTTGGCCAAGATTTGGCAAGAAAAATGAATCAGGGTGGGGAAAAGGGGCATGGGCATGCTAAAAATTTGGCCACTATCCAAATAAGGACTAAAATTTTGGTCATGACCGTCCAGCTGGAGCCGTTGTGCGTTTAGATGATCAGCCGATTGGTGGCGGCGACTTTGTTCACGCCGATTTCAAACCTGACCAATTCCTCGACGCCGTAGACACCGTGGGTGAGGCTGTAGAGCTCTTCCCGCCCACATCTTTCTGCCATCCAGCCGCCGTCCCCGCTGAGCGTGATGCTATGCATGTCCCTAATGGTGGCGAGGACGCAGCTGCTCGAGGTAGGGGCATCCGAGAAAATGATGGCACACCTTGACTGCATTTTGCATAACTCTGCTCGAAAAAGCAGAGTTATTAAACAGCTTGCCTGTACTCAGGATTGGCTCAGATCGGATGGTATGACATTATGTATACAATGCAAAGCCATAACTTGTGTAAAACGCAACCCAAATAAGCTTCTCCTCCCTTGCTCGACTCCTCTCTGACTGGCGCTCTCTCTCTCTCTCTCTCTCTCTCTCTGTGCACAGGGCTCTCTGCCGCTGCCCTTGTCCGCACCAATGGGACCCAACTTCCCCTGCAATCCCAGCTCCCTTTGCATCTCCATTCATTCTTGCTATTCCACTTCCATCGGTCCCAAATGCAAAGGTAAATGGATTAACAAAGAGCAGGAAAAAGAAGCTTCTTTGCTTCTTGCCGCAGCATATGCATGGTACCTTTAGACTTTACTTTCCTTCCTTTGGCAAAGATGGATCCGATTCTTCCTGTCTGTTTGCATGCTGTGGTGGATAAGCCGATGCGTTTCCTGATTGAAACCTCTTGCTCTCACAGAATCTCTGCATTTCTGATGCAGTAACAAGGCCCCCCTTTTCTAGAGAGCTAACACAGTCACAGATGGAGGAGGTGCTGCAATAATAGAATACTCCATTCGTTCATTGTACTGTGAGAAGAGGTACATTTCGTTTGTTGCTTTCTATTCAGTTTAATTTTGTTTTTGTGGTGTGTTGCTAGTATCGCATTTATCGCTTGTATTGCATTGCATTGCAGCCTTGTTTGGGAGTGGAATTCGATTCATGAGGGATGCGGTGCATTTTTTTCAGATATATTCCCTCTGCTGCTTCAAGTGATTCTCTGCCACTTCTCTGTTCAAGATTTTGCTCATTATTTTACATATTAAGCAACTTGTCTACATTGTCGTTGTTGTTTATGGATGAAACCAACCTTCTGATTTTGATCCATCTTTTCTTCCCCTCGCAGCAGAGTGGTTGTGGGCCTCTTCTGTCATGGCGGCAAACCCATCTTAATCATCACTGATCAGTTCATTATAGAAAGTGTTTGATGTGATTGTTCCTCATATCATATGGCGTCCTTCTGATTTTAATAATTACTGACCAGCAGAGGCTTACTACATCTACTGGATGATTTAATGTCCTTGTTGGAAGAGATGTATTTCAAGGTAAGATTCGTGCAGCTGTGCCTTTGGGAATTTGGAAACATTTTCAAATTATCGTATTTAACTACTGTTCATGGAAGAAAATCTATCTAGCAACATGAGAGATTAGTTAGCGACCAAGCCTACTGGCTGGAGGAGCACACTCTTGCTTGTATCACTAAAACAAAATGTGAATAGACCTCGACATTAAAAGAACAATTGCATCTACACTGGCCCAATCCAATACAACTAATCAAGTCAACATAACCATTTCAATCTTGTAGGCTTGGGCCCAAAAGCTTAGGATGCGCCTAACTTTACTGAATATAGTTTGGGTGTTTGTTTGCCTTCACAGTGCATTAGATGTGTCTTGTTCTGGTTTAAATGGGGTGTTGTGATGAACTGAACTCTAATGTCTTGTGCTGAATTGCATTGTGAACTACTTTGTTTTTCGTTCTCAATTAATCATATATTCTGTGGTTTAAGATTACATACTGCAGTAGTCTACCTTTTCTTTTGTAGCTTTTGTATGAGTACAGAGTAGGACCTTCAGTGTTTTATATCTTGCCAATCCATAGGGAGAATAATGTACTGTTGCAAACTTTGTACACCTTTCTGATCAGGTTCATAATCATCTTGGATTGACTACACACAAGTTGGTCATTACCTCCCTCTGTTAAGTTGCCTAGTACTGCCGATACATCTTGAAGGATTCCTCTGATGGCAACCATATTATTTTCTTTTATTGGGTCATGCATCCAAAAGATTCAAGAACTCGCTATGGAGGAGGCAGTACTAATACTGGGAGTCAAGGAAGACCTTACAGATCTGCAGCGAAGAATGAAGCAAATACAATGTTTCATTAGTGATGCTGAGCGGAGGAGCATACAAGAGTCGGCAGTTAACAATTGGCTTGGTGAGCTGAGAGCTGCCATGTATGATGCTGACAATATTATTGATTTGGCAAGGTTTAAAGGAAGCAAACTACTAGTAGATAATCCTCCTTCATCATCAAGAAAATCAACTGCATGCAGTGGCTGCTCACTCTTGTCTTGCTTTCATAATATCCAGGCTCGTCATGAGATTGCCTTTCAAATTAGAAGCCTCAACAAAAGAATAGAGAAGATTTCCAAGGATAACATTTTTTTAACACTTCAGAACACAGCACCAACTAGTGAAGTTTGTGTACCACATTGGAGGGCAAGTTCTGGCCTTGTTCAACCCGACCTTGTGGGAAAGGAGATCATATATTCTAGCAGGAAGCTAGTGGATTTGGTGCTTGCACATAAGGAAAATAAGGCTTACAAGCTCGCTATTGTTGGAATCGGAGGAGTTGGTAAGACAACACTAGCCCAAAAAATATACAATGATCAAAGAATAAAAGGGAACTTCAAGAAACACGCATGGATTTGTGTTTCGCAAGTGTACAATGAAGTTGCTCTCCTAAAAGAGGTTCTCCGAAATATGGGAGTGCATCAAGAGCTAGGGGAAACAATAGCAGAGCTCCAGAGCAAGCTTGCAGAAACAGTTGAAGACAAGAGTTTCTTTCTTGTTCTCGATGATGTGTGGCAGTCCAGTGTATGGACCAACCTACTAAGAACTCCATTACATGCAGCAACTGCAGGGATAATTTTGGTGACAACGCGAGATGATACAGTTGCAATGGAAATCGGTGTAGAGCATACCCATCGAGTTGATCTCATGTCAGTAGAGGTGGGGTGGGAGCTACTTTGGAAGAGCATCAACATTGACGAAGAGAAAGAAGTGCAACATTTGAGAAGCATAGGGAGTGAGATTGTTCATAAATGTGGTCGCCTCCCTCTTGCTATCAAGGTTACGGCTAGAGTTTTGGCAAGCAGAGATCAAATTGAGAATGAGTGGAAAAAGATTTTGAGCAAGATTTTTACTTGGTCCCAGAGCAAACTTCCTGATGAAATAGAAGGCGCTCTATATCTCAGTTATGATGAGTTACCACATCATCTGAAGCAGTGTTTCCTTTATTGTGCCCTGTATCCTGAAGATTCTACCATGGATCGTGATGATCTCATCAGGTTATGGGTTGCTGAAGGCTTTGTACAGGAGCAAAAAGGCCAACTACTAGAAGACACAGCAGAAGAGTACTACTATGAGCTAATCCACCGGAATCTCCTCCAACCACATGGTTCATATTTTGACCATTGTGAATGCAAAATGCATGACCTCATAAGGCAGCTTGCTTGTCATTTATCAAGAGAAGAATGTTTTATTGGAGACCCTGAATCATTAGGGGGTAGAAATATGTCAAAATTGAGACGCATTACTGCTGTCACTAAGAAGGATATGTTAGTGTTACCTAGCAAGGAGAAGGAACATCTTAAATTGAGGACATTCAGAAAGCTTTATGGGGTCTCCCAAGGTGTTGATCATTCACTTTTCAAGAAGCTTTTGCATCTTCGTGTTTTGGATCTGACGGGTTCATCTATACAAACCATTCCAGGTTGCATTGGATATTTGATCCATCTTCGATTACTTGATCTTGATGGTACAGAAATCTCTTGTCTTCCAGAGTCCATAGGCTCTCTCCTAAACCTTCAGATATTGAACTTGCAAAGGTGCGAGGCTCTGCACTGCCTTCCTTCGGCGATCACTCAGTTGTGCAACTTAAGGCGCCTTGGTCTTGATGATACACCAATAAATCAGGTGCCAAAAGGGATAGGCAGATTGAAATTCCTCAATGATTTAGAAGGATTTCCTATTGGTGGTGAAATTAATAATGCTAAAACACAAGATGGATGGGAGTTGGAAGAGTTGAGACAACTTTCACAGCTAAGGCTGCTTGATATGGTCAGATTGGAAAGAGCAGTTCCTAGTAGTACACATTCATTGCTAACAGACAAAGAGTATCTCAAAGTATTGCGTCTATCATGCACAGAACGTACAGATGAACCATGTTCAGAAGAAGATATGAGCAATATTGAGAACATTTTTGAGCAGATAATCCCTCCACACAACCTGGAAAATCTATATATTGCTGGATTCTTTGGTAAGAGGTTTCCCACTTGGTATGGTGCTACCCATCTATCTTCAGTGGAAATCTTGCAACTCATAGATTGCAAGTCCTGTGTGCGTCTTCCACCGATTGGGCTGCTACCCAACCTGAAATATGTCAGAATTGATGGAGCAACCGCACTTACCAGGATCGGACCTGAATTTCTTGGCTGCGGTGGATCTAATCCCAGATCCACGGATGCGGTTGCTGTTTCCCCAAGCTCGAATCGTTGTGCATCTGGAATACACCCAACTGGGAGGAGTGGTGCTTTGTAGAAGATGAAGACGCAGTAACAACAGCGGCGGCAGCTACGGAAGGAGGAGAGGATGGATCTGTTGAGATTCGAAAAGGGGAAGCCTCGTCTCCAAGGATGCAGCTGCTGCCCCGCTTGAGGACGTTGTTTCTTAAGAACTGCCCCAAGCTGAGGGCTCTCCCACGACAGCTTGGACAGGAGGCCACCAGCTTGAAAGAGCTTTATATAATAGGAGCAAGCTGCTTGAAGGCGGTGGAGGACCTCCCGTTCCTCTCTGAGATGCTCTTAATTGAGGGATGTGAGGGCCTGGAGAGGGTCACGAACCTTCCACAAGTGAGAGAGCTGCTTATAAATGATTGCCCAGACTTAAGGCGTGTGGAGGGGTTGGGTGGTTTGCAGCGACTGTTGTTGGACGAGGGTATGAAGGAGATCTCTTCGCTCTGGGTACCAGGACTTCAACAGCAGCGCCAACAACTTCATGCTGAAGACCTGGATGTGTACACGTGGTAACAACCACTTAGATGGCAATGGAGACACGAGGTATAAATACTGAATATTGGTTGACATTTCATTTTGTGTAGTAATTATCTGCTCTTTCTCATCATACAAAGTTGCCGCCGTACTGGGTCCCCTTCAATTCTCCTACTAACACCGGTGATCACTGATGAGATATATGCATACTAGCATTTCACAACGTCATTAGTTTTAAAAATCTTCATATGGTGAACTTCCTCCAACTCGTATATTTATCCATTCTAGAAACACGTATTAGCTTCTCAGTCTTGTCCTTAATGTTCGACTAGTGTTGTCTATCAACCATACTAATACAGAGTGGACTGGGAGTGATCTTCATCTTATTTATTTGTTGTTAATAACAGTGTTTCCATAATGCTTCTCATTGTCTCATAAGTCATGATCATCCTCTTAGGTCCTAACATCCGTGTTTTGTTGACGAAAGGTTTAAATCCACTGTGCTTGTACATTTCCCAAACGAGCTTGAGTATATGTCCATTTAGATGGTAGCTGATCGGAGGCACATGGTATAAACTGTGGTGTAAGGCTTCGAATAGCAACTTCTCTGTTCCATCTTTAATTAAACTAACAAGCATGCATAGTTAAATCTATTATATATGACTCTACATGCATGTGCACATACTCAGTTTGTGTGCTAATGGAGACTATTTTTTTAGATAATGTAAGACCTTTACTCCTCCGACCTCTGCATGTAAGAATGCACACAATCGAATTTAGTTCCTAATACTGCTTGTGATGAATTGCAATACAACACTAGGTAGTTGCCGGATAGCCACACATACTTGTAGCAAATTGTCTGGGATTTTGTCCAAACGAAATTACTTTAGAGTTATGTGCCAGAATTATGTGCCAGTTGCAAGGTGGGCTGGGTTAATAGATGAGGTTCAGGTTTATTTGCTAAACAGAATGTGCCCACGGGTGTTATATAATAGAATTGAAAGGTGTTGTTAAGCCGTTATTCTCGCTCTTCTGACAGTAGAGGTTAGTTTATTGGGAAACAGTCCCCTCTACTATGTAAGTTAACTAAAACGGCAACTACTTATATCTAATCTTCATCAAGAAATTATCAACAAAAAAATCTTCATGGTGATTTGTTGTTTCACAAATGCATACCTCCTAGTTGTGTCGAGCATGCATGGTTTCATCTAGCATATGTCTAATAGGTACAATCTCGCTTTCCTTTTGGATTTTGACCTTTTATGTAATCTTGAAACTGAGTCTGCTATTTGCATATGTTCCAATTACATCTTTCCAAACATTATATATTTGTAATTATGCTTGTTTATTTTGTAGGTTGTTAATTGCAAGGGCTCGTGGAATTGCAATTTGGTGCTTGACCCATGGATGAAAAAACACCGGGGAGGGGGGGGATCAAAATAGAAAATGAGAAAAAGGAAATAAAAAAAAATTAAACAAAGAGGGAAAAGAAAATTCCAAAAAGAGGAAAACAAAAATCACAAAAAAAGAGGAAAAAGAAAATAAAAAAAATGTTACTTCTATGCATTGTATTTCTTTTTGTTTTTCTTCTTCTTTTTCTTTGGTAGGTTAGGTAACTCCGCCTATGACACAACAAGTGTAATACATATGTTGCATAGCCGGTTCCAAGCCCGAAAAAAGGAGGAGGACCAACCATGTCTCACCATTTGAAGTGTACTGAGATGACGAAACCACTTAACATGTACTTGGGGCACTGTCAATTATCTAGTAATCAATCCAATTGCCTCAGCCCTCGCGCTGTTATTTGCGTGTTAAGACCAATTTGAATCAGCTCTTTGCCCTTGATGTTTATCGAAAGATGGTTTGTATAAATCGATATACATAGAGATGTAATGTTATTGAGGAAGACACAGTTTGGACCTTGGACACATTTTCCCTATGAAGCAAATTTTGGTTTTTTGATACGGTAGAAAATTATTCCAACTTGTTTCTTGAGCGCTGTCCGAGCTGAGTTATACCAAGAATCAGAGGTTGGAGACTAAACCCGGCCATGGCTTGTTCCCTCTACAAGTAGAGCGATCGGCGGTGATGAGCTTTACATTTGTTTTTTTCCACTATACAGTCAGCCAACATGATCGTCCTGCCCTGTGATGACACACCTTGACAGCATTTGGCATCAGCAAGATTGTATATTTGGTTCATATCTCTATCTCCTGCAGCTGCTGAAGGATAAATATACCTATCCATGTATATATTCTCGAGGAACAGCAAAAACCATTGCATTCCATAAATCTGTTAGAGAAAGCAAGATGGTGAAACCACCTGCTTTTATTGAATATGTATATTTTGTTTTTTTCGTTTATTAAACAGCTTGTCTTTACTCAGGACTGGCTCACGTTAGATGGCATGCCCTATGCTTTTCACATTGTTGCCCCACTTACCGTACCTTCTTGTTAATAGTTGATTTTAGTTATTTGACCATGATGTTCAGATGAACAAACCCAAACCCAAACAAGCTTCTTCTCCCTTGCTCCATTGCTCTTGACTGCAAACAATGGAGCTGAAATTCCTCCTATATTCTGAGTTTCTATTGGTTCCGTGTTCCCTTTGATTTTGAAGTATATTCTATTGGTTCTGTGTTCCCTTTGATTTGAAGTATCCCTATTCATTCAAAGGTTCGGGGGAGCGGAACACGGGGTGGGGGATCCATTTCAGAGTTGGGGCCGTTCAAATTCTTCGTGTTCGTGGTAAGACTTACTAACCGTTTCTTTTCTTGATCTGATTCGGTGGATCCCAGATTTACTTCTTTTCAATTAGTTTGTTGATGTTCGCTTTGCTTAAGTAGGATTCCTTGGACGCATTAGTAGTATTGTGGTTGGTAATTTGTCTGGAGTCTAGTTTGTCTATTATTTCAGACGTATCTATTTGTAAGTTTATATTTCCCAAGACCAAGAGAATACGCTTGTGTGGGAATTATTGCAAGAGTAGCCATGAATATATATTTCAGTGTAAGTAGTCCAGCTGTCCAAAACTCTGAAAGGGACATGGGAATATGTTTCATATTTTTAGCATGCATGATGACCGCAACTATCTTGATGGAGACAGCTATTTTCGCTGTCTGTGGTTGCTCCATGCCACCAGTTGATCAAACACCACTTCATCTTTCTGATCAGAGGCGATTAATCAACTTTGTCTATGTTCAACATCTTCAATTTAAAAGACGTGCATTTTGATGCGTGTTCGGGAGAAAAACATCTCCAGTTCAAGGTGATGGCTCCTTTTAATTTTTTATCTGATAAACATAAACTTATGGTTTCGAATTTTACCTGCATTTTGCAGCACCGGTATTCTCAGATACCCTTTCTGTGCGTGAGACTACTTGCCTGACCAACAGTGTCCAGCCTCGGTTACACTCGAAGGATGGCCATGGCAGTGGCCACAGCTTGACCCTGCGGCCCATGCCTTTGATATGAGAAGGGGCCAGGCTTGAAGATTGAAGCCAGTTTGGAGTAGAGCCCAACGGGTCCGGAGGACGAGATAGTGCAGGTAGTGGTCACGCCCATCCCTGCGCTGTGCGGAACGAGGTTGACGTCGTCCATGGTGGCCATGGCAGTGGTGTGGGGTCAGAGTAGATGTCGTCGTTCGGGGCGGTGGTGAAGCGAGAACCCAGATGTGTGCCTGGTGTGAACTTGGGCGTCAACACATATGCATCTACGACGGAGCCTTCATCAAACACCTGGTGGGCGCCAACGTGTCCAGCACAACGTCGGCAAACGGCCGTTGCAGCAGGGTTGGGGAGGCCTTCGGAGGTGTGGTGATGGATGTAGGCACACCCCACGGAATCAGGGACATGGACATGGGGTCATCTCTACCACTGTTGTGGTCGGGGCCCAACGTCGAGCAGGTGGTGGGCGCCGGTGCAGCGAGGCTGACAGCCTCAACGCCGTCGGTGGCATCGCTCACAACCGGGGCAGCGAGCTTCGGCAAGACGCCAGTGGTGGTCGTGGAGGATGTTGGTGTCGCGGTATGGTTGAGGGTGGACACCGACGCGCTGGGGCGCCCCGTCGAACACATGGTGGGCGTCGGAGCGGCACGGTTGTTGGTTGGTGCCGAGCACCATGGAGGCCGGGTGCTTGGTGGAGGCGTCGGTGTTGTGGCTGGGGAGCTTGCTGGGCAAGTCGTCGGTGATGACGATGTCTGTGCGTGGAGCAGAGGCATCAACGAGACAACGAGCAAGAAGGTGGTAGCGAACTATGGACGATGACGGCATCAGCCCAATAGCAGTCTGTCACATTTTGATAGGTGGAGATAATTATTATTTTAGTTGACAATCCTGTTTAGATGTAGAGACAATAGCGACAGCATTCCTGTTAGCAACTACCAATTTGATCACATAGTCATCATGTGTTGTAATACTCCCCGTTAATCAAATTTCTGCGTCCATAGTGTATATGAAAGTTATGGTTATTTGACATACGTGGTGTTCGCACACGAACACGTCACCGTGTACCCCCGGAGCCGAGCGCGATGCGCGGGACACGGAGCCGGGGGAGACTCGCCGGGAGCGCGATACGCAAGACACGCCGGCGAGTGCTTTTGAGAACCCGAAACCCCACACCCCCGGGAGGGACCCCGTCAGGGAGTGCGGTGGCTATGGGCTGCCCTAGGTCGACCTGATCGCCCCTAGGGTCTCGAGTTTCGTTGCCGTGGAACACGAAGAACAACGAAGAACGAGAAGCAGAAAAACAAAGATGAGTAGATGAAAAGATAATATATTGATTGCGTCGATTGGGAGAGTTCCACCTCAATCGGCCATGTACCCTTCATATTTATAGGGCACGCCCGGTCTTAGGGCTGGAATACAACTTGGTATCGTACATGATATGGTTTTCCATACAAATCGAGTTGTTTCCTAAAGCTACGGTTACCCTGATTGATACAATCAGGACTCTGCCTTGTACACGAGATTTCCTCCAATTAAACCGAGGGTCTTCCATATCTTCTGATTATCTCAACCGCCGTGATCTAGACTCCATCTTGCATACGAGATATCCTTCCATATTATCCGGGAGTCCTTCCAAATCTCGGACTTTCCTTTAAACGCCATGATCCGCCACTGTTCCTTGCGTCCCAAGTTTAAGGCTTCGAACACAAAAGACTTCACCTTGAAACCCGGTGGGAGCGTCACAAATCACCCACCGACCTGGCGTTGCTGGAACTCGGTCGTGCTATATAGAACCCGCCTCGGATCTACTCGGGACCACGAATGCTCGGGGACACGAGCACTCGGAAACACGAGTACTCGGGAACACGAGTGCTCGGGAGCGCAAGTATTCGGGAATTCGAACACTCGGGGGCGAGTACTCGAGAATATGAATGCTCGGGGACGAGTGCTCGGGGTCCGGCACTCGGATCTCGTCAATGCTTGGTACTCGGGAGTGTTGCTCGGGATCTTCTGCTCGGGGACACGAGTACCTGGGGACATGAGTACTCGGGGACACGAGTACTCGGGGACATGAGTACTCGGGGACACGAGTGCTCGGGGCGCCAGTACTCAGGACCACGGGTACTCGGGATTCTGGGACGCCGCATCACTCGGCATGGGCCATGATTCGGTAATATTGCAAACCTTGCCCGACGCACTCAGTCCATTTGGGGATACTGCCAAATTTGGTCGTCAACACATGCCCCCCTGTTTTCGGTATAAAGATGTATTTTACCGAAAACAATAAGTCCTGTCCTTAGGGCGATGTGAATCATTTCATCGGCCATTTCTTTTCTTAGGGCGATATGATGTATCGGCCACAGCACTTGTTATGCTTCTTGCCACACGCTCGGGTGGAACTTCTTCAGGTACTTGCCATTGAGGGCTCGCGGCAGCAAGGTGCCCTGCATGGATTCCACTAAGTATGAGTTCCCAGGAACCACTCTTGCAATTCTGAAAGGACCTTCCCAACTCGGCGACCATTTACCAAACTTGTTATCCTTCGAGCCGATTGGCAGGATTACCTTCCATACTAAATCGCCGACTTGAAAGCTCTTCGACTTGACTTTTTTGTTGTATGCCCTGGCTACTCTTAACTTGTCCCTTTCTATGGCCTTTAAAGCAACCAAACGCTTATCGGCGACTTCATCAAGACCATCCATCATCAAATTATAAAAGTCGACCGCCGATAAGTTATTCTGTTTGGCTAATCTTAAAGCATTCAGATTTACCTCTACGGGCAAAACGGCCTCTTGTCCATACACGAGTTCGTAGGGAGTCACCTTGGTAGCACTGTGTCTTGAAATTCTATGTGCCCACAACGCCTCTGACAACACTTCATGCCATCTCCTTGGGTTGTCTTCGATCTTCTTCTTAATAAGCTTGATTAGCACTTTATTGCTGGACTCGGCTTGTCCGTTGGCTTGGGCATAATACGGAGAGGAATTGAGCAACTTTATTTTATAAGACTCGGCAAACTCCTTTACTTGTCCCGCCATAAATGAGGTACCTTGATCCGTAGTCAGAGTTTGAGGGATGCCGAGTCTATGTATAATGTGCTCGGTTATGAAGCGAATCACCTCCACATGTGTGGCGCCCCGGTTTTAAGGCCGGGAACTCCCTCGTGATTACTGTATCGGTCCCTGGATCAGTAGCCGATACACACGAGTTAACCTGTATATCATTGTCATACATGCGTAAATAATTAAACAGACCGATAAGGTCGATGATCTGATACCTGTAGCCCAACGGCTATAAACTTGCAGCGGAATTCAGCGGAGTTGTGGCCCATCAGTATGCCATACCCGACAGGCAACTGACTGGGGTTACGCCCTAACTTTCACGATTGTAAGCTTCTTCAGACTTGACGTCTCCTTCGTCTGGCCAAATCAACAAGCCAGGTGAGTACATGGAATGTACTCGCAAGCTATCCCCACAGGAGGAAATATACGGCAATATTTCATGCAGGGAATAGATCAAGGGATAGCTCTACCCTAAGTTGCAGTTGTGCGGAAATGCAAGTTTTTGTTCGAAATACAGAATAGTAGATTCAAAAGCGAACTTTGTAAAACAACGATCCCAACGTATCACATCGTCCTCCGTGGTAGCCCTTGCTACCTCTCCTTTATTTCCTCCGCGGGATAGCCGCGCTCATCACCGCTTACCCTTTCGGCTTCCGCTCACACCACCCCGGCGGTGTAGCTAGCCTTTCCTTCAGCAATTCCTAGCTACCAATCCGGGTAGCGTAAATTGCACCCTGTGGACACATCATGCCCACGTCCTTAATCCCAATTTCCCAGCTTTCACAATCAAAACTCAGTCTAACCAGTGTGTGGCCTTACCAGTTCATGTCCATGACCGAGGACGCGGCTATTCGAATAGTTTTTATCCCTCTGCAGAGGTGGTACGGCTTTACCCACAAGATGTAAGTCACCCTGGGTATACTTCGCGACGTATACTGACAGGGATATTACAACGAGACCCTTCTCCCGTGTTCATGCCAGAGCCGGACTCGCTAGGAGGACTACCCGATCCTCTGCATCACGAATGACAGGGGTGGGACTCTCCCCCTTTGTGTCGGACCATGTTCCACGCACCTTGTAAGACTCTACTGAGCTTTACCCCCACAATACGGTGAGACCCATGAAGAGCTTTCCCCCTACTCAGTCCCGTGGAGATCCTCTAGGGATCTACCGGATCCACTAGCACTTCAACCTAACTTCCCACGATTCCGGGCTCCGGCATTAGACGAGGTACCAGGTCCAGTCCTTCCCATAAAGGACATGTGGACGTACGGTGGGGGAACTGATTCAGCGGCACTTAGGTTCGGTCCTTAACCGATTCGAGCAGGACTCCATATCCAACCATCTCCTCGGGTAGCAACCGGCTACCCAGCCATTTCCTTTCTCTTGTAGCGACCGGCTACTTTACCACCTCCAAACTCCCTTAGCATTCCTGCCCGAATCCAAATCCTCCATCACTTTCATTTGGGATTTCAGTAAACATTTCATTTTAAAAGATTCCCTCGGGGTGTATAACAAACCGAGGGTTTTGATCCCAATCCCATCGCATCGGTAAAATTTAGTTTTTACTACAGCAGGGCTAAGCGCGGCTAATGCCTATATTCCTACTTAGTTGGTCGGTCGAGTATCAACCGACTAATTATGACTAGGGTTACAAGAATTGGATTTCAGAGCCTATCTCATATGCAATTACTCGGCATAACTACCCTAGCATAAAATAACGTCGATATCAATATAGCATGCAAGTTTGCAAACAAAATACTTAATGTTCACAAGTATGGGATTCAACATGGTCAAGGTGGGAATGCTTGCCTGGAAATGTTGTCCGGGGCTCGGCCCTGAATTCGATCCGGCAGTCGTCCGAGTTCCTTCGCGCGATAATTCCTAACGTTGTATCTACACGTCGAAAAGAACGGCAAATAAATCAACGAGGCAAAGAAGAACCAAATAACATCGAATCAGAAATTTCAACACATGAAATCATAACGCGCTTGACTAGCGATTTGGTTCTAAAGAGTTATTGGTAATAAACAGGGCGCGGAGATGGCTCGTTGCCGCGGTAGGAGCAAGGTGGCGGCGACGGAGCTTGACACGGTAGGAGTTAGGCAGCAGGGACCAGGTTTTGCTGTGGTAGGAACAATGTGGCGGCGGTAGAGGCTTACCGTGGCAGAGGAACGTGGCAACGGCAATTGCCGCGGCGGGAGGGAGGCTGTCGCGGCGTTGCCACGGTAGGGCATCGCTTGTCGCGGCGGGGACTGGATTGTCGCGGCGGGGAGAAGAGGTTGCCACGACAGGGCAAAGGAGCTGCGACAGTAGCTTACCGCGATGAAAGAAGTAGCTGCCGTGGCGGCAGGGCTTTTAGAATAGAAGATCGGGTGCTTTAGGCTATCCTAACTAAACATCTACCTTACGCTTCTGTCGCGCTAGGGTTTCAAGGTTCTCGGAAACGATTTCGACATGCCACTGTCGTTAGGGCTTCTCGATAGATGCTAAGAGCTAGGGTTTTCTCTATTTGCCTTAGAGGTGAGACGGAACTTAGCCACCCCTACGATGAGCAGTAGCTAAGCGACAGCGGCAGTTGCTTTGTCATGGTAGGGGAAGGTGGCAGCGATAAGGGCTTGCCGCGGTAGCAGCAAGGCGGCAACGGTGGTAGCTTGCCGCGGCAGGGTGGCTTGCCGCGGCAGGAGCGAAAGAACTTGGGAGCTATGCTGGGACTAAACTTGGCTCGAGTTAATGGTAGGGTTCTGAGATCTTAACGCTACAGTCTACGAGGAATTACCTAAACCTAATCTTCCTTGCTAAAGATTTAACTATTGGAGAAAATTGAAATTCTTTCGAACCAAACTTGGAATTGATCCGAGGATTTCAGGACCGGGCTTACTTCTCAGAGAACTGGCCGGGAGTCGATTGAGTCGAGCGAACCGAGAACGTATTTGGCAGTTATAGAGGGAAGTGAGCTGATACTAGCACATTAATCACGCTCGCTTAAATGCTACAGGAATAGAAACTACTTACTAGCTTATTAGGGGACTGACGCCTGGGACCTACTATTGGGCTCTGGCTTCGGTAACTTGGATACTAAGCTAGCATTAGGAGCAGGCAGGGATTAGAGAAAAAGGACAAAAGAAAACAAGTAACAGAACAGGGGAGGTTGGGGATTGGATGGAGTCAAAGGCCAGGGTGGCGGTGTTGGACGAGTTCGGCGGCGACTGGGGAATCTGACGCTATGAGGGGCGACGGCGTTGATGGGGCGAGCTGGGCTGTTGCCCTAGATGGGGAGAGGAGTGGGTGCACCGGGGAACTCGGGAGCGGCAGCGTGCTCGGTAGAGATTTAACCGGCGGCGGAGGGGACTTACTGAGGGCGGCGGCTACACGGGGGAGAAGACGGCTTGGGGATCTAGCTCGGGAGTCATGGCCGGCGGCGCGAGAGCTGCAGCTGCTCGGCTACCTTGGTATGGATCCAGAGGAAGAGTTGGGGCTCGAGCAGAGGTGCCAGAGCAAAGGGGCTTGGCGGCGCGGTGGCTGAGGCAGCCTGGGTGCGGAGCGGCGGCGCGAGCTAGAGGGGCGGATCTGGATCTGGACGAGCGGTGGCTTTGGCACGGTTGCCGGCGGGATTTGGCGGCGCGGCCGACGTCGGAGCCGGGACAGCCACGGGGTGGCGCGGGGACCCGCTAGGAGGCGGCGGCGAGCTTTTCACCAAATGGTGCTCGGGCGCGGCGGCTTCGTCTTGCCCACGGCGAGCGGCGGCGCATGGGGATGGAAATAGAGGGAAACCTGGGCGACGGCGGCGGCGGATCTCGGGGTGTCCAGCGGGGTGGATCCGAGCAGCGGCGGCGCTTGAGCTGGGACCCGCGGAGCTAGGGGCGGCTCAGGAGTGGCAGCGACAGCCGGGTATTGCCGCGGCAGTGCACGAGGCAAGGGGGAAGCGGTGGCACGGCGGGTCTCCGGCGACTTGGGGCGAGTTCACCGGCGGCGGCGGTCGGTATAGAGGCGAGGACCGACGGCGCAGGAGGGGCGGAGCATGGGAAAGCCTCGAGAGCTTGGGGCTCGGCATTAGGGAAAAAGGGTGGCTCGTCGGCGGCTTGCTGTGCACCTGGGAGGGGAGCTCGGAGTTGGGGGCTGGGGATTGTGGCTGTACTGGAGGTGTGCCTCCGGACCTTTGATGGGCAGGGGAGAGCTGGGAGTGAGCTCGGCTGGAACTCGTAGAGGAGAAGGAGGGGATGGGTGAGGAAAATATCCCTGCCTGGTGCTGTAGGAAGAGATACACGTAGCAGGAAGGGCAGCACTACGTGTTCATGGAGGAGCAGTAGAGCTGCCTAGGGCCAAAGGGGTGTTTCCACGTGGTGGTGAGAGTACATGCCAATCGGTTGGTACACTGCGTGTGGAGCTAGCAGAAAAGAGAGAGTGAGTTTAGCAGGAAGTAGGCAGTGCATTTTTCCTCGTGTTTGTGTCTGGGGTGTTTGTCAAGAATCCATGAGCATGCATGGCAGGAAGGAGGAGGAAAACCAGGGAAGAGATGAGGCTGCTCGTGGGGTCTGGACCCGTATGCAAGAGTAAAATAGGTGGTGAAGGAGCAATGGGTGCGTGCAAAGATGTGTTAGAGCTTCCGGGTGTATGTGCCCATATACACTTGGGAACTCAACCGTATATATGGTGGCAATGAGGTTAGAATGGACATACAAGCTCGTGAGGCTAGGGTTTTGGGGAAACATTATCGGCACACTCATATATATATGCATAAGTTTTACCAGGTGCCGCATGGGTACCTAGCTGTGGTTAGGTTGGAAATCTGACAGGAAAAGAGAGGCAGTGTCGCCTTTCATCCGGGGTCATAGGATGGGACCGATGGAGGGATGGACTCGTGTCGGGGAGGGAAGGATGAGCCAATCGATGCTAGAGATACGAGAGAGATGATGAGGTTTAACTAGGTTCGTTGAAGCTATTACTATTATTAACGCAAAAAGTTTTTGTTGACCCTAATTTTCAGGTTTCAGAAATTCGGGGTGTGACAAACCTACCCCCCTTAAAGGAATCTCGTCCCCGAGATTCAGATAGAGTAGGGGAAGGAAAACAGTGACTTTGTGTGTGTGATCTTCTGTTTCATGATATTCCAGTCAAGCTGATTCCCATCTTCCGGATGATGACCCTGTGAGGTGGCGACTCCTCTTGTTCATCTCCACAGTCTTTTTGATGGTTTGAATGCACCTAGAGTATTGTTATAGTTATCGTCTTGTGATAGATTACATCAATTGATAATTCTTTTTAAATTATTGGGGACTACCCCCTTAAAATTTAGTGGGTTTATATACATTAACTTGAAGTGTTGTTCTCGTTCTTGTTCCTCAGTGGTCATTATTCCCTTAAGGGCTAGTGCTGTCCTGTTGGTCTTGATGTGGTAGTGCCCATTTGTTCTTCGTCCTGGATACATCTCCCCTCGGGTATTGCGGCGAGTGCAGATGATTGGTGCTGGTCGGCCATCTCCTGGTAGGGGTCTGGTGTCGTGAGCACCTCGTGCCCGTCTCGAGTGCCAGCTTTTGCAAAAAGAGATCCGGCGTGCTGCTGGCGAAGTGATTGTCTCTTGAGTGGAGAATTAGCATCACGGTTGGGGCAACTGTTTAGCATCAGCAGGGAGAAGAGGGGAATAGCAGGTAGATGAGAGGAAAATCTCGAGTTTTGTTTACAGACACAAGCAGAATGAATATCTTTGGATAATTCATTAGGGTCGGAAGACCCATTGAAAACTCTAGTAAAACAACACAAGAATCAGCATGACACGCATCCATGCGTTTACAAGTGCATCAAATAGGCCAGTCTGATTGCCGGGAGGCATCAGGCTGAACACAAAAGCAAAAATCAATGCAACGTAAACGCACAAACAAACGAAGACACTGAGTTGGCTAATCCAACCTCGTCGTGCATTACCGGCTTCACCTAGTTCTGGGCTAGGAGCTTGATGTGGAGCGATCTCTTCCTGACGGTGCTGTCCCTCTGTCATAGCTGGAGTGCGCTGAAAAGCGGCGTTGCGTCTGCGTCAGCGGACACCCTCTTCGGCCGTCGGTGTCCTTGGTCTATGATGCGCTTCCATTCCCGAATCGTGAGCGGACATTGCCAGGGAGTTGTTGAAAGTGAACAGAGGTTGCAGGAGAGGGAAGAGTGAGTGGAGAGAGAGGGCACCGGGAGTGAAAAGCTCATTTGGCGAGGAAGGCGTTTAGCAAGAGAGGCACAGGGCAAAGTACAAGACGAGGCCAGGCATCATATAGCCGCTTGGCAGCTCGGTGGAAGGGCGCACGCGTGCTGCCTTGGACAAGACATAATTCTATTACTTTTGTTAGTTTGGTGGCCTCTCGTGGGGGAAATCAAGGCTGCTGAATAACAGTAGGCATATAGCCGGCAACAATGGAAGAGTATAGGGGCAATAATAAATGGTAGATTGAAAAGGTATGAGGGGTTGCCACCAATACGGAAAGGTATTGGGGCGGGGCAACAGGGTAGATCACGAGAGAGGGAAATGGTCTAACATCCTCTAGATCGGGAACACGATAGGACTTTTATTTAACGTACGGGTGTGGCTGTCACACACGTTCCAGGGGGAATGTGCAGCTCACACCATGCATAACTAGGACATGCAAATAACATTACATGAGCCGGAGGGCCCGATCAGAAAGCCAGTAAAACGACGAGAAAACCAACATGAACCCTATCCATACGCCTAAGAGCGTATCGAACAAGTGTACTTTAGTGCCGAGAGGCAGGAAGTAAACTGCTAGGACAAACACCAAAACAACGAACATACACACCAGACTAGCGACACGGAGAGGACTGTTCCAGCTTCGGGGTGCCTCGACTAGTCGATCCATAACTAGGCGGGCGGCTTGAGACGGAGTCATTCTGCTACGAGGTCTTTCATCCTCTGGAGACGGAGGGGTTCTTGGTGAGGTGACGGTGTTCCTGCGGCGACGGAGGCTTCGTCCGGTTGATGCCGATCTTGATGGAAGCTGCTCGTTGTCTTCGGGACCGTCTACGGGCGTCGATGAAGAGTCGTTGGAGTAGGACGGGGAATCGAGAGGTCTGAGCGGCACGATCCATGTTTCAGCCAGCTGGACGAGCAAGTTGTGCTGGGCGGCAATGTAGTGGTTGGCGTGGATCACTGCTGCATCTTCTTCTTGGCGGGTGTCGGCAAGCACGGCGTTCCCTTCGATGGTGCATCTGGGATAGAGGAGGAAGGAACGTTGATTCATGCCGGGAGCCAAATGGAGAAGACAAGAGATGGCTTCCCATGCGGCTATTTGGATAGCCGTCGTTGAAGTAGGCATGATCTTCCCGATGAAATGGAGGGGAAAACCCTGATCGACGTCGGCTGGGTAGACATGAACTCTAGCCCAAAATTCCTTCGAGGAACAGAAGGCACTCCCTAAGTACACAAAATACTTAGGGCGTTGCGTTGATCTGAGGGTTTGCCGAGCTACGGTCCACAGAATGCTTGGGAATCCAGTGAGCTCTTCAGCCGCGGTTTCCTGGTGAAGGGTGCCAGGAGGCATTGCGTCCATTGGGAGAGAGGGGGAAATTAGGGAAATGGGCGCTAGGGCTGAGAACTCTTCTGGTAGAGGAAAAAGTTTGGACCGGATGAAATAGCACTGGTGTGCATCGCAAGGGTGAGGGTAGGGCTTTAAATAGCCGCTTGGAGACGTGGAGGTCAACGGGAATTTCAAGAAAGGGTTGCCTCGGGATAGGACCGAAGCTCACGTCCTATCCGGTCGGTGGCTTACAGGCGAAGCGAGGTCAAAGTTGTCAGAGGAAAGCAACATCAGGCTGACAGAGAGAGGTGATTTCGGAGAGAATCCAGGGAAAGGGTTTGACGGATGGGACGGCATGACTTGTTTAGTTGGAAGATGAGGTAAGGCCTATTGACTACTCAACGGTGGATGTGTCTGCTACATGCGTCAGAAGACATATGTGCAGGTCACATATTTCAAGCAAACAAGAAATCACGAAGCAACGAATGTGTCGCAAGAACATCATAAGACGTATTATGTACCGCAAGAATATCTAACTCGTACTAAGAGGGGTACCTATCTCGCTACTCACGGCAGGCTAATTCTAATATCCTAACCTTATAGGTTTGGTCCATGTGGTCGATTTCCGGTGACGTCACCTTGGCGCGGTACTCTTCAGTATTGCTGGCTTATTGTCACTTGCCGATGAATCCTTTCCACTTGATGGGATGTTTTCTTCTCGAATTCCCTCATTCTTGACGTCATGGGCTTGAAAGGTCAGAAGGTGGGTTTTGACCTGATTGTCGCGGGTCTCGACGGGTCTTCTCGAATCTTGCGTCGATGTAGTCCATCTTGATTCTCGGTGGGATTGATAATCATCCACGTTCCACCTGTAGGGTTTCGTTGCTTACTTTGCTAATATAGTCTAAATGTTTGAAGTAGTTGAGAGAATAGAGAAAACTCCTTATTTCTTGTAGAGCAACAAAGGTAAGAGGGGATACTGAGGAGGGTAAGAGAATAGAATCCATTCCTATCTTGAGTTGAGGTATTTTTACGAAAATAGTCTTTATACCTAGGGTTTATACCTAACGTCCGTGCTAACTAGGGTTAACCTACAGTCAGTATGGCTCTGATACCAAGCTGTGGCGCCCCCGGTTTTAAGGCCGGGAACTCCCTCGTGATTACTGTATCGGTCCCTGGATCAGTAGCCGATACACACGAGTTAACCTGTATATCATTGTCATACATGCGTAAATAATTAAACAGACCGATAAGGTCGATGATCTGATACCTGTAGCCCAACGGCTATAAACTTGCAGCGGAATTCAGCGGAGTTGTGGCCCATCAGTATGCCATACCCGACAGGCAACTGACTGGGGTTACGCCCTAACTTTCGCGATTGTAAGCTTCTTCAGACTTGACGTCTCCTTCGTCTGGCCAAATCAACAAGCCAGGTGAGTACATGGAATGTACTCGCAAGCTATCCCCACAGGAGGAAATATACGGCAATATTTCATGCAGGGAATAGATCAAGGGATAGCTCTACCCTAAGTTGCAGTTGTGCGGAAATGCAAGTTTTTGTTCGAATACAGAATAGTAGATTCAAAAGCGAACTTTGTAAAACAACGATCCCACGTATCACATCGTCCTCCGTGGTAGCCCTTGCTACCTCTCCTTTATTTCCTCCGCGGGATAGCCGCGCTCATCACCGCTTACCCTTTCGGCTTCCGCTCACACCACCCCGGCGGTGTAGCTAGCCTTTCCTTCAGCAATTCCTAGCTACCAATCCGGGTAGCGTAAATTGCACCCTGTGGACACATCATGCCCACGTCCTAATCCCAATTCCCCAGCTTTCACAATCAAAACTCAGTCTAACCAGTGTGTGGCCTTACCAGTTCATGTCCATGACCGAGGACGCGGCTATTCGAATAGTTTTTATCCCTCTGCAGAGGTGGTACGGCTTTACCCACAAGATGTAAGTCACCCTGGGTATACTTCGCGACGTATACTGACAGGGATATTACAACGAGACCCTTCTCCCGTGTTCATGCCAGAGCCGGACTCGCTAGGAGGACTACCCGATCCTCTGCATCACGAATGACAGGGGTGGGACTCTCCCCCTTTGTGTCGGACCATGTTCCACGCACCTTGTAAGACTCTACTGAGCTTTACCCCCACAATACGGTGAGACCCATGAAGAGCTTTCCCCCTACTCAGTCCCGTGGAGATCCTCTAGGGATCTACCGGATCCACTAGCACTTCAACCTAACTTCCCACGATTCCGGGCTCCGGCATTAGACGAGGTACCAGGTCCAGTCCTTCCCATAAAGGACATGTGGACGTACGGTGGGGGAACTGATTCAGCGGCACTTAGGTTCGGTCCTTAACCGATTCGAGCAGGACTCATATCCAACCATCTCCTCGGGTAGCAACCGGCTACCCAGCCATTTCCTTTCTCTTGTAGCGACCGGCTACTTTACCACCTCCAAACTCCCTTAGCATTCCTGCCCGAATCCAAATCCTCCATCACTTTCATTTGGGATTTCAGTAAACATTTCATTTTAAAAGATTCCCTCGGGGTGTATAACAAACCGAGGGTTTTGATCCCAATCCCATCGCATCGGTAAAATTTAGTTTTTACTACAGCAGGGCTAAGCGCGGCTAATGCCTATATTCCTACTTAGTTGGTCGGTCGAGTATCAACCGACTAATTATGACTAGGGTTACAAGAATTGGATTTCAGAGCCTATCTCATATGCAATTACTCGGCATAACTACCCTAGCATAAAATAACGTCGATATCAATATAGCATGCAAGTTTGCAAACAAAATACTTAATGTTCACAAGTATGGGATTCAACATGGTCAAGGTGGGAATGCTTGCCTGGAAATGTTGTCCGGGGCTCGGCCCTGAATTCGATCCGGCAGTCGTCCGAGTTCCTTCGCGCGATAATTCCTAACGTTGTATCTACACGTCGAAAAGAACGGCAAATAAATCAACGAGGCAAAGAAGAACCAAATAACATCGAATCAGAAATTTCAACACATGAAATCATAACGCGCTTGACTAGCGATTTGGTTCTAAAGAGTTATTGGTAATAAACAGGGCGCGGAGATGGCTCGTTGCCGCGGTAGGAGCAAGGTGGCGGCGACGGAGCTTGACACGGTAGGAGTTAGGCAGCAGGGACCAGGTTTTGCTGTGGTAGGAACAATGTGGCGGCGGTAGAGGCTTACCGTGGCAGAGGAACGTGGCAACGGCAATTGCCGCGGCGGGAGGGAGGCTGTCGCGGCGTTGCCACGGTAGGGCATCGCTTGTCGCGGCGGGGACTGGATTGTCGCGGCGGGGAGAAGAGGTTGCCACGACAGGGCAAAGGAGCTGCGACAGTAGCTTACCGCGATGAAAGAAGTAGCTGCCGTGGCGGCAGGGCTTTTAGAATAGAAGAATCGGGTGCTTTAGGCTATCCTAACTAAACATCTACCTTACGCTTCTGTCGCGCTAGGGTTTCAAGGTTCTCGGAAACGATTTCGACATGCCACTGTCGTTAGGGCTTCTCGATAGATGCTAAGAGCTAGGGTTTTCTCTATTTGCCTTAGAGGTGAGACGGAACTTAGCCACCCCTACGATGAGCAGTAGCTAAGCGACAGCGGCAGTTGCTTTGTCATGGTAGGGGAAGGTCGCAGCGATAAGGGCTTGCCGCGGTAGCAGCAAGGCGGCAACGGTGGTAGCTTGCCGCGGCAGGTGGCTTGCCGCGGCAGGAGCGAAAGAACTTGGGAGCTATGCTGGGACTAAACTTGGCTCGAGTTAATGGTAGGGTTCTGAGATCTTAACGCTACAGTCTACGAGGAATTACCTAAACCTAATCTTCCTTGCTAAAGATTTAACTATTGGAGAAAATTGAAATTCTTTCGAACCAAACTTGGAATTGATCCGAGGATTTCAGGACCGGGCTTACTTCTCAGAGAACTGGCCGGGAGTCGATTGAGTCGAGCGAACCGAGAACGTATTTGGCAGTTATAGAGGGAAGTGAGCTGATACTAGCACATTAATCACGCTCGCTAAATGCTACAGGAATAGAAACTACTTACTAGCTTATTAGGGGACTGACGCCTGGGACCTACTATTGGGCTCTGGCTTCGGTAACTTGGATACTAAGCTAGCATTAGGAGCAGGCAGGGATTAGAGAAAAAGGACAAAAGAAAACAAGTAACAGAACAGGGGAGGTTGGGGATTGGATGGAGTCAAAGGCCAGGGTGGCGGTGTTGGACGAGTTCGGCGGCGACTGGGGAATCTGACGCTATGAGGGCGACGGCGTTGATGGGGCGAGCTGGGCTGTTGCCCTAGATGGGGAGAGGAGTGGGTGCACCGGGGAACTCGGGAGCGGCAGCGTGCTCGGTAGAGATTTAACCGGCGGCGGAGGGGACTTACTGAGGGCGGCGGCTACACGGGGGAGAAGACGGCTTGGGGATCTAGCTCGGGAGTCATGGCCGGCGGCGCGAGAGCTGCAGCTGCTCGGCTACCTTGGTATGGATCCAGAGGAAGAGTTGGGGCTCGAGCAGAGGTGCCAGAGCAAAGGGGCTTGGCGGCGCGGTGGCTGAGGCAGCCTGGGTGCGGAGCGGCGGCGCGAGCTAGAGGGGCGGATCTGGATCTGGACGAGCGGTGGCTTTGGCACGGTTGCCGGCGGGATTTGGCGGCGCGGCCGACGTCGGAGCCGGGACAGCCACGGGGTGGCGCGGGGACCCGCTAGGAGGCGGCGGCGAGCTTTTCACCAAATGGTGCTCGGGCGCGGCGGCTTCGTCTTGCCCACGGCGAGCGGCGGCGCATGGGGATGGAAATAGAGGGAAACCTGGGCGACGGCGGCGGCGGATCTCGGGGTGTCCAGCGGGGTGGATCCGAGCAGCGGCGGCGCTTGAGCTGGGACCCGCGGAGCTAGGGGCGGCTCAGGAGTGGCAGCGACAGCCGGGTATTGCCGCGGCAGTGCACGAGGCAAGGGGGAAGCGGTGGCACGGCGGGTCTCCGGCGACTTGGGGCGAGTTCACCGGCGGCGGCGGTCGGTATAGAGGCGAGGACCGACGGCGCAGGGAGGGGCGGAGCATGGGAAAGCCTCGAGAGCTTGGGGCTCGGCATTAGGGAAAAAGGGTGGCTCGTCGGCGGCTTGCTGTGCACCTGGGAGGGGAGCTCGGAGTTGGGGGCTGGGGATTGTGGCTGTACTGGAGGTGTGCCTCCGGACCTTTGATGGGCAGGGGAGAGCTGGGAGTGAGCTCGGCTGGAACTCGTAGAGGAGAAGGAGGGGATGGGTGAGGAAAATATCCCTGCCTGGTGCTGTAGGAAGAGATACACGTAGCAGGAAGGGCAGCACTACGTGTTCATGGAGGAGCAGTAGAGCTGCCTAGGGCCAAAGGGGTGTTTCCACGTGGTGGTGAGAGTACATGCCAATCGGTTGGTACACTGCGTGTGGAGCTAGCAGAAAAGAGAGAGTGAGTTTAGCAGGAAGTAGGCAGTGCATTTTTCCTCGTGTTTGTGTCTGGGGTGTTTGTCAAGAATCCATGAGCATGCATGGCAGGAAGGAGGAGGAAAACCAGGGAAGAGATGAGGCTGCTCGTGGGGTCTGGACCCGTATGCAAGAGTAAAATAGGTGGTGAAGGAGCAATGGGTGCGTGCAAAGATGTGTTAGAGCTTCCGGGTGTATGTGCCCATATACACTTGGGAACTCAACCGTATATATGGTGGCAATGAGGTTAGAATGGACATACAAGCTCGTGAGGCTAGGGTTTTGGGGAAACATTATCGGCACACTCATATATATATGCATAAGTTTTACCAGGTGCCGCATGGGTACCTAGCTGTGGTTAGGTTGGAAATCTGACAGGAAAAGAGAGGCAGTGTCGCCTTTCATCCGGGGTCATAGGATTGGGACCAATGGAGGGATGGACTCGTGTCGGGGAGGGAAGGATGAGCCAATCGATGCTAGAGATACGAGAGAGATGATGAGGTTTTAACTAGGTTCGTTGAAGCTATTACTATTATTAACGCAAAAAGTTTTTGTTGACCCTAATTTTCAGGTTTCAGAAATTCGGGGTGTGACAACATGTGTCACATTCTTGAGAGGTACTGCTTCGGACCACTTGGTGAAATAATCAGTTGCTACCAACACGAACCGATGCACTTTCGAGGAAGAAGGATAGATCTGTCCAATGAAGTCTAGTCCCCAACCTCTAAATGGCCACGGCTTGACAATAGGATGTAACATGGCAGCAGGAGCGAGTTGAATGTCACCGAACTTCTGGCAGGCTTCGCACCCTTTGTAATACCTGAAGCAATCATTGATCATAGTCGGCCAATAGAACCCAGCACGTCGTAATAACCATTTCATCTTATGCGCCGACTGATGAGTGCCACAAATGCCTTCGTGTACTTCTCCCATTGCAACTCTGGCTTGATCCTCTTCCAAGCACTTCAGAAGAACTCCATCAACCGTTTCGGCGATACAGATCATCATCGATCAGAGTGTATTTGAAAGCCATCCGCCGAACAGCTCGGTCCCACCCTCTTACTCGGATCCTGCAGGTAATCAATGATGGACTTCCTCCAGTCTTCTCCATTACCTGTACTCGGTTTTCCGACGACCGAGTCGGCAAGTCTCAACTCGGTCTTTCCTACCAAGTCGAGCCCAAGCATCGGCTCTTGAGAAATGTGAAAGATACCACGACTAACATGGTAGCCGGATGCTTGCTGCGCCAACTCATTTGCCACCCAATTTTCTTGTCTGGGTATATGAGTAATGCTAAAATAATCCAAGGTAGAGATTATGTCTAAACACTTATCAAGGTAAAAATTAAGTGATTCGTCAAGACATTGATAAACCTTGGATACTTGTTGGACCACTAATAACGAATCACCGAAGGCCTCAATATGTGTAGCACCTATGGCGATTAAGAGTTCTAAGCCGAATAGCAGTGCTTCGTACTCGGCTTGATTGTTTGTGCAAAAATATTCTAAGCGGCATGAGGCTTCGTGAGTAGTACCATATGGAGATATGTAAACAATACCGACACCTTGGCCATTGCTACAGACTGAACCATCAAAGTATAATCTCCATGGCACTAAATAGACAAGATCAACGTCAATGCTATGCTCGTCAACCCGATGCTCAACAATAAAATCAGCCACGATTTGGCCCTTCATAGATTTCAAGGGTTCGTAAGCCAAATCGTACTCGATCAATGCGTAAGCCCACTTGCCTACTCGGCCACTAAGAATTGGCCTATGCAACATATACTTGATGACATCGGTTTTGACAAGCCACAGTGCAAGTACTAGACAACAAGTAGTGTCTCGACTTCGTGCAAGCATAGTATAGGCATAAGCATAATTTCTCAACGAAAGAGTACCTTGTCTCGGCGTCGAGTAGTCGCCGACTTAAATAAGTGATGGCATGTTCTTTTCCTTCGGCTTCTTGGGTTAACACAGCTCCGATGACGCCTTCCTCCGCCGCGATGTAAAGTCGGAAGGGCTCTCCATGCTTAGGCGCCTTCAGTACTGGAGGGGTAGACAGATATACCTTGATCAACTCGAACGCCTCTTGCTGCTTTGCCCCCCAAGTAAAATCGGCGTCACTCTTCAACCGAAGGATAGGGGCGAACGCGTTGACCTTTCCTGACAAGTTGGCTATGAATCTCCTTAGATAATTGATTTTGCCAAGGAGTCGTTGCACGTCCCTTTTGCATGTCGGGGCTTGTAACTTCTGAATTGCTTCTATCTTTTTAGGGTCGATTTCTATGCCATGCTGATGTATGATGAAGCCTAAGAACTTCCCAGCCGATACGCCAAAAGCACACTTCAAAGGGTTCATCTTCAGACCATACCTCTTTCATTCTCTCAAAAGCTAAACGCAAGTCGGCCAGATGAGATTCAAAGGCGTCCGACTTGACAACAATGTCATCAATATAGACTTCTAGTATGACGCCGAGTAGATCATGGGAAGATCAGATTCATAGCTCTTTGATACGTGGCCCCGGCGTTCTTCAACCCGAAGGTCATCACTGTCCATTCGAATAAGCCAAGGAACCTGGGCAACGGAAGGCCGTTTTGGACATGTCCTCTTCGGCCATGAAGATTTGATTGTACCCCGCGTTACCGTCGAGAAAGCTGATGACCTCGTGCCCAGAAGCGTTATCAATAAGCATATCGGCTATAGGCATAGGGTACTCATCTTTGGGTGAGGCTCTGTTCAAGTCTCTGAAGTCGATGCACACCCTCAACTTGCCGGACCCTTTCTTCTCCACGGGTACAATGTTAGAGATCCAGTCGGCATACCTGTAGGGTCTAATAAAATTAGCTTTAAGCAGTCGACCGATCTCTTCCTTGATCCGGTCATACATCTCAGGATTGAATCTTCTGGCCGGTTGCTTGAAAGGCCTGAAACCGGCCTTGATAGGCAACCGATGCTCTACTAGCTCTCGGCTCAACCCGGGCATCTCGTGATACTCCCATGCGAAGCAGCAGACATATTTTTTCAGCAAGCCGACTAGTTTAAATTTGCAGTCGGCTTTTAAGTTCTTGTTTACAAATGTCGGCCTAGGACTCGAATCATCCCCTATATCTACTTCCTCTAATGGATCAGCCGACGTGAAACCTTGTCCCAACTTATCCATATCATCTAACTCTTCTATAGACTCGTGCATATCGTTCTTATTAGACCGATACTCCGCGAGTCGCTTTTGTAACCAATACGAGTTGGGATCCATCCGATTACTTCGTGCTCTGGAGCCGATTGCCATCAATCGGCTTTGAGGGTGCAGGCACTCGGCTGCTTCCTTCAGCACCAGGGAAGTCGGCTTCCGAGGGATTACCGAGTTGTTGCCGACTTACCAGTGTATCAACCGAAGCGATGAAAGCCGAGTTACCCTGAAGTCCGTCGCTGCCGACTGGCTTCAAAGATACGGGTACGAACCCGCTCTTTGTGGCGCTAAGGAAATCGAACCCGGAAAGGTCACGCCCGGACAAGCACGTCGCGTTGGGGTGCTGCCAGTCCACCAATGCATCGGCTAGAGCGACACAAGCCGAGTTGTCTGCGTGAACGACTTCGACTTCTTCATCAATCCACTGTACCAGGCATTGGTGCATCGTGGATGGCACGCATTGGTTAGCATGAACCCAATCACGGCCTAGTATGACATTGTAATTCCCTTGCACCTCTGCGACGAAGAATGCAGTGGCCAAAGTCTTGCTTCCGATGGTGAGCTCTACGTACATCACGCCTTTGGCCTCCGTGCTCTCTTTGCCTTCGAATCCGTTGAGCACCATATTGGTCTTCATCAGCTCATCGTCATGTAGGCCCAACCTCTTGAAGACCGAGTATGGCATAAGGTTTACCACTGCACCGCCATCTACGAGCATTCTTGCCACCGGTGATCGTTGATATGGCCCTTGACGTACAACGGCTTCAAGTGTTTCACTGGTTCTGCCGGCTTCTCAAAGATGGTATTCTGGGGACCGAAGTCGAACTGAGCTACTTCCCCGTTTTCATCTACAGCACGGAACTCGGCAGGTAAGTAATATACCATATTTATGTCCATACCTCCGTGTATTGGCGTAGACTCGTAGTCCACCATTTCTTCTTCGTTATCTTCTGTGGTGGCCATCGACTTCGGGGAGCTTCCGAGTAGGGGAGATGTCTTTTCAGGAGTTGTCGCGTCCTCTACTCGCTTAGGCTTCCAGACCTGCTTTATGGGTACCATGGGCCGAATTTCATTAAACGAATCGTCCCTTAGCCTCTCGGCTTCTCGCTCAGCCTTCTCTTGATTCCTCATACGCTGCAACCTTCTCTTCTTGGTCTTAGTCAACCCGGGAGGGCACCATGTAGGCTGAGTGTATTTAGGGTCTCTAGGTCGGCCCTTGCTCGGACCAGCCTCATGGTCTTTGGCCATAGACCCCTGCTGCACAGTGATTACATTGTCATTAGAATTGACCAGATTATCGATGGTAATCGGTCCTTTGCCGAGTCCGTCGATCTCCATTTTTTGCCCGCCGTCCGTTGGAGCATCAGTACTCGGCGATTTAACCCGCCACACCTTTCGGGCTGGTTGTGCCAGAGAACTCGGCGACGACCGACTTGCATTGCCAACTAGTCGGTCCCGAATAGGACGGTTGAACTCTTGCGCCGGCCGACTAGCATTTCCACTCAGTCGGCCCCGGGTAGTATAAGTGAGCCTCTCGCACACGGGTCTTCTCAATGCCGACCATCCTGGATGGGAAAGCGTAAGGAACCATTGGGTGCTCTCCCCACCTTCCGTTGAACTCGTTCATGTAAGGCATGAAGGGAGGTGGCACCATCCATGGAGTCGGCATCCGTGGTCCACGTAGTTCGGCTTGATGCTGAGATCTTGGTCTTGGAGGTGATCTTGGGCGCTTCACACGTGATGGCCGGTTAGGGCTCATACCGGCCGCTTGACTCGCATATTTGGAAAGCAACATATCGAAAGTCAGTTTTACTCTTCTATGCTGAGCTCCGGCTTCATTGGTTTTCCACTTGCCGACTTCCGGACTTTTAGGCTTGATGAACTTGGTCCGGGAGCCCTCTGGTGTCTGCGGTTGCCCCCCGAGTGCGCTGGCATGAGAGTCTCCTTGCACTCGGGTCTGCCCCCCGAGGACATGATTTCTAATAGTGATCTTCAATATCTCCTTGCCATCGGGTTGTTTCTCGAGTACGACCTCTCTTCCCGGGACCTTGTCGACTTCCTTTTTCCTGGGTTCACCAATAACAACATTATCTTGGTTAGCCGATTCGGCTGCGTCCGGCCGAATTAAACACCTTCTTCCCTTCCAGATCCATAGCGTTCATCTGGAAAGGCTGCTTGTCGACTTGCATTTCGGCAAAATTCAATCGTCCATCATTAATAGCCGATTGTATCTGTCGTCGAAAAACATTACAGTCGTTAGTCACGTGAGAGAAAGAGTTGTGATACTTGCAATAAGCTCGCCGTTTTAGCTCCTCAAACGGCGGTAAGGAATGAGATATTCTGATAACCTTGTCGTGTAGCAAAGAATCAAATATTTTATCACACTTAGTTACATCGAAGGTAAACTTCACCTCTTCTTCACGATTCTTGCGAGTCGGCTTGAGAGCATCGCAAGTATATAGTTTGGCTTTGGAGGACCAAACGAACTCGGCGGTATACATGTTACCCTCATCGCCCGAGCTGTCGTACTCGACCATGTGCATTTTAGGACGATCGGGGTTTGGATCTATGGACCTCTTTGAACTCTATACTCCGACTTTCCTGAGCCAAAGCTTTTTGCAAGATTTGGTTGACACTTAAAAGCTCATATCCTTCTATTCGCTCTCTAATGTGTGTCCTTAAACCGGCAAGTACCAAGTCGGCTAAGTCTCTCTCGGTTATCACCAAGCTATAGCATCGGTTTTTTACATCCCTAAACCTTTGACGTAGTCGGTGACCGACTCGTCATGTTTCTGCTTAACCGATGTGAGATGTGACAATTTGAGCTCGTTGTCACCACTATAAAAATGATCATGGAATTTCTGCTCTAATTGTGACCATAGGAGTATAGTGCCAGGCGGCAGAGCAGAGAACCATGAAAAAGCGGTGCCAGTCAGAGATAAAGGAAACAAACGTACCTTCAACTCGTTTATAGAGTCGCCTCGCCTAACTGTGCTAGGTACTGACTGACATGCTCCCATGTAGTCTTCGTCCCTTCACCGCTAAACTTAGCGAAGTCGGGAACCTTGTAACCCGGCGGGTAAAGGATAGCATCATAGTAGTCGGGATACGGCTTTTGGTACAGCCGACTTCTGAACTTCGGCTTGAGTCCGAAGGATTCTGTAAACATCTTCCTCATGTCCTCCTTGAGTTTGGCCAAAATTTCATCCGAGGTGGACGAAGTCGGCACGGGAGCGGTGCAATGGCTGGACATGGGCGCGACTTGTGGTCTATTCGCCGAGTCGGGACTCAGCATTGACCTGGTCAGGTGTGGTGCAATCAGGCTCTGGTTCGGCTCCATCGCCGAACCGGGTATGCTCATAATCGGATTAGGGCTTGCGGGTAAGGCTACGAGTTGATTGGTTTGGCTGGGGTGTAGATCCAATGGCACGGGAGGCGCCGATGAATCTATTACCGAAGTCGGATTGGGTTTACCATACTGGCAGCCGCACCAGCATTGCCACTAGATGATGGATACGTGTTTCCCTTAGTGTTTTTGTTCTCCATGAACGAGTTGTAAACAAGGATATTACCTTCCGAAATATAACTCTGTATTTCGGCTACCTGTTCTGGAGAAAACGTGCTACTTACCGGGGTCTGAGCCTTCTTGCCGTGCAGAAGAGGGAGCTTGATTTCTCCAACTGGAGTAACGTTTCCTTGACGATCTTTTTTGAAGTTGGCGAGGAACGCCTGCAGATCTTCCTCCTCCCGCTTCTTCTTGTATGCTTCAAAAGCTTGGCGATGTTCCTCCGATAACTCATCGTAGCCGGGCTTGATGATGTTATCGGTGCTGATCTCGCCGAGTTGTGGAGTCTGATTGTTGGACATGATGATTCTTCCCCAGCGGAGTCGCCAAAAAGTATGTTTGCACACGAACACGTCACCGTGTACCCCCGGAGCCGAGCGCGATGCGCGGGACACGGAGCCGGGGGAGACTCGCCGGGAGCGCGATACGCAAGACACGCCGGCGAGTGCTTTTGAGAACCCGAAACCCCACACCCCCGGGAGGGACCCCGTCAGGGAGTGCGGCGGCTATGGGCTGCCCTAGGTCGACCTGATCGCCCCTAGGGCCTCGAGTTTCGTTGCCGTGGAACACGAAGAACAACGAAGAACGAGAAGCAGAAAAACAAAGATGAGTAGATGAAAAGATAATATATTGATTGCGTCGATTGGGAGAGTTCCACCTCAATCGGCCATGTACCCTTCATATTTATAGGGCACGCCCGGTCTTAGGGCTGGAATACAACTTGGTATCGTACATGATATGGTTTTCCATACAAATCGAGTTGTTTCCTAAAGCTACGGTTACCCTGATTGATACGATCAGGACTCTGCCTTGTACACGAGATTTCCTCCAATTAAACCGAGGGTCTTCCATATCTTCTGATTATCTCAACCGCCGTGATCTAAACTCCATCTTGCATACGAGATATCCTTCCATATTATCCGGGAGTCCTTTCAAATTTCGGACTTTCCTTTAAACGCCATGATCCGCCACTGTTCCTTGCGTCCCAAGTTTAAGGCTTCGAACACAAAAGACTTCACCTTGAAACCCGGTGGGGAGCGTCACAAATCACCCACTGACCTGGCGTTGCTGGAACTCGGTCGTGCTATATAGAACCCGCCTCGGATCTACTCGGGACCGCGAATGCTCAGGGACACGAGCACTCGGAAACACGAGTACTCGGGAACACGAGTGCTCGGGAGCGCAAGTATTCGGGAATTCGAACACTCGGGGGCGAGTACTCGAGAATATGAATGCTCGGGGACGAGTGCTCGGGGTCCGGCACTCAGATCTCGTCAATGCTTGGTACTCGGGAGCGTTGCTCGGGATCTTCTGCTCGGGGACACGAGTACCCGGGACATGAGTACTCGGGGACACGAGTACTCGGGGACATGAGTACTCGGGGACACGAGTGCTCGGGGCGCTAGTACTCGGGACCACGGGTACTCGGGATTCTGGGACGCCGCATCACTCGGCATGGGCCATGATTCGGTAATATTGCAAACCTTGCCCAACGCACTCGGTCCATTTGGGGATACTGCCAAATTTGGTCGTCAAACACGTGGCAGAAACTTATTACAGCTCGTTAATTCCCCTGTCTTATCAACGTGTCCTAGCTGAATTTGAGCTGAGACGTACAACTCGAAGACGACATTTGTCTTAAAAAAAATAAAAGCTTATTGATCTTCACGGCCTCTAAATCACAGCTTAAGAGCTCCTGGTCGAGCAACCACACAAACGGTGACGACGGTCATGGTGGCCTCGTACTCCGCCGCCGCCACGGCACGAGATGAGATGCAAGCCGACATCACGTCCTCGACACGGAGGAGCGACGATCACACGGACGCGGCGACGGCAGATCAGATCCATGCCTCGCCGAGCATCGACGACACGAGTATGAAACACACGGACGCCGTCAACGTCGCGGCCAAAAAACACACACCGTCGGCTTGTGCAGCGGCGGCAGAGGAGACCTCGCCGAGAGTTGCTACCAATGCCAACGAATTCGCGACCGTGGAGGCCTTCCTGGGGTACACGTTCGCTGACAAGTCCCTGCTCAAGGCGGCGCTCCTTCCGCTGGGCGCGCCAGCTACTTTCCAGGGAAAATTATGAACCGCATTTTGGCAAGCTTGTTACGCCACGGAGTGTTAGTTTTCATCGATGATATCATTGTTTACAGTGCTACTTGTGAAGAACACTTGCAACATGTGCGTCGAGTGTTCGAAATCTTGCGGGAACAGTAGTTAAAGATCAATAAATCCAAATGCAAGTTTATGCGGCCAAACTTAAGAGTTTCTAGGAGTCTAGGACACGTAATCAGCGCAAAGGGGGTATCCACAGATGAAAGCAAGATAGAAGCGATCAAGAATTGGCCTCAACCGAAGACTGTAAAGGAGGTGCGCAGCTTCTTGGGGATGGTGGGATATTATCGCAAATTCGTCAAGAATTTTGGTATAATCAGTCGATCTTTAACAGATCTTCTGAAGAAAGGAAATGTATTCAGTTGGACTAGGGCTACTGAGGCTTCTTTCCAGGCGTTGAAGCAAGCGTTAATCTCTTCCCTAGTTTTGGCTCTCCCGGACTTATCTGAGCAGTTTGTTGTGGAGACTTTTGAGCAATCTTTTTTTTCTTGAGCAATCTTGTTGTGGACACTGATGCGTGCGAACAAGGACAAGTTGCTTTTAAAGGAGGAGAAAATGTTACAGTCAGACCTCCGAGGAGAAGGACGCGAGGATCTCGATCTAGTGGTGGAACGGGAGAACAAGGCGTCATGGAGCGGCGCCAATCGACGAGAATCTAGAACCCCACACTGCGCTACACCGGCCCGGAGTGGGTCAAGTAGGGCTCAAGCAAGCAAGGTTCAAGTAGCAGAGTCGGTGGCCTTAGGAGGGTGTTGAATGACCAGAACATGAAGAACACTAGCTTCCTCCCATTTCTATCTCTGAACCTTCTAAGCTGCTACTCCCTGAACCTTCTTGTTTTCTTCTCCACAAACTCGTGTACTCGTATCCATCGTGATGTGAATCCAAGGATTGTAACACCTGGCCGGAGCCACATCGATGGAACCAAAATTTCTAGTGCCTCCTCCTCAGCTTCTGCTTGTTCTTAGTTGTCCCTCTCGATTTGAACCATCTCCAATCCGTTCAGTTTGAGGGAGCTGAAGAAATTGCGGCAATCACCTCATGTGTCCATGGCAAGACTTGCTAATTCCTTTCGTACTTACAAGCCCGTAGACCCACAGCCGTCGTTGCCGCCGCAGAGGCACTGCAAAAGCAAAACGTAGGGGCTCCCGGTCGGGAAACCACGTAGACACCGTTGCACTCTTGTTATAAGAAGCCCACGAGCCGAAGAGCTCCTGCCCAGGGCCCATGAGATATTGAGGGCCTAGAGAGCCCATGTGTGCAATGCAAAGCCCAGATAGTCTCTCTACGATGGAGATTTTGTTAAAATGTTCCGTGACCCACTGGGCGATTTGGTGGGCTCGTAGAAAGGTGATCCATGCAAGTCTGTTTCAAAGCCCTCTGTCCACCTTCAGCTTTGTAACCTCCTAGCTGATTTGGACATGGCAGAGAGCCAACCTCTCCTAGTTTCTAATAAGGATACTATTCGCCCCGAAGCAAGAAACACGGTGTGCTCCTCCTCCTGGCCTGGCAAAAGGTAATGCTGAATGGAGCTCTATCTCGGTCTGGCCAGCTTGCCTCCTCTACGGCTACTTTTTGTGATCAGTCAGGTGTTTTCCTCAATGCTTCTCCTGTGTCATTGGAGGCGATGGCGTGCAGAGATGCTGGTCCTTGCCCAAGATATCATGATTAATCGATGTGTTATTGCGACGGACTGCTTGGGTGTACTCAACAATCTACGTGTTGGCATTCCATGCAGCTACGGGGCTATTCTCCAGAAGATCAATTAGCGCGAAGAACCCTTTAAAGAAGTACAACTTGTCCGTGAGAAGAGAGGATCCAACTTTGAAGCTCATAATCCAGCAAAAAAACTCTTTAGGGCTAGATGCGCTTTGTAACAAAACTTATAAAAGTGTCGGCTTTTCCCTTTAAAAAAAAGTAAAATACATCTACGATTACTGCACTTGTTCATCCGAGCCAATTTGGACACTGTACTCAGAAAAATATAAATTACGGTCATAAGATTGGTACAGGGATTCAATACGGTCACTAACTCATTTCCTATACGTATGTCTACTGTATTTGGAATTTTATAATCTAAATAGTGCCACGTGTCAAGCTAGGAATTGTTAGTCACGTCCTAGTAAGCAGGGCCTCGTGTGTCACTCTCTCCCACTATTCTCTCATCTCTCTCTATGTCAAGCTGATGTCAAAAGAGTAGCTACAACTCCGATTAACAACAAGAATTTTATGCAGAAATTAAGAGGTCCCGTGATTTGTAAGTTGCTAAATCCGGTCAAAAGCCTGGCGCAATCCTCGCGCTGCCTCGCTGGCTCCCCGACGACGAGAAGGAGTCCACCCTGAGGTGGTGCCGGAACGCCGAGATGAACTCCTCCGCCTGCCGGTTTCACCTCCTCGGCCGCATTGCCGCCAGCCGCTTCCTCGTCATGTTGTTCGGCCGCTGCCTCCATGTCCACCGTGTCGTTCACCACCAACACAATGCAACAGTTGTCAGCTGCGACGCTCGGCGCCACCGCGGGCTCCGCACCATCGTCCCTGCGCCTCTTGCTCCTCCTCCTCCTCACTTCCTTCGTGCCTTCGTCGCCTAGTGACACCACTGCGACGACTCCGCCGCCGCCGCTGCGCACCTCGTCTACACGGACACCAGGACAATGGACGCGATGATGACGTTCAGGAGGAGGAATAGGACGGGCGATGGCGCCACGGCGAGCGCTGCCGCGCGACGAGCACGACTGCCACCAGCTTCTTGATGCACAACACGAATAGCGCGCAGCCGCTAGGATCCACGCTCCGCACATCGGCACACGCACCACCGAATATCTTCTTCGCCGACACGCGCTGCTGCCCGTGCGAGCTCATGCCGGACAGCAGGTACGCGCGCCCCGAGCCCCCGACGGCTCGTACTCCTGCCGGTTCGCCACGTAGGCGCTCAGCTCGCCCAGGTCCGTGCACTTGGCGTCGTAGCGCATGCCTAGCGGTGACCACCTCACCGCCTTCCCCCGGCCGCCGAGTACCCGCGCGGCTTCGACATGCTCGCCGCACTCGGCCGCCACCTGTACGGCCGCGAAGTCCTCTGTCGCCTCCACGCTACTTTGAGCAAGATTTGTACTTGGTCCTAGAGCAAACTTCCTGATGAAAAAGAAGACGCTCTATATCTAATTTACGATGAGCTTTCTTGTTATTTATCAGGAGAAGAATTTTCGTTGGGGACTCTGAATCATTAGGAGGTAGAAATATTTCGAAATTGAGATGGATTACTGCTGTCATAAGAAGGATATGTTAGTGTTACCTAGCAAGGAGAAGGAACATCTTAAAGTGAGGACTTTGAGATACCTTTATGGGGAGGAGTTGATCATTCACTTTTCAAGAAGCTTTTGCATCTTCGTGTTTTGGATCTGATGGGTTCATCTATGCAAACCATTCCAGGTTGCATTGGAAATTTGATCCATCTAGGATTACTTGATCTTGATGGTACAGAAATATCTTGTCTTCTAGAGTCCCATCAGTTCTCTCATACACCATTAGATATTGAACTTGCAAATTAAGGTGCAAAGCCCTGGACAGCCTTCATTCAGCGATCACTCAGTCGTGCAACTTAAGGCGTCTTGGTCTTGGAGATACTCCAATAAATCAGGTTCCAAAGGGGATAGGCAGATTGGAATTCCTCAATGATTTAGAAGGATTTCCTATCGGTGGTGGAAGCGAAATGCTAAAACACAAGATGGATGGGAGTTGGAAGGGTTGGGACAACTTTCGCAGCTAAGGCAGCTTGATATGGTCAGATTGGAAGGAGCAGTTCCTAGTAGTACATATTCATTGCTAACAGACAAAGAGTATCTCAAAGCAGGGAAAAAAATTTCGGAAATGCCAAAATTTCGGAACCCACCGAAATTACCGAAATTTCGGAAATTTCGGAAATTTCGAAAATCATTTCGGAAAGCATTACCGAAAATCAGTTTAAATTTTAATCAAAATTTGGTCAAATTTGATCAAATTTGACCAAATTTGAATTTTTGACTAAATTTTGACCAATTTAAATTTGTTCAAATTTTAGTCAAACCGAAATTTTTGACCGAATTTGGCAAATTTCGGGACCCACCGAAATTTGCGAAATTTCGGAAATTTCGTTGAAATTTTTTTCCATGTCTCAAAGTACTGAATCTATGTTTCAGTGGACAAGCTGATGAACCATACTTAGAAAAAGATATTGACAATATTATTGAGAAGATTTTTGAGCAGCTAAAGCATCCACGGTGCCTGGAAGATCTATATATTAATGGATTCTTTGGCCAGAGATATCTATCCCACCTGACTTTGTACTACCCATTTGTCTTCGGTGAAAAAACCTGCAACTCATAGAGTGCAATTCCTATTTGCGTCTTCCACCGATTGGGCAGCTACCCAACCTGAAATATGTCAGAATTGATGGAGCAACCACACTTACCAGGATTGGACCTGAATTTCTTGTTTGTAGTGGGGGCTAATCCCAGATCCATGGACGTGGTTGCTGTTTTCCCCAAGCTCGAATGGTTGGTCATCTGGGATATGCCCAGCTGGGAGGAGTGGTGTTTTGTAGAAGATGAAGATGCAGTAACAGAACCACTCAACATATTCTCTTGAGCGCAGCCAATTATCTAGTAATCAGTCCAATCGCCCCAGCCGTCGTGCTGTTATTTGCTTGTCAAGACACATTTTTAATCCGCGTTTTGGTCTTGATGTTTATCAAAAGGTGGTCTGTAAATATCGATACAGTTCTTGGAGAACTGCATCCCGAGCTGCCGCGCAGACAGGTGGAGTGTACGATCTCGCTGGCTTTTACAAGCAGAAGCTTTCTCCGTCGATGCACACGCAAATTTTATTTTCCATGGTGTGTTAAGCTGATTATTGTTGAACAGCTAGGCATGCTTAATTAAGCCCTGTCACTCATGGGTAGTTCAGTATCTGGTTAATTTCTACTGTTACCGGTAGTTTCTGGCTTTGTGTTTGTGCTGTGATCAAACTAAACTCAGTCGTAAATCGTAATGGAATCATGCCAAGGGTCCGTGGTAGCTGTAGAAACCACGGGTATATTCTGTGAACAAGAAGCCCATGGGCCAAAGAGATCCTGCTAGGGCCCACGAGATACGGTGGGCCCAAAGAGCCCATGTGTGCAATGCAAAGCCAAAGATCTCCTCTTCCAGTCCGGCAAAGGCTCTTCTCTCCGCCGCCGCGGCGCTGCCCAGCTCGGCTGCCAATGGAACCAAAATTTCCCTGTGACCTCCTCTGCGGTCCGCTGGTTCTTACCCGTCCCTCTCGATTTGAACCATCTATGGCCAACTCTGCATCTCATGGTAAGATTTACTAAGCTCTTTTTTTATGAACTTTTTCTTCTTCTTACTTGATCTCTAGCATAGATATTGCTTGCCTAATTAGCTTCGTCACTTTTTCTTAATCAGTATCCCTTGGACGGACCCATTAACCGTAGTTGGTAATTTATCTGGAATCTGTACTGTCAATCACTTCAGACGTGTGAGCTTATAGGATAAGGCTGAGTAGAAGCTATTATACATTTTCTAGGAATTAGTGATTTATTGAACGTTCGGTTGGGTACTAAAGGAGCTTCAGAGTGCAAGCTTTGATGCGTATGTATACAATACAATCGTCTAAACAAAACTCTTTGCAGGTTTCACATGCCCTCCTTGTTGAATCTCGAGGTAAACACTAGAATAAATTAAACCCCACAACCAATCCTAGGAGTACTAAATCTATCAATGTTGGTTAAATCTATTCAATGTTGGTACCTATGGCCAATAAGCAGCTTGCTCGGACAGATCCTGGGTTTATTTTCTGGGTGTCGACATGATCGAAATGGGAAAAGGACCACATATCTATGTTGCACTTAAGTAAAGGCGTGGTGCTAAGCAAAGACAATTTGAGAAAAAGAAACTGAAAAGGAAGCAAACAGTGTTGTTTTTGCAACACTGAAGAGAGTATTACCCATTTATTCTTCCATTGCCCACTAGCAGGTTTTGCTCGGAGAATTGTGATGATTGCCTTTGGGCTAACTCCTCCCATTGATGTTTCTCATATGTTAGGGGTTGCCTTAATGCGTGTGGATGCAACAACGAATAAGCAATTATATGTGGGGATGGTGGCTTGGTCCTGCTGCGCTCACCCCGCACGGACAACACTCTCTCCGCTGCTGCCCAGGCCGGGGCCACATCAATGGAACCAGCACCCCTTGTAATCTCAGCTTCTGCTTGTTCTTACTCGTCCAATCCCTTCCGTCTCAGGCAGCTCAACATGAGGAGTGGGGGTGGATCCAGTCCAGGGTTGTGAGTCACATAATCTGCATCTCATGGTAAGACCATAGTCAGGCTACCTAACTATTTACCATAGTCAGGCTTGATCTGATATCTGGAGTCTGGACTGTCAATCACTTCAGAGGATAAGTCTGAGTAGCAGTGGAACAAAACTCACATGCCCTCCTTGTGGAATCTCGAGGTAAATATTAAACCCGGCAACCATGCTTAGGACTACATCAATCTATCGTTGGTAGCACCGATGCCAATAGGCAGCTTGCTTGCACGAATCGCTGGTTTTATTTTTTGGGTGTTGGACACGCTTTGATCTGATGAAAATGAGTGGAAGAGGAGCACACGAGCTTGCCCTAGCTTGCATGTTCATGTCATCCTAATGGCATCTGCAAGTGTAAAATCACTCCAGGCCACAGCAACAGCATGTAGTCTCAGGTTCACACGCCCTAGCATGTGGAATCTGGAGGTAAACAATAGGTAAGATTAAACCCGGCAACCAGTCTGGAGTGCTAAACCAATTCACTAGTCCTAGTTAACTAGCAACGATGTCAGTAAGGAGCCAATGGTTAATTTCTTTTACAAGACTTGAAACCATTGCAGGGGGCCTTTGTAGACTGTGCGGTTTAGGTTTCCGGTGTTGCCTTGTGCCATTTGATTGGCTATTCTGCCTAAGGATGTCTCGCAACACGTGGGTGTGCGGTTTGGTGGATTCATAAAAAGGAAAACATAAACACTTAATGTTAGGCTGTGCAACAACTTTTTGGTAGCTCTGGAAAACTAGAAATTTTTCTTAGTTCTCGATACTAAGAAGTGACTGATCCTAGTGCAGTCATTTTCTGTATTGTGCAGTGGATTGATCAACGGAAGATTATGCAGAGAGGGTGACCGAAGTGCGCTACATGATGGGTGGAGCCACCCAAGAAAAGTCGTGGCTGAAGGAGGAATAGCGCTCCATAGTGGGGAGGAGGAGAGAGGTCGCCGACGCAGGGAGGCCGCCGGCGGTGATCGACCGGGAATCTAATTCGTCAGCTGGTCACCGGCCGAACGTTCCCTGGAAAATGGTTATACATGATTTACACTGCACGCGGGTCTCTCTTGGCCTGTAGCGTCGCTCATCTGGAGACGGACCATGATGGCCAAGGAAAGAAAAGCTGGACTAAAGATGCATAAGTGTGGGAGGCCGTTCCGTAAGCTAGTAAGTCAATCAAAGCTATAACTCTATTTGTTCGTTTCAGGAAACTGGTACATATTTATAATAATATTAAGAATAAAAAAATATTATTATTATTTGGTATTTACCAATTTTAGACTAAGCATAAATTCATTTGAAAGAAAAGCGTGCACAAGAGGAAGGCCTAGCCCAGCCCATGTGTATAATGATGCAAAGCCCAAACAAGCTGCTTCTCCTTGTTCCACTCTCTCCCTCCACTTCCACTGCGTGGGCACGCGCAAGGCTCTTCTCTCCGCCTCCGCGGCGCTGCCCTGGCAACCTCCGCAGTTTCCGCTGGTTCATAGTCGCCCCTCCCAATTTGCACCATCTCCAACCCCTTCCGTCTCAGGATGCTCAACACGAGGTGCCCTCCTTGTGGGATCTCGAGGTGAATAGGGGTAATAGATTAAAACCGACCACCATGCTTATTCATCTGTAGCACCGATGCCAATTGGCAACTTGCTCGCACGAATCGCTGGTTTATTTTTCTGAGAAGAAGCCTATTTTGGACCATGAACTTTGGTACGAGGTCTGAGTTGTTGGATCACTTGAAGAATAACAGCGGCATATGTTGTTTGGAAGCGATTCAATGTATTTCTGTCCAAACTCGTGAAAGGGACATGAGAATATGGGTGTTTTGGACCCCTATGTTATGACATTAGTCTTCTGTGTAAATGTCTTTGTAAGCTTGAGAATTAACATGGCATATTTATGCACATTTCTGGCATGGGCTGATAGAGGTTAAGCACTTTTTTTGCCTCACTGTAGGGTTTTGTTGGGTAATGGAGAGAGGACGTGTTTATGGCAGATAAGCGGGTTAGTGGTATACCCTTGGCTGAGCAATGTCCTAAACTTTACAACCTTTTTTTAGGGACCTTTACAACCTTATATTCACTAAAAATGTGACGGTCAACAAGTTTTTGCTGGAAGCTTTGTTTGTGTGACGTTTAGAAGATTAAAATTGGTACATGGTGCAACAGGGATGTTCTTTATCAAGTCTATACCAAATCCTGAAAATGGCAAAAAATACATCTCCCCTTTAGATTCGTTTGGAAAGCTAAGGTGCCTCTTGAGTTGAAAATCTTTTCTGTCTGCTTCTATGTAAGGCCATGTACAATGCAGGGTGCTTATAGCCCGGTGCTTAAAGAGAGAGAGTAGCGTGACGTTTCAAAAAAATATGTGACTTATAATGCAGAGTGCTTCATATAGGGTGCTTAAGTTGCTTTAATATTCGTGTAGCACCTACTCTAACACCTGTTGTCTCCAATGCAGCGCTGTATTGTGTGGAGTACTATTTGTGCTTCTTGGAGTACTATTTGCTGGGCACCGGTTGAAGCACCTGTCACTTCTGTCACCCTAAGCACCAGCCTAGCACCGGGTGCTTAACTTTGCTTCTGTCACCCTTTCTAAGCACCTCTCACAAAAAAAAACTAGGTTTTTTTCTGAGGCACCTGTCTAAGCACCTGCATTGTACAGGGTCTAAGAATCTTGACCAAGGATACTTTGTTGAAAGCAGGATGGCATGGATCAGATGGGTGACAATGTTAAGTTCCAGATACACATATGTATATGGAATCTACAAGGCGACAGTGGAAGATCTAGAGAAGCTGCCTCCATGTACGTTTTCACAAAATGACCCCCAACGCAAAACGCATTTAGATACAAGGACATGACATACCTAGACGCGCAGCAGGTGAGTTTTGCATAAAGGCTCCTAACATACCTGAGAATTCCATGTAAACGCATTTATTGGGACCAACCATCGCCCTTATCCCTTCTCAAATCCAAAGCACGACAAGACTCGATCGAAGCAGTTCGTGCTTTAGAGGTGTCGCTACCCGAAAATCAGTGCATACTCCCCAGCCCCAGCGACGCTCCTCTCCTACAGCCCCTGCACAGAATGTCGCTCATCTTTTCTTTGCTTGAAGCTGGCAAAGTATGCCTGGCAGTGGTGCTTTGTGCCTTTGGATTGACTATTCTGCCTAAGGATATCTCGCAACTCGTGGGTGTGCGGTTTAGCGGATTTCCGAAAAAGAACAGACACACTTAACTATGTTAGGCTGTGCAGCAAATTTTTTCGGCGTTCTGGAAACTAGAAATGTTTCTTAGTTTTCATTACCAAGAAGTGACTGCTCCAGATTGTGCAGTGGATTTTTATCAATGGAAGATTATGTAGAGAGAGGGTGACCAAAGTACGCTACATGACGGGGCAGAGCCACTGAGGAAAGTGGTGGCTCAAGCGTTCTCAGGATCTATAGGTGGGCTCTGACAATTCGCTGAATAAACGAAGATTGCTGGAAATTTTGTTTTCTTTTATGTAGTCCTACCATGAGGCAGCACATATCGCCGTCCTCTTCTGTAGTTCGTTCTGTTTTGTCACCTGTGAATTTTTTTTGTCTTTGTCGTTGTCCAGGCTTAATATCTCACTTGGTCAGAATTGTTTGCCGACATAGGTGTCGGATTTTACTTATCTGTTTTAGTATTAATCCTGTAAAACTATTTTGTGGTTTCTTTAGATGAAGCTGGGGATAAGTCCCCTAAATCAAAAGTTAAATAAAATTTAGAACCATATGACTCAGTCTTGTGACTGAGCATAAAAAAACTACCTTTTCTTTTGTCATGCCTGATTATTGCTGATCTAGTACAATAGTTTAAGGCACCAGAACAGGGAGTTGGTGGTGGCTTGTTGCTCTCATGGCAGATTTAAGTTTCACCAAATAACATAGCCCCAGGTACTTTAAAATTGTGCAACTCGCTTAGGTTTCACATGTAGTCCCCAACAACAGCATGTAGTCTCAGGTTTCACATGTCCTGGCCTGTGGAATCTCGAGATAAATAGATTAAACCTGACAGCCAAGCTTAGGAGTACTAAATATATTCAAATGTCCTAGTTAACTCACATCGATGCCAATAAGCAGCCAATGGGCAGCTCATTAATTTCTTTCACAAGACTCAACACCATTGCAGCGAGCCTTTGTAGACTGTGTTGTTTAGGTTCCCAGCCATTCCTCTGCTGTTGTATTGCTCTGGTGTATGGTATGCTGCTGTTGGCTCTGGTAAGCTCCATGAGACATTGGCATCAGGAGATCAACAAATACTTGAAACTACCTTGTGTTCCTTTTTTTCTCTTCAGTTAATCACCGTATGCCTGCTTTGCATGCAGCAGAATTGTCGTGTCGATAGCCTGTGTTCATTCCTGTTGGCTCACTGATTGAAGTGATCCTGTGGACTGTGGAGGCAGGAAATTGTATTCAGTGTCTCTCCTTCAGCACTCTGATCAGTGCCTCATCAATTGACCTGTACTCAGGTATATTTTCTCAATGTTCTGCATCTCTAATGTCGTGGTAACTATTCTTTTGTTTTCTTCCGAACTATTAATCGAACCACCTTTCCTGTTCTTTTGCTCTTTGTGCAGGTTTAGCAACGTGGACAATCTTTGGTTCTCTTAGTAGTCGACTGATAATCTCGTGGGCCTATCTATTCTAGATCACTGGTTTTCCAAATCAGTTGCTTTTCATATTCCTTGGGCTCTCGTTATGTCGATTTCTTAAAAGAGACATGGATTGATCATCAAGCAACCTGCTTCAACAAGATCATTACTGTTCATTCTTATTATTGGCAGTTTTCGCTTGCAAGAAGACTGGGTTGTCAGGTAAGGATTGCACTTGTACTTCAGATTTTGCATCCTTTCTCAGAGAATGTTGCATATATTATCATTAAGCGGAGAAGCAAGCATACATACAAGAGTTTGAGTTACATCCTTGCTCCATGATATTACTAGCGTATGTGAAATCAAATACAGTTACTGATCTAGAAAATTCATCACTACTGTAAACTACACATATGGAGTTAAAGAAATAGGGACTTCAACCTTGGCGTCCCCTAAACTGGGCAACCGAGATTCGACCCGGGGTGGGTGGGTCGCCGTCGTCGAGGCGGAGCGGCAGCGGACGCCGCGTTGGCCGCCCTCTTGCAGGGCAGCGATGTGTACACGAGGGGCAGCCCCGACTCGAGTAACAGCACAAGCAGCACCTACGCGAGGAAGAGCGCCTTAAGCCCCTGGATCGCTCGGCGGCGGCAGGACAGCCTACCGCTGCCGCTCCGATTCGTCGCCCGCCCCTGCCTCTTTTTCGCGCTTAGGACCAGGTCGATCCGACATGGCTCAATCGGGGAAAAAATTGACGATATGCCCCGTTTTTTTGGGGCTAGAGGATTTTTAACCGGACCAGTTTTTCTCAAAGACACAAATCAAAATACCATTAGTCGAAACCATTTTTTTTCTCTTTAACACGAACAAGCATGAACTTCTCCGTTTCTTTTCCTTTTCCCCTTTCTGCAGGTATTAGGAGTGTGGATCTGAGGTTTTCTCTTGTTGACTGTCAAACTTATAATCTTCTGCTATCTATGCTGCATCTCATGGTAAGACTTGCTAACCTTTTTTAGTTTTTTTTTCTTACTTGATCTGAATAGATGGCTCCCAAACTTTACCATCTTGCCTGCCTAATAAGTTTGTTCACTTTGCTCGATCGTATCCATGGACCCATTGACAATAGTTGGTAATTTATGAGGAGCTGGACTGTCAATTACTTCAGATGGATGAGTTTAGAGGATATGTTTGAATAGCAACAATTATATATTGCTAGGAAGTGATCTAAAGACCGTTTGTTTGGGTACTCAAGGAGCTTCGGAGTGCTAGCTTTGATATGTATATAATACTCCTCCTGTTTCGAGATAGAAGGGCTTTTTGACTTACACAGTTTCCAGTATGTAACTTTGGCCATTACATTTTGGTCCTGATTACATCTGCATGCTGGTCCTGATTTATGCTCCTAATTTCCTTGTCTTGTGGGTGTGGTTGGGGGAGGGGGCGGCAGTTGGGGTAGGTGAAGTCGCAGTCTAAACTTTTCCTGGATTGATAAATCCGATAGAATTGTTTAATTTCTTCGCTTTATTGCATAAACAGCGGCACCATTAGACTCATTTTTCTCTTTTGGTCTTATCATCATTATTATTCTGAGAAACGTATGACTCAGTCGTGGGTACTTTTAAATTGTGCAACTCGCATACAAGATTAGCAAAGACTAATTAAAGTCAAGAACGTGCACCAGCATGTTCTCATGGGAATCTCAAGGTGGACGGATCACGTTGCTAACTAATCTTAGTAATATATTACACCTGCGTGCAGGTCCTGATTCATACTCCTAAACAGTTGATGTTCGGTGCCAACTGGCCTTGTATCTTGCTAATTAATGGCTACATCAATCAGATTAGAGCCAATACCATCATATGGAGAAAATATTATCGGCGCAGCAACTTTTTGGTGGCTCTGGAGAACTAGAAATGCTTCTGAATTTTCAGTACTAATAGGTGACTGATTTCTTTCACAAGACTCAACACCATTGAGGCGGGCCTTTGTGGACTCTGCTGTTTAGGTTCCCTCGTCTGCTCTTGCTTTGCTCCAGTGTGTGACTTACTGCTGTTGCCTCTGGTAAGCACCATCGGAAGATCAAAAAAATAGTTGGAAATTTAGTTCCTTTCTTCTCTTCATTTAATCAGCGTATGCCTGTTTTGCATGCAGCACTAATTCGTGTTGGTCCTCTGATTGAAGTGATCTTGCTGACTGTCGAGACAGGAAACAATTGGTGTTAACACATATTGATCTCCTTCTGCAGGCTGCAGCACTCTGATCAGTTGACCCATATTCAGGTATGTTTTCTCAATGTTCTGCGTCTCTAATGCAATGGAAATTCTTCTTTTGTTTTCTTTAGAGCTATTGATCAAGCCACTTTTTCTGTTCCTTTTTTTTCCACTTTTCGCAGGTGTGGCAGCGTGGACAATCTGCAGTTTTCTCTTTGTGGTTGACAGATAATCTCGTGCTATCTGTTCTATACATTGGGTTATTCAACCACTTACTTCATCTTCCTTGGGCTCAGTATGTCCAGACAGTAATGGGCTAATCATCAGAGCAAGCTGCTGCTTCTCCAACCTTACTGTGAGACAACCATATTGCTGTTCTCTCTTCTGTAGTTTGTTCAGTTTTGTTGGCAAGGTGTTGTTTCTTCACCTGTGAAAACATTGTCCTTTGTCCAAGCTTAATGTCTCGATTAATCAGAATGTCTGCCGGAATAGGTATTGCATTTTTCTTATCTTTTTTGTTATAGTCCTGTAAGAACTCTGATGTGGTTTCTTTAAATGAAGCTGGGATAACAGAGTCCCTTAATCAAAAATAATAATTGAGAACCGTATGACTCAAGTCTTGTGATTGACTAAATACAGGTAATAAGGCATCTTAATAAACCAACCTTTTTTTTGGCATGCCTGATTTGTTTAAGACATCATAACAGGGGAATTGCTGGCTTGTTACTTTCATGAACGGATTTAAATTTCATCAATTAACCTAGTCCTGGGTACTTCAAAATTGTGTGACTTGCATACATGATTAGCAAAGACTAAAGTCAAGAATATGCATCAGCATGTTCTCATGGAATCTCAAGGAGCAAAACTGATCACATCGCCAACTAATCTTAGCCATTATTATTTGCTTTCATGTTCATTACAGCAAAACCACCTAGTATAATTGGTACCCATATCGCTGTTCTGCCTCCACTTGAAGTTTATATATTTGCTATTCACCTTCAAGTTACCGTCGATCACATTCACGTTCATACCATGGCACATCCCAGCTGGCTCACTTGAAGCTTTCGGTTTAGGAGTGTGTGTTTAGTTGACCATCAAATTAGGCATTACCTGTCAGGCTTCACATGTGTTCCTGGAGTCTTGAGGAGGTGAACAGATCACACTGCCAACTAATCTTGCAATATATTACACCTGCCTGCAGGTCCTAATGAATACTCCTAGAGAGTTGACCATCGGTGCCAATAAGCAGCTTTTGTGGCTTTGTAATTAATGCTTTGATCAGATCAGAGCCAACACCATCGTGTGGGAAAAAGAATATTATTGGTGACCTTGAAGGCTGTGCTCTCTAATCTACATATATTTTGCAAGGCTCTCCCACTATTGACGTGATGCAAGAACAGGGTGCTTCTATAGGAACTGCTCTTTAGCTTCAACCATTCCTCTGTTTCTGCATCCATTCAGTTTATGATATGCTGTTATCTGTGGTAAGCTCGATATATGATTCAGATTTCTTCTTCTTATCTTAATTTCTCCTAGTTCATGCCTGATTTGCATGTTTCTGATCATGCAGACGCATTGGATGTTTCTATTTGTTTCTATTGGACTGCATGGTGAAGAGATCCTGTTGGCATAGCTCTCTTTCGGCAGCGCTCTGATCAGTGGCTAATCATTCATGTTCTCCTAGCTCAAAATTCAGTGGTAATTATTCTTGTTATAGTTGTAGCCATTGATTGAACCAGCTTTCTTTCAATGAGCATGCACTTCACCTTTTCTTTTCTTTACCTTCTTACCTTCTTGCAGGTATAGCAGCGCGCATCTGAGGTTTTCTCTTGGTATTGATTGATAACCATCTCTTATCTATTTTTATACATCGGTTTCACCAAGCAGTTACTTCCCATCACTCTTGGGCTGAGTCTGTCGAGATCTTTAAGTAGCGATGGGTTGATTATCGCAGCAAGCTGCTTTCTCAAGATGATTACTATGGACTCTTATCAGTGACCGCTGTTTCCTCGCTATATGATTGGCTTGAAAGGCAAGAATTGCAGTTGTACCTCAGATCTTGCATCCTTTTTTCATCATAGTACTACAATGAAATATGTCATCACGACTCCTAGGCTAGCACGTGCGAAGTCAGTTACAGCAAGTGATTTAGAAGAGCCTTAGCTAAAAGTTCATCATTAGTGGAATATTAATTACTTGACATTCTGTACATATCATGTTGTGTATCTGCCGTTTCAAAGCCCTTCAATCAAGTAAAACTTGTTAATATGAAAAACTAAATCAACTGTCAATTTACAAACAAAGAGATGAAAGGACCAAATGATAACTCTAGAACTCATACCACAATACTTCATCCCATTGCCGAATGAGTCAAACACCAACGTGGATCTGTTTTCTTGAAACTTTTTGATGTAGTCGATTGGAGTGTATTAGCTCTTCATCCACATGGACATGCATTAGGCATGTTTTACTAAAGTTCATAACTACTAAAGTACAGCTGTGAAAGTGATAAGCTGGGTACAAAACTGTTTGGCAAAAAGATGTTCGCAAAGATATGTTGGCTGCACAATTATTTAATTTAAACACATTTCCAGTGTTGTATACTTGATAACAAGGTGCTATGAGCCAAGTAAAGCCATTATTCGAGATGCATAGCTTCTGTATGTTAACTTACTCAAAAAAATAAATAGCAATGTAATCGTGATCTATGTTAATCTCTTTTATATCAATATAATTTAGTGAACCTTGTCTCATTTGAAGTCATGTTGACACACCTTGTGCATTCATTTCCAGTCTGCAATTTTGTCATTCTCTGAAACAAGTCCCGTGGCGTTTTTAGCGGATTTCCTGCGCTGAGTTTTTATGATGGCAACCATACTAGATTCTTTGCTTGGTTCATGTGCCAAGAAGTTGCAAGAGATCATTACTGATGAGGCGATACTAATTCTGGGGGTAGAAGAAGAGCTCGCAGAACTGCAGGAAAGAATACCCCTAATACAGTGTTGTCTTGTTGATGCTGAGAGGAGGACAGAGGAGCCAGCAGTTAACATTTGGCTCAGTAAGCTGAGAGATGCAATGTATGATATTGATGTCATCATGGACTTGGCTAGATTTAAAGGAAGCAAGCTACTGCCTGACCATCCTTCTTCATCATCAAGCAAATCATCTGCATGTCGTGTATTTTCACTTTCCTCGTGCTTTTCAAATATTCGTACACGTCATGAGGTTGCTGTCAAGATTAGAAGCCTGAACAACAAGATAGAGAACATTTCTAAGGACATGACATTTTTTAAATTCGTGAGTACACAACCTGCAGCTGCTGGTCAAGGTTCAACATCCAAACTGAGGAAAAGTGGCGAT